>SJYA01001911.1:194043-269425 GCA_006410615.1 Neotragus moschatus | reverse complement strand
CTGATGCTGGGAAAGATTGAGGGCAGGAGGAGAAGGGGACGACATAAGATGAGATGGTTGGATGGCATCGATGGACATGAGTTTGAGTAAACTCCAGGAGTTGGTGATGGATAGGGAGGCCTGGCATGCTGCGGTCCATGGGGTCGCAAAGGGTCAGGCATGACTGAGTGACTGAAATGAACTGAGCTATCTTCTACTCTATTTTATAAATTTTGGTCAGGAGATCATTTGTGTTACAATCACCATATACCTGTTTTTAAAAACACCAAACCAATTTCTAGGCCCAAACCCAGAGTCATTAAATCAGAATTTCTTGGAGAGAGGAACCTGTACTTTAGAAAGAGAAGACAGATGGATCAACAAATATAAAGGAGTATTATTATCCCAATATTGGAGATCATTAGATTATATCTTGTAGACAAAAGCTAAGAGTTTCCATGTATTAATTGACCTACCAGTATCTGTTGTAGCGTGTTAGAACAGAAACTTTGTTTTAAACGGCTGGCAGTATGTAAAGAACACCTTCATCTCTGCTCTTACCAGGCACCCCATCTTGGATCCAGAAGTTAATGTCCGTTCCGTCTCCAGCCTTCAGGACCTGTGTGATGTTGATGGGCTTCAGCAGGCTCATGACCTCCTCCATGATGTTCCTGGCCATGTCAGAGCCAGTGAACCTCAGCCCAGAGGGTAAGAAGGTCCCCAGGTCAGACTCCATCACGAGGCTGTAGTTGGAACTATTTGCCTAAACAAAAGAGATAAGTGTTTGGTTCATATCTGCTCCACTCTGCTTTCTCTTTGGGAGTTACTGAAAAAACAACAATCAGAGACTTTATCTCCTCACTAGTTGTTGCCAAAACACATGAGGCTCTGCTGGACTTGGGGTCTGGTCTGCATAATACTAACAGTTCTGAGATGCAAACTTACTCATCCTCGGATCTGCCAAATTTGAGTTGACTTGGAAAGACTTTCTTTAAATTCAATGAAAATAAACATAAAGCTCCATATTAAAATTACTCAATTATTGCTATTATCAATAATATTCTTTCAGTTAATTTTCTTAACAGCTTAATTTGTACCAGATACAATTCCTTTTCTACAGTGGGGATCTCCAGATAGCATTAGCCATGTTCAGGCCAAAAAAAGGTATGCTCTGTGGGCCTATTTCGCTGCACCTCTTTCTTCTTGATGGACATTCTGTCTTATTTTAATTGTGGATTCTGCAAAGGCTTAAAAGCATCAAGCCGACAGGTTTGTCTTGGGTTTCTGATTCTGTTGTTGTGCCATCTGTTGAGTCCCCAGGGAGGGAGGTAATAGAATGCCAGTGAAATGCTGCTCTCTCTGGGGTACAACTGTAGAACTCTAAACCCCAGCAGCTCTGCCAGGCAGCTAGTGTGTAAACTTTTCCCAAATAAAGTCTGGTGAGAAAGCAAAGTGATTTCATGTAGCCAATATTGTCACAGCAAGAGCCTAGAAGAGGCCCTCACCAGATTGCACAGCTCAATTTCCACCCAGCCCAAAGACTTTCAAGTTTAAGGTTCTTTCAAGTTTAAAGTGGCCTGGCCATCTATTTCTCAGGAACCATTCTTTTCTTCAAGACTGACCAAATACTACCTTGGTCGAGTTATTCTCAAGCTGGCATTGTCATTACTCACCTAGTAAAAATCAATAATGACATTTTTACATTGCTTTCAGAGGGCTTTCATGTTTGCAATTTCCTTTGATCTTCTTCCATAACCCATAAAGTAGACAGGGCAGTTTTATCATTGATAGTGGTTTATAGAAGAGGAACTGAGGATCAGAGAGGTTAGGTGACTTGCTCAAAGTCACACAGTTGGCAAATGAGAGAGCTGGGTCTAAAATGCTATGCTTTCCAAAACTCCACACTGCTTTAGCTAGCACGGAGTTACACCTGCTCTGAATTAGAATGATTTTTCACTTGGGTAACAATTTCAGGGTTGCATAACTACTTTTTTCTTTTGTAAAACTGATACTTTTTATAATGATTTCCTATTGCCGTGGATGGGCACTGTTGTTACAACAGCAAGAACAGTGGTGGGTTCTAAAGAAGGACATTTCTAACATTTATAGGACTGAACTTTGTGGTCCTGGGATACCTATTCTGTTGTCATTGATGATGAGAAGGTTGATAAAGCAGAAGTCTGTTGGTATTTCCACTTTCACTTCTAAGGAATTTCTATCTTCATGGTGATTTTCAGAGAAAGACCCAAGGCAATTATGATTAAAAAAACAAAACAAAACACTTTTCTCTGCTTTCAGCTGTGGCTACTGCAAGAAGNGTCCTGGGATACCTATTCTGTTGTCATTGATGATGAGAAGGTTGATAAAGCAGAAGTCTGTTGGTATTTCCACTTTCACTTCTAAGGAATTTCTATCTTCATGGTGATTTTCAGAGAAAGACCCAAGGCAATTATGATTAAAAAAACAAAACAAAACACTTTTCTCTGCTTTCAGCTGTGGCTACTGCAAGAAGGTAGCATCATTAAGAGTTAATAACATGCAAAAATATTTGCATTAATGTATTACATTCAGGGCTCTTTCAGCTAGCACATTGGTGCTGGTCAACAAGTTGATATGAATTCGGCAGGGTTAACCCTGTCCCCTTATGTGCCCACTGCTCCCATCCCAAATTCTTTTCCTCCCCTATAAAAATGAGAAAAGAAATAGCACAATATATCTTTAAATAAAGACAGAATTAGGTAATGTCTGTGAGGGTTCCCATGCTTCTCACAGACTTCCATCCTTCAAATAAGAAAATTACCATTTTGCTCCTGACTACGTACTTTTTAGTTGAAAGCAGAGCTAGGTAGCGATTTGGGCATCTGCCTGGTGAGGCGCACCCAGCCCTGGACCCACTCAGCTCTACTCCTGGCTTAACAACTGACCTGCTGGACTGCCGAGAGGAGTGTCTGGTCTCTCTCTCTGTCCCCAAGTTATGATGCCTTGACCTTTAGCCTCTCCATCTGTAGGCTGGAACAAATGCTTTTTTCTAGGCTTAGACAGTGGTAAAGAACACGCCTGCCAGTGCAGGAGATGTAAGAGGTGCTGGTTCAAGCCCGGGGTTGAGAAGATCTCCTGGAGGAGCACAGTAACCCACTCCAGTATTCTTACTTGGAGAATCCCATGCACAGAGGAGCCTGGTGGGCTACACTCCATGGGATCACAAAGAGTCAGACACAAGTGAAGCGACTGAGCATGCACCCAAGCTTGAACAATGAGCCTGGGCACATGGAACTTTGAGAGTCTTCAGAGAAAAGATCTTTGTGGACCACAATGAAAGTGGTTGTGTGAGTTGAACTTGTCCAAGCTCCTTAAAAAATATGCATGAAGGGCTTCTTGACCCTCTACAGCTGCAAATGAACAAGGGCCAGGGTATCCCACCATCTGTGAATGGTACCATGCAATACCAGGATGCTGATAGGAATGTTGAGATTAATTTAAATCAGGGCATTTTCAAAGGTGTCAGATGCGATGTGGCAATAGGTTTAGCACAGTGATAACAAGTGTGAGCCCTGGGACTATTCAGTCTGAGTTTAACCCTCAGACTGACCAGCCATGAGCTCTGTGACTCTGGGCAGTCTGTGTGACTTCTCAGTTTCTTCTGCCATGAAATGGGGATAATGGTGGCACCCCAGTACTGGTCTTACCACTAAAGATCCAGATTTCTCAGGTTTTCAAGAAAGGCCTCCATATAAGCCATTCTGTTAGCTGCAGATAATGGTAACTGGTATCATTTTTGCAGTGCTTCCAACGTGCCAGACACTGTGTGACATGCCTTATAGCTTAGCCCAGGCAATGCTTATAATCATTCTATAAGTGCTATTATATTTCTCATCTCACAGATGAAGCAACTGAGGTCTGGTCAGGTTAACTAACTTCCCCAAGCTTACCTAGCTAGTGAGTGGAGTGGTCAGAATACAATTGTATTTGTATTGTGATAGTGATCACAATACAAAATCCGTTTGGACAGAATTTATTGTCGCTGCTAACAAAGTAATTTGATTAGGCAAAGAGAAGATTGAAAACAAAAACAAAAACAAACCCCTTGCTCCATCATTTCCTACCAATTAGGAATAAAAAGCCTAAAATAATAAAATATCTTTTCCAACCCGAATTAGACAGGATGTGCAGATTTCAGTAAATCAGAATTCTGTCGTAGGTAGAGACGTGCTAGATTTCTATTCATGTAGGATTTTATTAGCTGTTGCTAACATGACGGCAGCAGTCCATTGTTGGCTATTTATACATAAACATTTCCATATGTTTTCAACAAGGAACTAAGAAAACAAACCACCCACCATCCATGACACTGCTTTTCCTCCTCATTGATGGCATCATTGTCTAATCGTTAGCACATGGCCAAAGAGCTGGGAAAACAGAATGTCTCTGCACAAAGAAACTGGGATGAATAAGCTGGGTCACAGGGCTGTTACAACTGCTGCTTCTCAGGAATGTGTTGTCACAAACATCCGTGCCCCTCACTATGCTATGGGCCACTGGGGACACACTCAGTGTCGATCTGGAAAGCTGATTATAGCTAGTGACAGTGGAGCAGACCCATGCTGGTTTCACTCAACCCGTTTCTGCACACAAAACAAAATATCCATCCTCCTACTTACAGGATGTAGGGAGAAGCCTCCCTTCTGGAGACTGAATGCTTTATTGCTGAGATAACCAGCACCGATTGAGGCAAACGTATAGATGGGGAGGCTGAGAAGCTCAGTGACAAGCTCAGATACTATGTGTAAACTCCTCGCCCTGCTCTCTTAATGAGGAGAAACCCCTCTTTCTTAAGAGTCATGGAAACTGTCCTTCATTGCCCTGTAATGGACATAATGCAATGCAGAGAAAAGCTGCTGGCTAACCTGCTAGATTGGGGTTGCTTGAGTAGTTAATATCCGCTTAGGGCTGAAGATTCATACGTTTGTTTTGTGCTAGAAGCACATCCTGTCACTTCTCTTCTTTTTGTAAGGGTCAGCTTACTCTGCCAAAGAACAATTTGGTGACCATTAGCATTCTTTGGGTGCAACGCAAGATTAAAAAGTAGAACAGTGTTTAAAATACATATTGCATATTTTCAAATGCTTACTTCCTAACATAAACACAAGGGTGATGTTTGTGTTCTTTGCTTTTATAAAACTCCAGATAATTCTTCTTCAGAAACATAGACCCAAGCTTGACATCTCCTCTCCTCCAAACTTGGCATCTATTTTTGTTTGAAAGCTTTTATTTTCTTATAACCTAGGCAACCTGTTTTTAGTTTTGAACGAAAATCGTAATCCCCAAAATCAAATGATGAGAAAAAGAGACTCCTAATTATTTGAATTAATCATTTAGCCTCCTGAGTTCAATCTTCGAAGAAGTAAACACATCGCCCTCGCCCGCTGCCCCCAACACAGGGCAATCAGTCTCAGTACCACATCCCTGCTCCGGTAAAAGTTAATCTTTTACAGATGATGGTGGTGACACTGTTTGGTCAGGTGGTAAGCTCAAAACAAGTTCTCAGAAGGAATCATCCTATGAGACCATGCGCTGAGTTGCTACAGTCATCTTCTCCAGCGCAGCCAGTGACCCTGGGATTCCCATTTCAAAGGGCATATAAATGGGGTAGGGGAGTGCTTCACTGAGCTTTAGGTCAAACACCTGTCATGATGGGGTGATAGGAAAAGAGGTTTCTCCCTGCTGGGCAAAACCAAGCAGGAGTTTTCCCTTCTGGTCCCGTCTACCCCGAGGTTCAGACTTTTATTTCTGGCAGTCGCCAGCATTCATTTTTGAACGACCTTGAGGACCCAGCGGGGAGAGTCAGGAAACAGACGATGACAAGGTGGAGGACCATACGTTATTTTTATTTAACAGTTAAACTGTCTGTGGCTATGGAGAAGGGGCAGTCTTGGGTAAGTTACACTGGTACTAAAATCGCAGACACCTACTGTGGTTTAGCCACCATGCTGCCTGGAGATGGCACGGAATAAATGGCTTCCGGAGACCCCTTTCCAACCCTATCATTCTCTGTATGTGCACAGAAGGTTTCTCTTGTGAGTCAAACCTGTGTTTTCAGGCAACCCAGTTTTCACAACGTTGCTCCAAGCACTCTAGATCTCAGTGAATTCTCTTGAGCTGGTTAAGGCCCACGGATAGCCCTTAAACTTATGGAAAACACACGATCCCTCTATAAATGTCACTATGGTAACAACCGTGAGTCAGAAGGCTGAAAGATACAGCATAAACAGAGGCTAAAAGAAATAAGAATTTTATTTATACTATACTGGAACGATGACCGCATTCACATTTCTTTGAGGAATAAAAACGACCCAGGAACCAGAGTATTTGGTAGACAGGCTTAAGAACTTACGTGACAGCTCGTTGTCTATCTCAGCTTTTAATTCTATTCTTGCATGCTGAAGCAACATGATCAATAGCTGAAATCAGTGGGACTCATAGTCCCCACAATTAAAATTTGACTCCTTTAACGTAATACATTGCCCAAGTGTTTCGCATGGCTAGCTCCATACACATTTCCATGAGCAGCTGTGAAGAGAAATCTCCAGCACAGCTGGCTTTGTGAAAGCGGCTGCTCTGCCTCTTTCACTCTCCGTCCCTCTCAACCTCCTCCCTCGCGTGGCCTGTCTTCTCTTGGGCCTGCAGTGCTGCCGTCAAGGTGTAAGACCTAAGTCGGTTAAAGGAGGATCCCTTCCTTCATCTGACCTTTCTTCTGTGACACTGTTACATGCTTAACAGGCACAGAGGCGTGCTTCTTGTTTTGGACGGTGGGGTTTTATCAGCCAAGACAGAGCTTTTGAGTTGACTTCAAACCACTCCCCTTCTCTTGGCTGGAAAGCCCAAGGCAGCGTCTTTAAATCCCTATTCAAGGTTACAACTGTTAAGGGGTTCCTTTTCTTATGTGTAGACAGGTTATTTCTTCTAAAAAATAATAGTGCTTATTTTCATGTCCTGCAAAAATAGGCTACTTTATAACCTGGAACTGAAATATTTCTTTGATCCAGTGGCGTATCATATTAAAGCACTGTTAATCACTAATTCTCCTTTTCCCACAGCCAGTAGATAAGCACTTAGAGCATGTTTGGATTATGATAATATCCTTAAATGCTTTATTTGATCAAGCACTCTTTACTAATATTAGTGAAGATGCTAAACACAGCTTTAAAAGTAATTTTATTTCTTAAACATGCCTTCTTTTCTCTCAGGAGCACAACGGAGGGTCTGAAACCTCATGAAAGACAATTGTACCCAAATATGAGCTTCAGGCTCTGGCTCTACGCAAGGCTTCACACTCGGCCTCTCCCCTCGCCTTCCGTTTCTAACACACCAGACCCCTACCTAGTGTGCTGCACTGTTACACTTTATTCAATTTGATTTTTATACCCACCTTGCTCCTGAAAGAATTCCTATAGACACTAAAGTCTTCCTATAAGACACAAATGGACAGAACTGATGCTTTTGAGCTGTGGTGTTGGAGAAGACTCTTGAGAGTCCCTTGGGCTTCAAGGAGATCCAACCAGTCCATCCTAAAGGAAAGCAGTTCTGAATGTTCATTGGAAGGACTGGTGCTAAAGCTGAAACTCTAGTACTTTGGCTACCTGATGTGAAGAACCGACTCATTGGAAAAGACCCCGATGCTGGGAAAGACTGAAGGCGGGAGGAGAAGTGGACGATGGAAGATGAGATGGTTGGATGGCATCACCGACTCTATGGACATGAATTTGAGTAAGCTCTGGGAATTCGCAATGGACAGGAAAGCCAGGCATGCTGCAGACCATGGGGTCGCATAGAGTCTGACACAACTGAGCAACTAAACTTAGAACTTATAAGACACTATTATCATATTTGAAAAGTACTATAAACTCAAGAACCAAAAAAATGCCCTGAAGGCAGGGATTGACTCTGTGTGGACCTCTACCACACCTCTAGCTTAAATAACAGAGCTCAATACATGGTGGGTGCTCAAGAAATATGTGAGGAGAAACAAGATCACAACTGGGAAAGTCTGACATGATATCCCAACAGCAACTTGGAGATGTAACTTAGCTAGTGCTGCCAAGGTAAGAGGAAAAAGCAACGTGGTACGAAGCTCTCACTACTTAGGAATAGAAAGGATATCACCAGCTCCTTGGAAAACTAACTTCAGCTCCAGATTATCCTCTTTTTAACAGTTTTGCCAGAAATCAGTTCTGAGAAGAATTGCCACATGGTTCTTTCTATGAGGAACATTGAACAAAATTATGAAAGAGTCTCCAACAGCAGTTTTTTAAAAGAGGCAGAAACTCCTTTCATAACACTGCTTCCTAAATATTGATCCTCAACTAAATCCAAAAGCAAAATATTAAGTCACACTTCAGTAAAGCTGTTTCTTTAGGAAACAACCTGTATTTATTTAACAGTTACTGAGGCAGAAACCAAACTGGGTGACCGATTGGATGATCCCTGTTTGCCCTGGGCAGTCTGTCTGTCATGGTATGATTATTAACGGTGCCTCCTTTTCCTAACCCACTCTCAAATATCAATTGTCCCCCCTAGAATTTTTGTAGAAGTTAGTGAAAATTCAAAGATTGAGGTCACTTAGCATTAAACTGCAAATATTTGGTGGAGCTGAACTGGTCACTTGCTGATTCCTGCCAACGCTTTCTTCCCTTGGCTTCCGGGGCCTTAGACTCTTTGCTCTCCTCACGCATCACTGGATGCGCCTCCTCGGTTTCCTGACTGGCTTCCTCATCCTTCCGATCTTTAGATGTTGAGGTGGTCAAAAACAGTCAAGAGGGCTTGTTCTCCTAGTCTCTTCTTAGAATAGAGTTTGGACCCTGATGGCAGGGACTTTTCTATTATGTTTAGTACTTATGATTGATTATTTAATGGCTATAAACCCTCCCATTCCCTGTATATATTTCCTTTTCCAGTGTGACTATGACATTCCTTTCATCAGGAGGTATAAATCTCTTCCCCTATGCTGTGAATGTAGGCTGGTCCTGTGCCTTTCTTTGACCAAGAGACTCTGGCAGAAGTGACCATTTGTGACTTCAGAGTATGGGCCAAAAGAAGGCTTACAGCTGCCACCTTGACCTGTTGCTGCCCTAAGACTGACATGTAAAGAAGCCTGGGGTACCACATGGGAAGATCAGCCTAGATGACAGTCAGTCCAGTTCCAACTTCCATAAGTAGGGCCACCTTTGATCACCCAGCCCAGGCACGCTGCCATGTGACTACAACCTGAGTGACCAAGTAAGATGCAGGATGCTCAGTTAAACTGGAAGATTTTAGTATAAGAACATCCTATGTGATAGTTGGAAGCATATAAGACAGAAAGTGAAGAGGAACTAAAAAGCCTCTTGATGAAAGTGAAAGAGGAGAGTGAAAAAGTTGGCTTAAAGTTCAACATTCAGAAAACGAAGATCATGGCATCTGGTGCCATCACTTCATGG
The DNA here is from genome assembly GCA_006410615.1 of Neotragus moschatus. Classification (NCBI taxonomy): domain Eukaryota; kingdom Metazoa; phylum Chordata; class Mammalia; order Artiodactyla; family Bovidae; genus Neotragus; species Neotragus moschatus. Next base: position 259,973 of record SJYA01001911.1, on the reverse strand, counting down.
GAAATAGATGGGGAAACGGTGGANTCAGATATGCAGATGACACCACCCTTATGGCAGAAAGTGAAGAGGAACTCAAAAGCCTCTTGATGAAAGTGAAAGAGGAGAGTGAAAAAGTTGGCTTAAAGTTCAACATTCAGAAAACGAAGATCATGGCATCTGGTCCCATCACTTCATGGGAAATAGATGGGGAAACAGTGGAAACAGTGTCAGACTTTATTTTGGGGGGCTCCCAAATCACTGCAGATGGTGATTGCAGCTGTGAAATTCAAAGACGCTTACTCCTTGGAAGGAAAGTTATGACCAATCTAGATAGCATATTCAAGAGCAGAGCCATTACTTTGCCAACAAAGTCCATCTAGTCAAGGCTATGGTTTTTCCTGTTGTCATGTATAGATGTGAGAGTTGGACTGTGAAGAAAGCTGAGCGCTGAAGAATTGCTGCTTTTGAACTGTGGTGTTGGAGAAGACTCTTGAGAGTCTCTTGGACTGCAAGGAGATCCAACCAGTCCATTCTAAAGGAGATCAGTCCTGGGTGGTCTTTGGAAGGACTGATGCTAAAGCTGAAACTCCAGTACTTTGGCCACCTTATGCAAAGAGTTGACTCATTGGAAAAGACTCTGATGCTAGGAAGGATTGGGGGCAGGAGGAGAAGGGGACGACAGAGAATGAGACGTCTGGATGGCATCACTGACTTGATGGACATGAATTTGGGTGAACTCTGGGAGTTGGTGATGGACAGGGAGGCCTGACGTGCTGTGGTTCATGGGGTCGCTAAGAGTCGGACACGACTGAGTGACTGAACTGAACTGAACTGAAATTTTCACATCCTTTGGGTAAATACTAAAGAGCATGGTTGCTGGATCATATGGGAAGAGTGTGTTTAGTTTTGTCACTTTGAGGCCTTTTAAAGCAATTTATCAGAAGTGCCTCCCACTTTCTCTAGCCTTGCCCTTTCTACCTAGAATATGGTACTGATGCTGCTGCTAAGTCGCTTCAGTCGTGTCTAACTCTGTGCGACCCCATAAATGGCAGCCCATCAGGCTCTGCCGTCCCTGGAATTCTCCAGGCACAAGAACACTGGAGTGGGTTGCCATTTTCTTCTCCAGTGGGTGAAAGTGAAAAGTGAAAGTGAAGTCGCTCAGTCGTGTCCCACTGTTCACGACCCCATGGATGGCAGCCCACCAGGCTCCTCTGCCCATGGGACTCACTCTCCAGGCAAGAGTACTGGAGTGGGTTGCCACTGAGTATCATACAAATCCTAGTAATTCCTAGAACTCACAGGGGCCTGTGCATGCAAGCTTTATTTATTTCAGTATATCAACATAAATCTGTTTTGGGGAAATGGGTGCCTACTTTCACTAAGCTGTTCAGTACTATTTTAGAGATGTAAGCTAGTGCAGTAAGACAATAAAATAATTTAAAGGAACAAACATAGTGTCACTATTAGCAGGTGATACAGTTGTTCACACCAAAACCCCAAATAATTTATAGATGTATATTTGAGAATTAATATGAGAGTTTAGCTAACTTGCTGCTTTAAACCTGTATATAGAACAGATGTATAGAACGGACTTTTGGACTCTGTGGGAGAGGGAGAGGGTGGGATGATTTGGGAGAATGGCATTGAAACATATATACCATCATGTAAGAAACGAATCGCCAGTCTATGTTCGATACAGGATACAGGATGCTAGGGGCTGGTGCACGGGGATGATCCAGAGAGATGGTATGGGGTGGGAGGTGGGAGGGGGGTTCAGGATTGGGAACTCAGGTACGCCCGTGGCTGATTCATGTCAGTGTGTGGCAGGGCCAATACAGTATTGTAAAGCAAAATAAAATAAAAATAAAAACTTTAAAAATAAAAAAATAAAGTATTTTATCTGAAAAAAATAAAACTGTATATAAATTTAAATCACATTTTTAACCCTTAACATAATTAGAAAAACATGTAGTTTAAAAGATATCATTTATAATGCAAAATGAGTAAAACTGACCAAACAAAAAAAAACTCCACTAGTACCTAAGATTACATCTTACAAAAGACAACCAAGAACTTTATGTAAAAAAGTATATAATTTTATTGACAGTCACTGAAAAAACATACGTTCATAGGTAGGATGATTCAGTATCTTAAAAATGTCATTTTTCTCATTGTCTCATCACTGTTAAGCTGTTCTTTCTTCATCCACTGTTTATAGGGAGTTGAACTCATGTAACAGATGTCTAAAGAGATATAGCAGGGAGCAATGGGAGAAGAGGCATTTCCATTGACTCTAAATCAGACCCTTTGTAGTCAGGATGCAGGTAGTGTATGAGAGGTGATGCATCTTCTTACATATTTTTATGTCAGTAGGTTTGCTTCATTTTAGCCAACAGTTTTGATTCTTGATTCAGTGCTGTTGGTCTTAAAGTTTGGAACATCCCCTTCAGTTCAGTTCAGTTCAGTCGTTCAGTCATGTCTGGCTCTTTGCGACCCCATGAACCACAGCACGCCAGGCCTCCCTGTCCATCACCAACTCCCGGAGTTTACCCAAACTCATGTTCATTGAGTCGGTGATGCCATCCAACCATCTCGTCCTCTGTTGTCCCCTTCTCCTCTCGCCCTCAATCTTTCCCAGCATCAGGGTCTTTTTAAATGAGTCAGCTCTTCGCATCAGGTAGCCAAAGTATTGGAGTTTCAGCTTCAACATTAGTCCTTCCAAAGACCACCCAGGACTGTCTCCTTTAGGATGGACTAGTTGGATCTCCTTGCAGTCCAAGGGACTCTCAAGAGTCTTCTCCAACACCACAGGTCAAAAGCATCAATTCTGTGCTCAATATTCCCTTAGTTTCCATATTTATCCACATCACTGTAAATTATAGCATCTTATTTTCAGTTCAGTTCAGTCGCTCAGTCATGTCCAACTCTTTGCGACACCATGAATTGCAGTATGCCAGGCCTCTCTGTCCATCACCAACTCCCAGAGTTCACCCAAACTCATGTCCATCAAGTCAGTGATGCCATCCAGACATCTCATCCACTGTCTTCCCCCTCTCCTCCTACCCCCAATCCCTCCCAGCATCAAAGTATTTTCCAATGAGTCAACTCTTCGCATGAGGTGGCCAAAGTACTGGAGTTTCAGCTTTAGCATCAGTCCTTCCAAAGACCACCCAGGACTGATCTCCTTTAGAATGGACTGGTTGGATCTCCTTGCAGTCCAAGAGACTCTCAAGAGTCTTCTCCAACACCACAGTTCAAAAGCAGCAATTCTTGGGTGCTCAGCTTTCCCCATAGTCCAACTCTCACATCTATACATGACAACAGGAAAAACCATAGCCTTGACTAGATGGACTTTGTTGGCAAAGTAATGGCTCTGCTCTTGAATATGCTATCTAGATTGGTCATAACTTTCCTTCCAAGGAGTAAGCGTCTTTGAATTTCACAGCTGCAATCACCATCTGCAGTGATTTGGGAGCCCCCCAAAATAAAGTCTGACACTGTTTCCACTGTTTCCCCATCTATTTCCCATGAAGTGATGGGACCAGATGCCATGATCTTCGTTTTCTGAATGTTGAACTTTAAGCCAACTTTTTCACTCTCCTCTTTCACTTTCATCAAGAGGCTTTTGAGTTCCTCTTCACTTTCTGCCATAAGGGTGGTGTCATCTGCATATCTGAGGTTATTAACCTTTCTCCTCGCAAACTTGATTCCAGCTTGTGCTTCTTCCAGTCCAGCATTTCCCAGGATATACTCTGCACAGAAGTTAAATACAGCCTTGACATACTCCTTTTCCTATTTGGAACCAGTCTGTTGTTCCGTGTGCAGTTCTAACTGTTGCTTCCTGACCTGCATACTGGTTTCTCAAGAGGCAGGTCAGGTGGTCTGGTATTCCCATCTCTTTCAGAATTTTCCACAGTTTATTGTGATCCCCACAGTCAAAGGCTTTGGCATAGTTAATAAAGCAGAAATAGATGTTTTTCTGGAACTCTCTTGCTTTTTTGATGATCTAGCGGATGTTGGCAATTTGATCTCTGGTTCCTCTGCCTTTTCTAAAACCAGCTAGAATATCTGGAATTTCACAGTTCACATATTGCTGAGGCCTGGCTTGGAGAATTTTGAGCATTACTTTACTAGTGTGTGAGATGAGTGCAATTGTGCAGTAGTTTGAGCATTCTTTGGAATTGCCTTTCTTTGGGGTTGGAATGAAAACTAACCTTTTCCAGTCCTGTGGCCACTGCTGAGTTTTCCAAATTTGCTGGCATATTGAGTGCAGCACTTTGACAGCATTATATTTTAGGATTTGAAATAGCTCAACTGGAAATCCATCACCTCCACTAGCTTTGTTCATAGGGATGCTTTCTATTGCCCACTTGACTTAACATTCCAGGATGACTGGCTCTAGGTGAGTGATCACACCATCATGGTTACCTGGGTCGTGAAGATCTTTTTTATATATTTCTTCTGTGTAGTCTTCCCATAATCAACACTTGCTCATGGGTATTTTAGGATATTGGCATCTATATTCACAATAAAACATTTTATTGACTTTGTTTTTTTACACTACTTTTGTCCAGTTGGCTGTCAAATCATTTTAAAATTTTCACCAGTTTTTATATATTATAACAGTTTCTATAATGTGGAACTTCTGTTTCTTTAAAACATTGAAAAATCTTGCTTGTAAAACTGCCTGGGCTTAGAGCCTTTTTTAGAGTTAATTATTTGAAAGCATTTTTCATCTTTTTCATGACTACTGATTAAGTTAAGCCCTCCATCTCTCTTGAGTGAATTTTAATTGTTTTTGCCTTTCAATATGATAATTTTGTTGAGGCTTTTAAATGTATCCCCCCCAAATTTTTCTATATAAGGGTTTCTTATATTTTAAATCTCTATATGTACTAAATTAGAGGAAATTCTGGTTCATCGATTTTATTTCCTTGGAATTATAAGTATACTAGCTTCTTTTTTATGCCTCAAGGGAAAATATAGAAATGGTCCGCCCCAAGAGATAATTGGTGAGACTGGAGAAAACCTTATATCTACAGGGCTAAATTTATCAGGAGTTACAGCATTAAACAGGTAGTATAGGTATATCTCTCACTCTGTGTTTTCACCTTGCTTCCTCTTCTACCTTCCTGTACCTTGACATAGCAAGTATGGTTTCTACAAGGCAAGTTCCTGGGGTCAATATGGTAAGCATACCTCACAGACCTTGGCAATGGGCTTGCCAATCACTATTTTTCTTGTGAGTTATAATCAGTCATTTCAGACTGGAGAGAGTGGGAATTCCATTCTGGTTTGAACTCAAGCCTCAGTCCCCCTTCATGCCTATCAGGAGCCCTTTGCTCAGAGAGTAATTTGACTCGTGTTAATATAGATTATTGGCTTGATGCAAAACATCAGCCTTTACCCCAGTGAAACAGGCCTGAAGAGAATGAAGGAATGAAGGGAATGATTTTCCAAACACAACTCCTAATTTTTTAGATACATCTCTTTTCATTCTCAACTTTTTGTGTTTGTGATTTTGTTTTGTTTTTTTCTTAAGTAGGCTTTACAGCAATTTGCGTGTCATTATTGTTATTTCACAGTCTAAACTAAGAGATTCAGTCTGGGTCAAAAGTGACTGTAAAGACCTCAACTTCATGACCTTCTACATCTTCATTCTAATGTTACTCTAGTCGCGTGGCACGGTTTCTTTACACAAACTTACTTCTCTCTGTCGCTTTCTCCTCTAACAAATAGTTTCCTCCCCTTCAAGTATGTTTCATAGCTTCCGCTTATTCAAGTCACCCATTTGATTATGCTCTTTAATGGATCTTTCTCTAGCTCAATACTTTTCACCTCATCCTCCGATGCTCAGTATTCCCAGTTCAGATTCAGGAGGTAGGGAATCTTCCCAGCTCAGCTCATGCCTTCCTGCCAAGAAACATTAAAGATCCCAAGGAAGCTAAGGAATGACAGGGGGCCCGTGCTCAGTCACTTCAGTTGTGTCCAACTTTTTGCCACCCTAGGCACGGTAGCCCAAGCTCCTCTGTCCCTGGGATTCTCCAGGCAAGAATACTGAAGTGGGTTGCCATGCCCTCCTCCAGGGGATCTTCCCAACCCAGAGACCAAACCCACATCTCTTAAGTCTCCTACATTGAAAGGCGGGTTCTTTACCACTATTGCCACTTGGGAAGCCCAACAGGGGACCTCGGGCCTCTTAAGTGTCTGTCCCTAAGCCTATCATCTTGATCTGACCTCCTCAACAACAGCTCAGAAAAAAACAGGTTGAAACANACCAAACCCACATCTCTTAAGTCTCCTACATTGAAAGGCGGGTTCTTTACCACTATTGCCACTTGGGAAGCCCAACAGGGGACCTCGGGCCTCTTAAGTGTCTGTCCCTAAGCCTATCATCTTGATCTGACCTCCTCAACAACAGCTCAGAAAAAAACAGGTTGAAACAGATTTCCTGACTCACACCCTTATTCAAGCCTGTCTCGCATCTTTGTTCTCTCCCTGTTTCTACACTATGATCACTGTCTCCAAGTTCTTCAGCCCTACATCCTCTCCTCTTGGTTCCCCCCTTTCTCTCATCACCTCACTTGCATGCTCCCATCCATCAAGTCCCACCGTTGTTTCTCTAAAGTAGATCCCAAATCCACCCATTTTCTTAATTTCCATTAATACTGTCTTCATCCAGACACCATTATTTCTTATCTGGATTATTACAACAGCCTCCTAACAGTTTCCTAACCAGTCACCTCACTCCCTATTCCTTCCATTCTTCTCACTATACTCCACAGAGCAGCAACAATGACCTTCTAAAAACATAAATTCAATCAAAGAGCTTCCTACTTAAACTCCTTCAATAGCTCCCATTTTTTTCTAGGATGAAACACAGTCTTCTCCTATGCCTGACACAGCTCTCCATGATCTGGTCCTGGCTAAACTCTCTATGTCATCTCGCCTATGCTTCTCCCACTTAGAGTACTCCCGCCACAACACCTTCTTTCAGAGACCCAGGACCCTTCAAGCTCTTATCTGCCTTAGGATCTCTGCACACTTGCTTCTTTTTGCTTGACCTTCTGTCTGCTCCTTCACTTGCTTTACAAGTTAGATCTTCTCCAAATATCTTTACTTGGCCACCCTATCCAAAGGAAATTTCTCCCATTATAATTCTTTATTTTATTGCCTTATGTTTTCATTTTTTTAAACCTATCTCCCTCAATTATTGAAAAAGAAACTACAAAGAGCAGAAGAAAAGAAAAAGCCAAAAAGAGAAGCAAAAATATCAATTAAAAAAAACCTTCAGAAAGAAAAATGAAGGAAAATCAAGAAATTGGAAGGAAATAAGCATAAAATTAGTAACCTTCCTGAAGAAAAAAAAAGCTCATAAAATTTTTAAATAAATGTAAAGGTTGTATGTGCCTTAAGTGAACATTCTAACCACTTTTTCCCCTAAGTCTTATGTAATGTTTCCTAACTTTTCTGCCTTCAAAATCCTATAAGTCGATTTTCCTTGAATTCTGGTGACTACAAAATTCTCTAATTTGAAAACTTATCAAAATGAAGCTTCAAAATGAGCTAGAAGCATTTGAAAAAGTCATTATGAGCCACTAGAAGAGTCTAATGCTTCTTTTGTCATTGTAAGTTTGCACAGCAAGCATCCAAGACAAGTTTTAAAATAAAACGACCCTCTCTTAGGACCACGGGTACATGAGGCATCATTTCCCCACAATAGCCTGGCCCTCTCGCCTCCTTTTCTCCTCTGCAATGCCTCTTTGTAAATCCCAGGTGTTTGTGGGCATAAAGCCCATCAGAAGGGAGTTTATTGTGAAGAGTTCTTTCTTTGCCACTTGTTCTAAACCTGTTAAGAGAGTGCTACATGCCTTAGACCAAATCTCCATAAAAATCAAGAAACAAGAAGTTTTCTGTACTCCTGCCCAACAGCCACACTATGACATTGGTTCGACAGCTCTGTGACCCTTTATTGTCCCAACTTTATTCACTAGTCTCTTTTTCTCTTTCTCCCTCTCTCCCTTTTTTGAAGCCTTTATTGGTATTTTTTATCTACTGTAAAGTGAAAAGGAGGAGGTTGGTTTTTTGTTGTTGTTTTCTTTCAGCACCCTATGTGGCAGCTAGAAAAAGCTATCTGCAGTTACTGTAGTAATGGTTTCAAGAAACACCTGCAAATCAAAGAAAGACACCAGAACAGGGTCTTCAGATTTTTTTTTCCTCTTCCCTCAGAGTTCCTTCTTGGCCATTATAGAGTAGGCTCGGGAATGAATTTATGTGACAGCTATGAAGTTAGTATTAAAATTGTGAATAGTGCCTAGCAGTTTTCATGCACTTACTATGAGATCGCCTCAATTTGCCACACAGCGGTGAATAGGGTGAGGAGGGCGGGGTGTCAAATGAATGGGAGGAGGAGGGACTGTGAATGGGGAAGGTTTCCCTGGAGGGAGCAGCACGGTAGTTACAAGAGAAGAGTGATTTATTTTTGAAATTTCAGATAGAAAAGCCAAGAGAATCTGCCTAAACGTCCTGAAGCACGAGGGTGAAGGATGTGAGATAAATGATAGGTTTGTACACATTTAGAAAGTGTCAACGCCAACTCTAGAATCAGGGACCGGGCGCGGGGTGGGGATAACGGGTGCAATGCTAAATCCATTCCTCTGGTCTTCCAAAATTGAATATTAAATGCCAGCAGGGAGCAGATGTGGGTAGGGGCTGCAGAAAGGGGGTAAGGGCCACGGAAGGAGGGGGTTAAGCGTTTAGTTCAATGGAAATTAACCACTTGGGGAGAATTAGAAGAGAGCTGGAGCGGGCTGGGCGGGGGAGCGTGTCTATTCTGGCTAAGGGATTTGGGGAGGGCATTCAGAAAAATGAGGTGAGCCAGCCTGCAAAAGCAGGGTGGGGCGTGCCCTCCGCCAGCCTCATGGCCCCGCCCCCGCAGCAGCCGCAGCACCCCCACCCCCCGTATTAGCATGCGGGCCGCAGCGGGCCGGCCGGGCGGGGGAGGGCAGCAGTGGGATCGCCGCGCGGGGCTCATTGTGGGCCGCGCTCGCCTCCGCGGGGGACCATCTGCTCGCTGTCAATGCATCACCTGCTCGTCTGGGCCGTCGCCGGGGCAACGGGGGGCGGGGGATTAAGGAGCGTGTGCTTCTCGTCCCCGCCGCGGCGGCGGCGGCGGCGGCGGCGGCGGCGGCGAGAGCTGGGCGCTCCTCTGCTGCCCGCAGCCCTGGGACAGGTCAGGCCGGCGGACTGGCCCGGCGATCACCGTGGCGGGCGCGGGCGCTCGCCGCTGCCCCTCAAGCTTTGCAAAGGCACCCGAGCAGCCTCCACTCGAGGAGGTGGGGGAATCTCGAGGTGGGGCAGAGATCAGACTCACCCAGAGGGCGAGAACTGCGACCCTCGCGTCTACCTGGAGCTGCTTGGGCCAGATCCGGGGGCGGGAAATGGGGGGCGGTGGGTGCCGCCCTCCGCCTCTTCCAGGGAGCTGGCCCGCTCAGCCCGTCCCTGCGGGCGCAGCGCAGTTCAGAGAGCCCTGCAATCTCTGGACAGCCACAATGGGGTCAGTGTCACGGGTAGAACTTCCTGGGCTCCAGCCTACCATCCAAGTCACAGATAAGTCCCCCGCCTCTCTTCTGACATTGTGGTCTGCGGATCGTCGCCAAGACTGGGGGAGCCTTGGAGATCAGAATATTAGTGACACCTGCTCTTTGGGCTTACCTGAATGGGCTGCTTTTCCATGGAGGAGATAGTTCTGGAGATAAAAACCCCAAGAAGTCCTGAAATCCCTCTTCCACCTACTCCTATTCCTTGCACTCAACATAATTTTTGAAGACAGCAGAAACTTAGTGAGTGATGCAGCCGACAGCAGGGGGCAGAGCTAGGCTGCAGATGAGAAAAGGGTCCCTGGGATTATATTTGATCCAAGTTATGCTGTCTGGTTTAGAAACTTCCAGGAAAATCTGTGCTGTGTCCTTGCCCATCTCCACACCATCCTGCAAATGGTCAAGGACACCAGCTGCACCAACAGAGGTCAGTCATAAACAAGGGACAGTTGACTGCTCCACCTAAACTCAACATGGCCCACAAAGAGCCAAGGAGTTGTTCAGCTTTAATCACAACTCATATCTGTTTTTCTTTCTTCTTTCTGTGCGGGCCAGCTGCTTTTATTCCTTTGCAGAATAACAGAAGCAGTAGAAAGTTGGGATTCATTGAGTCCCAACCTGGATGCCCCCATTCCCTCCCAGACCACCATTTAAAACACTTTCAGCCAGGTAAAATACCAGCATGTGTCTAAAGCTTCCTGAGTCAAGAACACTCCCAAATCTTTCTAGAATAGATCTCATTCCAGAAGCTGGCAACCCTTGAGGGACCAACAGTCTTTGTTTGACTTAGTAACTCAAACCCACTTCCTGCAGTTCTGCTTTCTGAAGAAACAGAATTTGTCTTCTTTTAAAGCCAACCCTTTGTATTGAAGAAATTGTTATATTGTCTACTAATGTCAAATTTTCCCCAGTCCTTTGCTATATTTTTCTTTTCTTTAATAAAATGCATATTTAAAACTATGCTAAATCAGGTTTGTGATATTGACCCCCTATAACTTCTCCAACTAAAGTCTCATTCATCAAATAAATTTCTCCCACACTTTTATGATTTCTAGATATGAACACCATGAATTATGCTAATTTTATAATTAAAATTTCAAAATTTACTGTTACATTTATTTGTTGTTCCTATCATTTAACGTAAGAGAAAAGTCAACCATAAGAATATCTATGTGCTTTTCATGAGATGAAGGAAAAAGAAAAACAAGTGTGTAATGTATAAACTTGCTTAAAAGAGTTTTTAAAAATCTACCCATCCAAAATTGCTTTTTTAATTTTCCAGAATTAAAGTTAAGAGTTCTTAGAAGGCATGCTCTTTGATTCAAAAGGTACTTCCAAATAGAATCATGGCATCAATCCCACTATAGAAAAGATAATTGAAACCAAAAGATAAGTACCCCAAGATTGTTACAGACTGTGGCTGGGGATGTTCAGGGCACCTTCAGCCCAACCAACCACCCAGCAAAGCAGCTTTCCCCCGCCAAGAGCACCTCAAAATGCTCTTAATCTGCTCTATTCCCACTTCAACAGCTGCTGGCTTCACGACAGAGATGAGAACCCTCCACCAGTTCAACAAATAATCATTGAACACCTGCCATGTGTAAGGCAAACTAGACAAAGACCCCTGGCTCATGGTACTCACCATTCAACAGGGGTACATAGATAGTTTTAATATTTATTTATTTTTGGCTGTATCAGGTCTTAGTTGCAGTATGTGGGACCTTTCACTGTGTTGCTCAGGCTTTTTTCTAGTTGCAGCTTGCGGGCTCTAGAGTACAGGCTCAGTAGCTGTGGCACACGGGGTCAGTTGCCCCACAACATGTGGAAGCTTCCTGGAGCAGGGATCAAACCTGTGTCTCCTGCATTGGCAGGCGGATTCATAACCACTGGACCACCAGGGAAGTCCTAAATTGATTTTTTATAACTCTTTATTCTTTTACCCAACAAACATTTCTTGAGCACCTAATTGACAATTTAGATAGGGGGAAATATACCCACAAGTAAGAGATCTCTCTCAAAAAGAAACACACACACACAAAAACCAGAGCATAATGTATTAATTAGAACATATTATCAGTAGAACAAAGTGTCATGGAAATATAGAGATAATAGAGCTGCACAGACGTCATAAACTGGACCATAAAGAGCTAGTAGGCATCCCCAGCACCCAGATCAGAACGTGGCACAGAGCAGATGCTCCAAAATAGTTGTTAAATGAACGGTGTATTCTCCAAGTAAGGAAGAAATTCCAGAGGAAGAAATCACAGCATGAGCAAAGGCTTCAAGACATATTGTTTAAGGAATGAATGAACAATTCACTATGAGCAAAACAAGGGAGAAGAAAGAGAAAGATGGACCAGTGGTGTAGAGGCATGTGGAGAAGAGACATGAATATCATGCCAAGAATGTGGACTTTATCTTGAAGACCAATAGTTTTTCAAGAGCAGAACACTTGTTTTAAGCAGAATCTTGCAAGAAACTCAATACAATTAAATTGACCAAAATACAGCTGCCCTAGCTCAAAGAGGAATAGGATCTGACATCCTGTTTCCTGTCCACAACCTTGCCCACTAGGCACTGCTGGGGAACCCTACTATTTTCCCTTGAAATACTCTTTTTTTTTTTTCAAAGTGCCCTGGGGAGTGGGTTATCACTGAACAGCATTAAGCATGAGAGTGTGATTCTGAATGAAAAGGAGTCTAGGAAAGCATTTAGGTTGCTATTGAAATTGTCAAAGCACAAAATAATGAGGACATATTAGATAGGTGCCACTGGTCGTGAAATGGATGATAAAGAGATTTGGAAGATGAAATCCTTAATATGAATGGTCTTTCTCCTTCAGGGAAAATAATTTCACCTTTGGTACATTCTGAATTTGGATATTTTTCAATAGTAATATGTAACAAACTGTGCATCATAACTATTACTATGGCCAACACATTCCCACACTTGCAGAAGTTTTGGAAAAAATATAAATTCCTTAGTGCTAGCTGCTTCAGATGTGGGCCAGAATATGTCAGAATATAGATTTTTGAGTCTTAAGATAAGCAAATGGAAGATTTCTAAATATAACCAAAAGGAGGGTAGAGATGAGAGATATCTAAAGCTCCTTTAACTTATTAATCGGGAGAACCAATTATTGAGCAACAGTCAAAGTTATGGTGCATAGTGACACTTCCCTGCATCCTCACAAATGTAAGCATTCATGCGGTTTTCTTAAAAGTCACATGAAATTCATCACTGATGACTTAAATTTAGCTACAACTGCACATTAAAAATTCCTCGTGGGTAGAAAGCTTGCAATTTAAAGAATCCACAGCACTCTTGAACTAAGTAGGAACAAAGATATATACTCACACAAATAAGCTAAAGGAAAAGACGCAGCAAAGGGGAGCTGAGAAGCTGAGGAAATTCACATGATGAAGATAGCTGGCATTTAGCCAAAACTGAAAACTATAAATATTAATCAGATGAGAATCAGTGTCACTTTACTGCAAGAATGTTCTGTAATTAAAAGGATGGGTATTGTGTTGTGCATGTTAGCACAATTGCCACCCATAATATTGGATGCCAGCAGCTCCTGAGTGCTAGAACACAGATCTCTAAGGATGTCATCTAGCAGAGGAATTACTACATAAGCATCAGACATTTACGTCAAATTCAAATAACACTCTAAAATAAAGGGAGAAAAAATACCGGAGTTTCAAAATTATGCTTCTGTCTTGAAAAGGCAAGAAAAGTAATATTCACTGGGTACCTGTTAAATGCCAGGCATCTTCTAGATGCTTTCCATACATTATGTCACTTAATCTTTTTAATTCAAGCTTGCAGACAAGGGGTCATCATAGCCACATTCCAAAGATGCAACAGTTCCTAAGTTGGCTTTGCAATCCAGGATATGGCTGCAGGTGAGTGTATCTGAAGTGGAGCTAAAGCGAGGTATCCCTGACACTGACAAAGTTTACAATCGTGAGATTAGAATGCTGGATCATCCACAGGAGCACGGAGTCTCCCAGGAAACTGATGACCTTAGAGTCGATGAGAAGGGTGGGAAGGAGACACCAAAGCTCTCATGTGGGAAAATGAACAGTAACTCTACTAAGTTTCAGTGGTCAAGCAAAGGATGTTTGGGCAATATACCAGGTGTGTCAAAGAAGAGGGGATTGTTAATGGTTGAAAGAACCAGTAGGGGGACAAAAGAATATTGTTCCCTTCTTTCTTCTGTGTCTGATCAAAGATAAGTGAGGATGAACAGCTTCTGCCCCAGGAGGGTGCAAAGGAAGTCATCCTGTCAAAGGAAAAGGAGTTTTAGTTAGGTCAGAAGTGGAGGGACCTTTGAATGAAGAGGCCAGGAATGCAGAGGAGTTCCGATTAGGTCACTGTGTTGTCTCTTCCTTGCCTACAATCTAAATCCACATCCTTCAGTGTTATCTCACCCTCCATGATATGATCTTGTCCTGTTGTGCCCACACCAGTGTTTAACAACCAGCTCTCTAGGAGGATAAAGTCCTGATTTATTGCCAATTTCCATAATGTAAATACTCCCACCAAATATGACTGATTTCTAGCTTCCAACGTAACATTAGTGAGAGCAGAGTTGGGGAAAGATATGTACAAGCAGCTTTGAGGAGCCAATGCAGGTTGACTCACAAACATCACTGCCCTTACTATTTCATGTTTTCCTGTCTCTTCTTCCCACCCTGTATTCTTGTTCAAAGATGAAGCTGCTAACTTGTGCAAATTCCACACTGCACACCGTGGTACTGCCATGGTCGCCACAGTCCTCACTGGCATGTCTGTGTAATATGACAGTTACCTTCAGATGGTGAGAAATATAGAGCAAGATGTCTTTCTCATTTTGCACAAAGGCATCGTTTGGTTTTCGTGCTGCTCGGAGACCACGTACCGCGAGTCATAAGCCAAATCCAGCCCACAGACATGCTGGGTTTAAAAACTGCTTGCTTCTTTTATTCTTTAACTACCTTGCTAACATTTAAAAATAAAGAAACAAGTCCCCAAATTTCTAAGTTCTCTTGAAACATCAGAGCAGGCTGTATTATTAACATACGGAAAGTTCTGACATCTAAAACAAGGTTGTCATTCAAAAGATATCAATATCCTTCAGTCATCTTGAATACTTACCATTTTTACCTCAATAATCCATTGGAATCTATGTCATCTGGACTCTCTCTTCCCTGCAGCTCCTCTTTTACCTTCGCTCAGTTTCTAGAATAGTCTGTCCACCTTGGCACCTTGCACCTGCCATTCTTTCTGAAACTCTCCACTCTCCACCCTCTTCACTTGGCCAATTCCTACTCATCCTTCCTTGCCAATTTAGATGCAATTTCTACCACAGCTCTCACCAAGACTTCCTAACAGCTTCCAACCTGCTTGTACCCAGGCCGTGGGCCACAGAGCACTTGGAGTGACCTTTTTAAAATGTAAATCATACCACAGTGCAATTATGGTGAAACACAGACTCCTTAAAATGACCTTTAAATTACTGTGAGGTTTGGATCTCCCTCCATTCTTCGTCACACTGTTCCCCTTTCTCCTTCTCAAGCACACTGTGCTTGTGCTCTGGCTGCCCCCTCTGCCTGGAATTCTCTTTCCCAAGTCTTCATAGAGTCCATATCTTCATATCATTCAGGTCTCAGAGCCAATCAGCTGCATGTTCTCAGAGAGGCTTCTCAGTCGTCTATATAAATGAACAGCCCTCTTCCCTCCCAGCCTCCCTGCAATGACTCTTCATCACATCCCCTTGTTGCATTTTTCAGATATCCCCCAGCACCTCAAGATCACAACTCCTGGTGGTGGATCTGCCGATCTGCACTTCTATTAAGCTGCTGTGAATGGTTCTGATTCACCAACTTGGGATGCCCAGGCTATAGTGGAGGTGATGGAATTCCGGTTGAGCTATTTCAAATCCTGGAAGAAGATGCTCTGAAAGTGCTGCACTCAATATGCCAGCAAATTTGGAAAACTCAGCAGTGGCCACAGGACTGGNCCTGATGTGAAGAACTGACTCATTTGAGAAGACCCTGATGCTGAGAGAGATTGAAGGCAGGAGGAGAAGGGGACGACCAAGGATGAGATGGTTGGATGGCATCACTGACTCAATGGACATGAGTTTGGGTAGACTCCAGGAGCTGGTGATGGACAGGGAGGCCTGGTGTACTGCAGTCCATGGGGGTCACAAAGAGTCAGACACAACTGAGTGACTGAACTGAACTGAGGCTCCCTAATTACAGGGAACACCTTAATGACAGGGTAGCTTAAACACCAAGAACATGTAACAGGTTCTCAATAAATAATTATTGAATGAGTGGATATTCTATATTATTGATTCAAAGAAGATTCATATGTTTACATATAATTTGGATATGTGGAAAAGTTTGAATTTTTATCATTAAAAAATTAAAAAGTTTGGTTGTAGTCTTGCCCATGTGTTAGACCATCCCTCCTCTGCCGACATGGGTTTAGAAGCAAATCAAAAAAACATTCTCAAAAAGCACCTTCAGATATGCTGAAATGCCCAATTACTTGCTTAGTTGAATTTCCAGAATTCTTCACCAAAAGAATGAAAGAAATGATCTTGGCCAGGAAGAGTCTGGGGGCAAGAGTTACTAGTTATTTGGTTTTATGATTAAAGTAGCCTCAAGTTGTCCATAGACGATTGAATTGAACCTCAAAGAAGGCTGAACAAAACCATCTCAATCAAACAGAATCAACTGACTTGTTGAATGGAATGGTGGAGCATCCAATGCCTTAAGGGGCTGGTGGCTTATAAGGGCCTTGGGGGAAGGAAAGGAGAGATGGAAACTGAATCAGGAATAGGGAGAGACCAGCCCAGGCAGAGTGACTTCCAATGAGTCTCATAAGGATGGGATGAGGGAGACCTGTGGAGAATGCTAACTCAAGAGATGTGTTCAGTCACTCAGTCGCGTCCTACTCTTTGAGACCCTGTGGACTGTAGCCCACCAGGCTCCTGTGTCTATGGGATTTTCCAGGCAAGAACACTGGAGTGGGCTGCCATTTCCTCTCCAGGGGAACTTCCTCACCCAGGGATCGAGTCCACATCTCCTGCATTGGCAGGTTATTCTTTATGGCTGAGCCACCGGGGAAGCCCATAGTCCTGGGGACTAGAGGCTCTTATATCTGCTGGAGGGCAAAGAGAGCAGTCCCTCTGCTGAAATCATGGAAGCTGGGCTTCCAATGGACAGGAGGCAGAGGGACCGAGAGAAGGAAAGTAGTACCGTTGATACAGATGGAGCATTTATATGGAGAAAACTCCATAACCATGACTACCTTTAGACTTCTCCCCTAAACTCTAGTCTTTTTTACTGAGCTGTGTATTTGACCTCTCCATGTGGATGTCTGATAGCTCAAACTTAACATGTCCAAAACTGAGCTCCTTTTCACCTCCTCAGATCCTTCTAACAACTCCTCCCATTCGAGTTGCTCAGGCTTCCAATTGTGGGTCACACTGTTCGCCTTTCTCTCACATTCTATATACAATTCACCATCAGATCCTATTGGCTCTTCCCTTAAAATATCCCTGGAGGCTGACAACTTCTCACCCCATCCACTGGTCCATGTTACTATTATCTCTCACCTGGATTATTCAGCCTTGTTCAGTTCTAGTCCACCTTCAGTCTTTGTGAACCCAGGGACGGCAACATGCCAGACTCCTCTGTCCTCTACTATCTTCCAGAGTTTGTAAAAACTCATGTCCTTCGAGTCCCTGATACTGTTTAAGCATCTTATCCTCTGCTGCCCACTTCTCCTTTTGCCCTCAATCTTTTCCAGCATCAGGGTCTTTTCCAGTGAGTTTGCTCTTCCCATCAGGTGGCCAAAGTACTGGAGCTTCAGCTTCAGCATCAGTCCTACTAATGAATATTTAGGGTCAATTTCCTTTAGGATTGACGGGTTTGATCTCCTTGCAGTCCAAGGGACTTTCAGGAGTCTTCTCCAACATCACAATTCAAAAGCATCAATTCTTCAGCATTCAACCTTCTTTCTGGTCCAACTCCCATATCTGTACATGACTAGTGGAAAAACCATAGCTTTGATTATATGGACCTTTGGTGGCAAAGTGATGTCTCTGCTTTTTAATATGCTGTCTAGGTTTTGTCATAGCTCTCCTTCCAAGGAACAAATATCTTAATTTCATGGCTGCAGTCACCGTCCGAAGCAATTTTGAAGCCCAAGAAAATAAAATCTGTCACTTCTTTCACTTTTCCCTCTTCTATTTGCTATGAAGTGATGAGACCAGACCATGATCTCAGTTTTTTGAATGCTGAGTTTCAAGCCAGATTTTTCACTCTTCTCTTTCACCCTCACCAAGAGGCTCTTTAGTTTCTCTTGACTTTCTACCACTGGAGTGGTATCATTGAGGTTGTTGATATTACTCCTGGCATTCTTGATTCTAGCTTGTGACTCATCCAGTCTGGTCTTTCGCATGATGTACTCTGCATATAAATCATACTTCTTTCCCAATTTTGAACCAGTCAATTGTTCCATGTCTGGAACTGTTTGTTTCTTGACTTGCATATAGGTTTCTCAGGAGACAGGTAAGGTAGTCTGGTACTCCCATCTCTTAAAGCATTTCCCACAGCAGTGAGCCACACAGTCAAAGGCTTTAGCTTAGTCAATGAAGCAGAAATAGATGTTTTTCTGGAAATCCTTTGCTTTCTCCAGGATCCTACAAGTGATTCCAATTTGATCTCTGGTTCCTCTGATTCTTCAAAACCCAGCAGGTACATCTGGAATTTGTCAGTTCACATACCACTGAAGCCTAGCTTGAAGGATTTTGAGCATAAACTTGCTAGCATGTGAAATGAGGGCAAACGTATGGTAGTCTCAACATTCTTGGGCACTGTCCTTCTTTGGGATTGGAATGAAATTTTTTTTTCCAGTCCTGTGGCCACTGTTGAGTTTTCCTAACTTGCTGACGTTTGTGTAGCATTTGAACAACATCATCTTTCAAGATTTGAAATAACTGGAATTCGGTCACCTCCACTAGCTTGTGTGTAGTAATGATTCCTAAGGCCTATTTGACTTCACCTCCAAGATGTCCAGCTCTAGGTGAGTGATCACATCATTGTGGTTATCTGGGTCATTAAAATCCTTTTTGTAAAGTTCTTCTGTGTATTCTTGCCACCTCTTCTTAATCTTTTCTGCTTCTTTTAGGTCCTTACCGTTTCTGTCCTTTATCGTGCTCATCCTTGCATGAAATGTCCCCTAGATATCTCCAGTTTTCTTGACGAGATCTCTAGTCTTTCCCAGTCTATTGTTTTTCTCTATTTCTTTGCATTGTTCACTTAAGCAGGCTCTCTTATCTCCCCTTGCTCTTCTCTGGAACTCTGCATTCAGTTGTCTATATCTTTCCCTCTCTCCCTTGCCTTTCACTTCTCTTCTTTCCTCAGCTATCTGTAAAGCTCCTCAGACAATCACTTTGCCTTCTTGCATTTCTTTTTCTTTCAGATGGTTTTGGTCACTGCCTCCTGTACAGTGTTACAAACCTACCATAGTTCTTCAGGCACTCTCTCGACCAGATCTAATCCCTTGAATCTATTTGCCATCTTCACTGTATGATCATAAGGGATTTGATTTAGGTCATACCTGAATGGTCTAGTTGTTTTCCCTGTGTGTGTGTGTATGCTAAGTTGCTTCAGTTGTGTCTGGCTCTTTGTGACCCTATGGGTTATATCCCACCAGGGTCCCCTGTCCATGGGGATTCTACGTAATTTAACCTTGAGTTTTGCAATAAGGAGCTCATGATTTGAGCCACAGTCAGTTCACAGTATTGTTTTTACTGACTGTATAGAGCTTTTCCATCTCTGGCTGCAAAGAATACAATCAATCTGATTTGGTATTGACTATTTGGTCAGTCTGGTCACTGATATTTGGTGATGTCCATGTGCATAGTCATCTCTGGGGTTGTTGAAAAGGGTGTTTGCTGTGACCAGCATGTTCTCCCGACAAAATTTTGTTAGACTTTGCCCTGCTTCATTTTGTACTGGAAGGTCAGAGTTGTCTATTATTCTGGGTACCTCTTGACGTCCTACTTTTGCATTCCAACCCCCTATGATTAAAAGGACTTTTTTTTTTTGGTGTTAGCTCTAGAAGATGTTGTAGGTCTTCATAGAGCTGGTCAATCTCAGCTTCTTCGGCACTGGTGGTTGGGGCGTAGCATTGGATCACTGTTATGCTGAATGGCTTGCCTTGGAAATGAATCAAAAATCATTCTACAGTTTTTGACGTTACACCCAAGTATTGCATTTTGGACTCTTCTGTTGACTCTGAGGGCTACTCCATTTCTTTTAAGAGATTCTTGTCTGCATTAATAGTTATAATGGTCACCTGAATTAAAATCCTCCATTCCTATCCATTTTCACTCACTGATTCCTCAGTTCAGTTCAGTTCAGTCACTCAGTCGTGTCGACTCTTTGCGACCCCATGAATCGCAGCACGCCAGGCCTCCCTGACCATCACCAACTCCCGGAGTTCACTCAGACTCACGTCTATCGAGTCAGGCGTGATGATGCCATCCAGCCATCTCATCCTCTGTCATCCCCTTCTCCTCCTAAGATGTTGCTATTCAATCTTGCCATCTCCTGCTTGACCACATCCAATTTACCTTGATTCATGGACCTAACATTCCAGGCTTCTTTCCAACATGGTTCTTTACAGTNCTATCGAGTCAGGCGTGATGATGCCATCCAGCCATCTCATCCTCTGTCATCCCCTTCTCCTCCTAAGATGTTGCTATTCAATCTTGCCATCTCCTGCTTGACCACATCCAATTTACCTTGATTCATGGACCTAACATTCCAGGCTTCTTTCCAACATGGTTCTTTACAGTATTGGGCACATCCATAGCTGAGCATCATTTCCACTTTGGCCCAGAGGCTTCATTCTTTCTGAATCTATTAGTAACTGCCCTCTACTTTTCTCCAGTAGCATATTGGACACCTTCCAATCAGGGTGCTCATCTTCCAGTGTCATATTTCTTTGCCTTTTCATACTGTCCATGGGGTTCTCTAGTCAAGAATACTGGAGTTGTTTGCCACTTCTTTCTCCAGTGGACCACGCTTTGCCAGAACTCTTCACTATGACCCATCTGTCTTGGGTGGCCCTGCACAGCATAGCTTATAGCTTGAGTTATGCAAGCCCCTTCACCATGACAAGGCTGTGATCCATGAAGGGGTATATTTTATAAAGCTTTTCAAATATATAAAGTTTTACAACATCTGTTATAAGGGCTAAAAATAAATCCTTCTTATAAGGCTCTATAAACTAATAGCAATAAAAAATGCTCTTCAGTTACCTAACTGCAAATGAAAGTTCTAAGCTTCCTTCAATAATTGAATACGAAGATACTCTTATTCACAAAGCTGTGCAGCCAAACTAATCTCTTTCTCAGGTGAAAACCGTGCTAAAAGACATTAGTCATTTCACCATCATGGTCATGGTCATTTCACCATCAAAGATGAGAAATCCTAATGTGCAAGGTTTGTTAAAATAAAATGGCGACCATGAACAGGAAGAGGAAGAATGAGCAATTACCAGCTGAACTGCCAAGGGGGCATGCACATAGAATTTTTAAAATATTAAATGATTTTTAAAAGAAATCTGAAGGTTTGTTATGCTAGAGTTAGTACAACGTGAGGCCAATAATACAAGGTGTAATCGGTAAGACTCAATTACAGAAACTAATAAATGCACCCTGGGACTACTTAGAGCTCTAACAATTGTCTCACATACTTTGTAAGTTTTAAAGTATTCAGACAAAATGAAGGAAAAATAATAAACAGATGAGGTAATTTAGCTTTGAAAAGAGTTAAGATAATTTAATAGGTATAGTTTAGATAAAAAGAGGCTAAGGAATTACAGCAATTACAGAACAAAATCCAAATAAGTATCTATATTGAGCTAGGGGAGGTGTAGAAAAACAATTTCCCTCATCTGAGAATAGTAATAAGCAACAGCAGTAATCACCTAAAGGTAGAAGAGGAAAACAGCTATGGTAGAAAATAGCATCAAATACATCGGAAATAATGATGATTCTGAAAAGCCACCTGGGGGCCACTCAGGGGGAGACTGAACACTAAAATGCTTGGAGGAAAGTTGAATAAAAACAGTCAGGCACAGAGACCTTGCCCCAAATTTCTCCTTGGTTATCTGCAATCTTCACCAAGGATATCACTGGTGTTTGAAGAAGGTGCAAGTGATTTTAATCCTGATGGGGTCATCTGTCTCAGAGAGGGGTGGATGCTATTGAGTTCCCATCTCAATAGTGATTGCCACTGAGGAGTCAGGAGGTGATGCACAGATGCTATTATCACTTGACACCCTTCTTGGCTATTGGGTGAAAAATATTAGGCACATTACTGAATATTCTGGGCCTCAGATTATTCAGATGTATGATAGGGATAATAATAGTTATTTTGCCAATTTATTCAAACCCAGAGTTCTTAACCTAGAATCCCTTGGGAGTTCATAAATTTGGAAGTGGTCCCACTTGAGTGGGAAAAAAGTACATTTTTAGTTTCAATATCCTCTAACTGAAATTTAGAATTTCCTTCAATTATGAATGAAAGTAACAAATCACAGTAGTATTACCAAAACCTGCTACTTTGTCACCAGTAGACATCACAGATATTTTCATGTTAGACTTGTAGAAATCTCAAAATAATGCTTATGCTTACCACTTCTTTGAAATTACAATAATAGATAATAGTGCAAGATCTTATTTTATGCATTTAAAAATATAAAAATATCACATATTTAGTTTAAAATTTTGGTAACTGTATTTTAATAAAATTCATATCCTTGTAATACTATACATTTTATTTTATGGTTTAAAAAATACTTCTTGAAAAGATGTCCATAGTCTTCACCAGATTGCCAAAGTTTTCGATGAAACAAACAATAGTAACCAACCTCCACTGGGCAAGTGATAGCTTTACTTTATTAACGTGATGATGATGATGGTAATCATTCCTCTTGTTATTATTATTAAAATCACTATAATTCATTGGCCCTGGACATCTGGATTGGAGTCTTGGTTCTGTAACATAAAGTTGAATGAGCTTGGCAGGCCATTTAATCTCACTGAGATTATGCTCTTCAGCAAAGGAACGACTGATTTAACAAGGTTTTCCTGAAGCTTATATGAATTTATTATATGTATTTATTGATATATTGTATATCAAACTATTCAGTTCTCCTGAAACTTGTCACTGTTGGTGTCACCAACAAGTGTCCAATACACAGATCAGTCATATAAATGATCACCCAAACCAATGACTCCTTTAAAAGCATAAGGTTAATAATTATGGCAGGACAATGGGTGGAAAGTAGATTATTTAAGGTAAATTAGGAACCAAGAAGCTACTTGAATACTAGATTTCTTTTTTTTCTTTTTTTTGTACCTCCTATTTCTACCACTATAAAAGCCAACAGATAAACACCAAATTTCCTTGATTATAAGAATCACATTTTTCTCCTATTTTAGCATTTTGGAAATTGGAATGCATCTTGTTATTGATTGTTGGGGCTTCCCTGGTGGCTCAGATGGCAAAGAATCTGCCTGCCATGTAGGAGACCCAGTTTGACCCCTGGGTTGGGAAGATCCCCTGGAGAAGGGAATGGCAACCTGTTCCAGTATTCTTGCTTGGAGAATTCCAAGGTCAGAGGAGCCTGGTGGGCTACCGTCTGTGGGGTCACAAAGAGTCGAACACTACTAAGTGACTAACAGTTTGCTATTGATACATTCCATTAGATACTTGCCAAATTCCAGGCAAATAAACAGATTATGCCATTTATTAGTTGTCATTATCTATGAACAAGCACCATCACACACAAAGGGTCTCTGAGATTTCATTTAATGCTTTGGTTATTTGCATTAGTATCAACACAGATCCCTAAATTTTAAATTTTAGCCCCTTATTATTGACTAAAATTCCTCATAAGTTTCATGTATACAGAAGATTGATTTATGTGTATGAGGCAAACAATGAAAGGCAGTAGAAATTGCCAGATGTTCAGGCTAAATCCTAGAGTGTTCAAGGTTAGCAAAGATGTGTGTTACCAAACATGCAACATGGAGGCCTCTACTCAGGTATGGAACAACTTGTTGACAACTTCCTTAGACTTTCAAAAGAAGTTGTATGACTTTCAGAAATATTAAAGTTCTTAAATGGAAGAAAAAAACCTTAGCCCAACTGAAAATACAGAGGAAAGCCTATGTTCAATATGCCTCATAATTGAACTGTCAACCATAAGAGGCCATCCTTAGCCCCTCTCAAGACGAGTAGCACAGGTTACGCCACGTGGACCCTCACCAGACGTGAGGCCTAATTGCTCAGGGCCAAAATGTATCCAGAGCCATCTTTAGACTTGCTGAGAACTACAAAAGCGTGAGGTACTGTACTCTATTGTCAGTGTTTAAAAACTGTACATCTAATGGAGTTTCACTTTTCCTGAGGGGTTTCCCAGGTAGCGCAGTAAAGAATCTAGCCTGCCAATGCAAAAGAGGTGGGTTTGATCCCTGGGTCAGAAAGATCCCGTGGAGGAGCAAATGGCAATGCACTCCAGTATTCTGGCCCGCAGAATCCCAAGGACAGAGGAGCCTGGCGGGCTAGAGTCTGTAGGGTGACAATGAGTTGGAAACGACTGAGAACACACACATCACATTTTTTTTCCTGAAAAAGCTTTATTATTTCTAATTGCACTCCTTAAAACTGATAACCCTTAAATCAAACAAATGGAGAATCAAATCTCTTCCAATCCTACCAAGTGCCTCTCCAGTTTTCTCTCCCCTCTCTCAGGCCCCACCATTATTTTACAGCTTAAATTTGAGACTACAGTATTTGATATTCTCCTGTTCTAGATGTGTGAAGTGGTTGAGGGTTTTTTTTTTTGCTGTTGTTTTTATGTAAAAAGACCTCTCTTCCACCACTTTTCATACATCAACTGCTGGAGCTGTGTCTTGAAAAAGAGGAATAGTCCAGATTCTTGCAGCTGTTGGTAGCCATATCCCTTTACATTCCTTGGGTTTCACTGTCAGTAATAATTTACTCACATAAACCTCACTACCCTACTCCAATGATAAATATTTGCTAAAATAAGGTAGTACTATACACATAAATATAAGAAGGCACTTTTTACTTAATTACGGTAGTCATGAGAAAAGTGCATTTTATTCCACTTGAAAATTTTAAGTGAAAGTCCACAACCGCTGGTTCCTATGAAAACCACATTAAGTTATTACTTCACATGTGTCACTTCAATATAATGAAATAATTAGCAGAAAAATTATATTTGCATTCTCAATATTTTTGTACAATAGGAATGTCATTAATTAGGCATTAACACAGTTTAAGAGAACTGGAAGTAGAAACCTTATATACCAGCGATTATTTTTTCCATCTTCATTTGCTCCATTCTCATCTCAGTGATTCAGAAAAAAAGATGTTTAAATAGAGCCTTTCAATGGAAACCGTCACTACTGTGTCCCATGTCAAGGTAATTGCCTAAGTGAGTGTAAAGATAAAAATCACATGGGTGGCCAGTATTTCTGCCAAGCTCTCAGTTCAGTTCAGTTCAGTCACTCAGTCGTGTCCGACTCTTTGCAACCCCATAAATCATAGCATGCCAGGCCTCCTNTCCCTGATTTTTAATATGCTGTCTACGTTTGTCCTAGCTTCTAGAAGGGCTGCTGCTGCTAAGTCACTTCAGTTGTGTCCGACTCTGTGTGACCCCATAGACAGCAGCCCATCAGGCTCCTCTGTCCACGGGATTCTCTAGGCAAGAATGCTGGACTGGGTTGCTATTTCCTTCTCCAGTGCATGCATGCATGCTAAGTCGCTTCAGTCTTGTCCGACTGTGCGACCCTGTGATCAGCAGCCCACCAGGCTCCTCTGTCCACAAGATTCTCTAGGCAAGAACACTGGAGTGGGTTGCCATTTCCTTCTACCTCTAGAAGGGCTACTAATTACCGAAATACATGGGGGTTCTTGGGGTTTCCTGGGAAGAGCTTCTCTCTCACATAATAATTCAGATTTAAAAAGACACAGCAGGCAAATCTACGGATAAAACTAGGATGTGGTTAAACAGTGAATGACAATTGCTATGGATTAGTAGAAAATTGCCAAGATATTACACATTAGAGTGTTCATTTCTTTCAAAGACGCTTCTAGATTTTAAAAATGCCATTGAAAATATATTTTCAAATGTTATCGTATTTAGTTATCTTAATAAAACCTTCTGCTCTTCTTTAGGAAATATTGAGGAAGTATGTTAACCCTGTCATCCAATCAGCGTACTATACTTGTTGTGTGCCTCACTGGGCTATGACTAATGAGACAGACTGACCTGGCGATGGTGTATTCTGTTGGCCAAATATCTAAGCGGAAAAACTGCAACCTCTTGAGTGCTGAGCATACAAATAACAGTCATATTAAAACCTAAATGTTAGCTAAAGACACTCTAAATGTTAGAATATCATCATGTGCTACAAACCTCTTTCTCCAAAAGGTGTGATTATGAAACTGAAAAAAGATTTGGGAGAAAATTCTCTAAACTTCTTCCCAATAACAGGAATCATCATACTATGGCCAGCAGGTCATATCTGACCGCCTCCTTCCTCTCCCTTCCTGCTGCCCTTTCTCCTCCCCTCTTCTCTCTTCTTCCTCCTCTCCTTTTTCTCCTTCTTCTTCTTATATCTTATTGGAAAGTCTGGCTCATTTGTCTAGTATTGCCCATGACTACTTTGGTCCTATAAAGACTGAGTTGAATAGAGAGATCATAGGGCCTGAAAATCTAAAATACGTACTACCTGATCCTTGAGAAAAGCTAACCAACCCTCACTTTAGAAGACAAAGGGAAGTTGACATTCCTAGGCGAGTTAAAATGGTGCTGGTGGTTCAAATGTGGTTTGTTGGACTCTGTAACTTGTGCATGGGCTGTGACAATTTAATCCCAAAGGCTCTTGTGATGCATAAGTCACTTGGAGCCTAAGCGTGACACCTCACTTCAGATTTGTGTATCCTTGTGTGCCAACCTGATTTCTTAGGAAGTTTATGCACTAAATATGCTATGAGTCCTTCTGGGTCAGATCACGACCTGGTTAGAAATAGAGGCAGAAGCTGATTGTGCCTACTAGGCAACCTCTAGTAAGCTAGTAAAACAGGCTGGGTACAAACTGAAGTCAGTCATGGCTTTACAAATGGAGAACAAATGAGGTAAGATGCAAGCCACAAGAATTCACAATAAACCTTGGGGCTTTGGCATGGTGTTCTTGGAACCATCTTTGAAAGGTGGTTGCCTTATTTGGATTAGCAGTCGTAGCAGAGAAGTCTGGATGTGGTTCTTTACATGTCTGGGCTAAAACCAATACTCAAGCCGGACTTCACTGTGACCTGTGACATAAGGTCATATGATAAATATGATAAATATTGCCCCACAACTGTAGGCAAGATCAAAGATTCCATTCCAGGTGTCACAGGTAGTCTTTTTACTTTAAACAACTTCTTTTCTCCTATATGGAAAAAAATGATAAAAACTTAGCTAAGAAGTATACCTTCTAAAGAGTTAAAAGAAAGAGGTGAGTCCAAGCCTACTCATGTTCTTTGACAAGGTGGTGTACTGTGATTGTCCTAAAACCAAAGGAAATATTTTGACATCTCTGCCCAGGCTGACATAACATCTCTACAAATATAATACAGAATATTCTAAAGTCCCATAGTCATAATGGAATTCTCAGGAGAAAGCAAACAAATGCAAAAGACAGCACTTTCCTTAAAATATAAAATAAAATTCACAAATTCGAATAAGACCCCAAAGAGCTCCCAGGTGTGCTGTAGAAATTATGTGAATGTTGGAACTACATGGGACTCCAGACCAAGAAGACACTAAGAGAAATGAAATGTAAACCAATTTTGTGATGTGCTTGACAGACTAATGCAAAAACCTAGGTACCGAAAGAGAAACATGGGTGCATCGAAGCCCAGCAGTAATGACTGAAACCATAATCTCTGATTAGTACATCTACACTGCACGGAACATTAACCGTATAAGAAATGCCGTTCTGGAGACCCAGTCCAGACACAAGCAGGCTGAATGAGCCTATCAGGTCTATTATTTTTATAACCAGAGCTGCAGATGAGCACAACAGTGTTTTCTCTCTAGCAGTGTCACCCTAGCTAAATCAACATTACATGGAACCAATAGGGTTGGTGAAATAAAAATGCCAAAGTAAATCCATTTGCCCAAATAACATTGAAGAATTCTCAAAAGCATTTCCAAGTATCTTTTACTTGAGAGTGAAACATGAACCCAGCGTGGGTTGGGAGGTTGGCAAGAAGTTTACTACTGAAAGAAGCTGGCATTTTTTATATATTTACATAAGTAAAGAGGAAATTTTGTTCCTCAGCGTGGCAACACCAGAAATTCTGACAAAATATTATACATATTCATTTTAACTTTTTCTGATTTAGAGTTGGCTAGAGTTAGGATAAACTAATGTATTTAGAATGATCATACATCCCATCCCTCATTTAATAAAGCCTGTTTAAAATATTGCCCTTATTAATGACTACCAAACACAGCAGTGTTCATAATCCCAGTAATTCAATTGCCAGTAGTTTGTGCAATAAATCAGGAAAAGGTTAAAATATTTTTCATGCCAGAATAGAACATATCAATCTATTTTATTTGATTACTTTGTGTAATGGGGCTTTCTCAAGGCCAGATTACCTTACTCAGTATAATTATGCCAGATCCCATTTTTGCTTAAAATGGAAAAGATCTAAAAATGCCAGCAATAGAGTGGAAACTAGTCTAGGGTGTTTTTCCTCCTTTGTATGTTTCAGGACATGAGAAATGACACCCTGCTCTCTTTCTAAGAGTAGAGAAGAAAGTAACATTATTCCCATGAAAAGCAGATTAGGCAAATGGCATCTGGACAACACTCGTTTGACTCATTGACGTGAAAATTCAATAAAATCATCTGCAATGTGTTTTAATTCCAAAGTTAAATTCCACTCTGATAAGTAAACTCTTAAAAATCACTGGAGCACAATAATATCCTCTACGTGTGGTGACATTCCTTTCTCAGTGAATGCAAGCTGAATTCAACCAAAAAAAAAAAGACTGTTCATATTTTTAAAAAATAATAATTTTATCAACAAAGAATAACTCAAAGCATTTTCTGACATCCTTTTCCCACTTTCTAGAATAAACTCCTTCGGGGACATACGGGAAATCTCCCTTCCCAAACCCGATGGAGCCTCAGGCCCCCTTTGGCTCCAGCTGAGTTCTAGCAGCCCCACCCTGCTGTGAGGTCTGTCTCTATGGAGTCAGCTGTGGTCATGAGAGGAGGGCATTTCTATAACCTGCTCTCCCGTGTTTCCCCAAATTGAAATAAGGTCACTCCAACCATGAATAGCTCCGCAAACTTCATGCTGGGTAAAAAGGCCTTTGATCTCGGTAAATCATAAGACAGAACAAAGAATGAAGGCAAGGAAGCAGGAAAGGGTGAGACAATGATGGCCATTAGAAGTGAAGTCGGAACTTTTCCTGGGACTTTTCAGAACTGTATCTCGTAAAATTATTATTCCCACAAGAATGGTCAGAAATAAAAAGTCTAACAAATAACACTATATACTGGGTAGGATGGGGGAGCAGTTAGGACTCTTGTATGTTGCTGGTGGGAATGTCAAATGGTATAACCTCCTGCCACTTTGACAGTTTCTAACAAAGGTAGACATTCACTTCTCACATGAGCCAGCAACTCTCCTCCTAGAAGATAAAAAAAATGCATATCTTCACCTAAAGATTTCTACAAAAATTTCATACCAGCCTTATTTACAACACCTAAAGCTAGGAGCAACCCAAATGACCATAAGTAGGAGAATGGATGAAGAAGTTGTGGATATACTACTCACACAATAGGAAACTTGGACGTGATCAAGCAGGAGAGAGCAAGAGTGAACATCAACACTTGAGTAATCAGTGAACTAAAATGCATGGGAACGGGTGAATTTAATTCAGATGTCCATTATACCTACTATTGTAGGCAAGAATTCCTTAGAAGAAATGCAGCAGCCCTCATAGTCAACAAAAGAGTCTGAATTGAAGTACTTGGATGCAATCTCAAAAATGACAGAATGATCTTGGTTCACTTCCAAGGCAAACTATTCAACATCACAGTAATCCAAGTCTATGCCCCAACCACTAATGCCAAAGAAGCTGAAGTCAAATGGTTCTATGAAGACCTACAAGATCTTCTAGAACTAATACCAAAAATAGATATCCACTTCATCATAGGGGATTGGAATGCAAAAGTAGGAAGTAAAGAGATACCCAGAGTAATGGGCAAGTTTGGCCTTGGAGTGCAAAATGAAGCATGGCAACGGCTAACAGAGCTTTGCCAAGAGAACACGCTGGTCATTGCAAATGCTCTCTTCCAACAATGCCAGAGACGACTCTACACATGAACATTATCACATGGTCAATACCCAAATCAGGTTGATTATATTCTTTGCAGCCAAAGATGGAAAAGCTCTATATAGACAGCAAAGACAAGATCTGGAGCTGATTGAGGCTCAGATCATGAGCTCGTTATTGCAAAATTCAGGCTTAAATTGAAGAAAGAAGAGAAAACCACTAGACTTTTCAGATATGACCTAAACCAAATCCCTCATGATTATACAGTGGAGGTGATGAATAGATTCAAGGGATTAGATTTGGCAGACAGAGTGCCCAAAGAACTATGGTTGGAGGTTCGTAACACTGTACAGGAAGGGGTGACCAAAGCCATCCCCAAGAAAGAGAAATATAAGAAAGCAAAGTGGCTGTCTGAGGAAGCCTTACAAATAGCTGAGAAGAAAGGGAAGCAAAAGGCAAAGGAGAAAGGGAAAGATATATACAACTGGATGCAGAGTTCCAGAAAGTAGCAGGGAGAGATAAAAAAGCCTTCAGTGAACCATGCAAAGGAAGAGAGGAAAACAATAGAATGAGAAAGATTAGAGATGCCTCAAGAAAAGTGGAGATGCCAAGGGAATATGTCATGCAAAGATGGGCACAATAAAGGGCAGAAACAGCAAGGACCTAACAGAAGCAGACAAGATTAAGAAGAGGTGGCAAGAATATACAGAAGAGCTATACAAAAAGGTGTTAATAACCCAGAAAACCATGAAGGTGTGGTCACTCAACTAGAGCCCAGCATCTTGGAGTGTGAAGTCAAAAGGGCCTTAGGAAGAATTACTACGAACAAAGCTAGTGGATGTGATGGAATTCCAGCTGAGTTATTTCAAATTCTAAAGATGATGCGGTTAAAGTGCTGCACTTAATATGTCAGCAAATTTGGAAAAATCAGCAGTGGTAATAGGACTACAAGCAAGGTAATTCTCAAAATCCTTCAAGCCAGGCTTCAACAGTATGTGAACTGAGAAATTCCAGCTGTACAAGTTGGATTCAGAAAAGGCAGAGGAACCAGAGATTAAATTGCCAACATACACTGGATCATACAAAAAGCAAGGGAATTCCAGAAAAACATCTACTTCTATTTCATTGACTACACCAAAGCCTTTGATTTTGTGGATCATAACAAACTGTGGAAACTTCTTAAAGAGATGGGAATACCAGAGCACCTTACCTGCCTCCTGAGAAATCTGTATACAGATCAAGGAGCAACAGTTAGAACCGACCATGGAACAAAGGACTGGTACAAAATTGGGAAAGGAGTACGTCAAGGCTGTATAATGTCACCCTTGCTTATTTAACTTATATGCAGAGTACGTTATGAGAAACGCTGGGCTGGATGAAGCACAAGCTGGAATCATGACTGCTGGGAGAAATATCAATAACCTCAGATATGTGGATGATACCACTTTAATGGCAGAAAGTGAAGAGGAACTAAAAGAGCCTCTTGATGAAGGTGAAAGAGGAAAGTGAAAAAGCTGGCTTAATACTCAGCATTTAAAAAACAAGATCACGGTATCTGGTCCTATCGTTTCATTGCAAATAGATGGGAAAAAGTCGAAGCAGTGACAGATTTTTTATTTTCTTGGGCTCCAAAATCACTGCGGACAGTGACTGCAGCCACAAAACTAAAAGATGCTTGCTCCTTGGGAGAAAAGATATGACAAAGCTAGACAAAATATTAAAAAGGAGAGACATCGTTTTGCTGACAAAGGTCCATATAGTAAAAGCGGTGGCTTTTCTAGTAGTCATGTATGGACATGAGAGTTGGATCACAAAGAAAGCGGAGCACTGAAGAGCTGATGCTTTTGAACTGTGGTGATGGAGAAGCCTCTTGAGAGTCCTTGGACTGCAAGGAAATCCAACAAATCCATCCTAAAGGAAATCAGTCCTGAATAATCATTGGAAGGACAGACTGAAGCTGAAGCTCCAACAGTTTGGCCACCTGATACGAAGTGCAGACTCCTTGGAAAAGACCCTGATTCTGGGAAAGATTGAGGGCAGGAGGAGAAGGGGGTGACAGAGGATGAGACAGATAGAATAACTGCATTTTATTACTGAGTGCTAATTATTCCTCAATGAAACAGCAGGAAATTTGTATTGTTACTGTTTAATTGCTAAGTCCCGTCTGCCTCTTTTGTGAAGCCATGTATTAAGCAGGAAGTTAGCTGAGGGTAAGGAGGGGTGGCCCCTTCACCTAAACATCCAATGGCCGCCTAATCCCACCAAGAAATTCACCAGCCTCACCCCTACTGTGCCCCCATCAGCACTCTAAAATATTTAGAGGACCTGGAAAAATTCCCCACTGGCCGACTGATGGGACTTTACTACTCTGTCACGTGAGCTCGCCTCACACTGTGTGAGTGTGCTCAGTCACAGCCACGTTCAACTCCTTGTGACCCGATGCACTGTAGCCCACCAGGCTCCTCTGTCCATGGAGTTTTCCAGGCAAGAATACTGGAGCGGATCTCCATTTCCCTCTCCAGGGAATCTTCCCAAACCACGGATAGAACCTATGTCTCTTGAGTCTTCTTGCATTGGCCAGCGGATTCTTTACCACTACGCCACCAAGGAAGCTCCTGAAAAATGTGTTACTTTTAAATGAATCAATACAGTACAAACAATATACATTTAAATAATTCTGAGTGGAAAGGATTTCCACACTAAGAGATAAAAGTTTACAGTTTATCAAAATACGTGAAATAACTTTTTAAAATTAATTCATTTATTTTAATTGGAGGCTAATTAAAAAAGAGAGAGAATAATATGTACACAGCTCTGCAGCCCTTATGGGACTTTATGCTATGAATTGTTATGGGCATGCTGGATGGACACCAGGAATGATTTCTATTGAAGTTGACTCCAAACTATAGTGAAAAACTTAGTATTTCCTGTTTGAATATTTATTAGTAATGCTTGCTAAAATGCTCATAGACCTTTTTCAGTTGGAATTTGCTTCCTTGTAAAGTGTTTTAGATATCACAATAAAGCTCGATTTTCATTTCAAAATTTATATGCAAACTACAAATAGCCTCACACATTTCATGACAATTAAGTAAGGCTAGCAATTATTATAAAAATTGAACTAATACTTTATAAGAAAGCATAATTATGAAGTAAAGGCAGCTATTAATCTGAATACGATTTTGAAAATTTGAATAAGTTTAAGCATATGATTTTAAATCATTTTAATTTTATATATTTTTCTATGAATATATTAATTATAAACAAAGATATATTTCCTAAGAAAAGGATAATAAATGGTAATATTAATTTTAATCCCATGAAAGTTTAGCTTATATACATATCCATTAAAGTAATATTTATAGAATTTTTACTGTTGAAAAGGTTCTATAATGATGAAAAAAGAATATATTCAGGGCAACAAAAAAGAAGAAATAATAATTTTTTACAAACATACAAAAAGAGAAGAAATTTTTTGCATATTGGTTTTCTCTATAATTAATGCTATGAAAGTCTAGCTAACTTTATGGTAAGACTATACCAAATAAGAACGCATACAAAAAGAGTGGTGATGTAATTTATGTTACTGAAATAATATCTTTCTGCAAAACCCTTAACTGGCTCCAAATAAAATCTACAAAATTATCATTTAGGTCATACAAAGATATAAATAAATTATTGTATGGAAATAACATAAAATATTTTATGATTTTTATCATATAAATCAAGGATCAATGAACCGTTTCTGTAAAGGGCCAGATACGTGTTATTTTGGGAGTTGCAGGCTACATACAATCTCAGTCACATAATCAGTTAAAACATATAAAAATACTCTTGTCTTGAGGTCTGTACATAAACATAAACTGTGGATTTAGTCCACAGGCCATAACTTAATAGATCATTAATAACCATAACTATATCATAAAAATGCTAGCATAGTTATTTTAAAAGTTCAAATCTTTTCTTTTTATAATTACCAAATTAAAGTTCTGTTCTTGTTTGTTATCACTCATGCCGATGCCAAGGGTATTTGTCAGGCAGTTCTCACCAATATGAAGGAGAGTGGCTTTCCCTTTTTCCTTCCTCCTGACTACTCACTCAAACTCACTTACTCCTCAAGGATGAGGTCCTTGTTATAGTCACTTTAAAGTTAAATTCAGCCACCCAGAAAGCATTTGCTCTTGACAGTTCTTAGATCCATGTGCTAATCATAAGAATATAGAATTAAGCCCTTCAGAATTGGTTGTGTCTTGTAAAACACATAGAATGTCTTTTTAAAGGAAGAGATAAAGAGCTATCCTAAAACAAAAGGCCTATGTTTTCTCTTTCTGGAATTTCTTCTTTCAATCCCTGAAATTGCAATTCAGACTAGCCACCAGTATATAGACACATTTGTATAAAGGCAACGTGGATGTCTTCAAGATAAACAGCTTCACTGCATGACCTTTGAGTATATATTCATATATATATATATGTGTGTGTGTGTGTGTGTGTGTGTGTGTTCATACCTGCCAACCTGTTAGAAGTTTAAAATAAGTAATTTCTAATTTTATCCATGTAGTAGACTACAGCAAAAGTCAAAATCTTCAGAGAAATAATTTTTTTTTTCATATCTAAGGAATTTCAGTGGTTGAGGAAATTTCAAGCTGGAGCCATTGCAGTTTTATTAATAAATTCTTTTTTTTTCCTTGAAGTAGAGAATGACAGAGCATCAGAAGAGTTCCTTTAGGTGTTTTGTTTTTAATAGAGGTCAAGATGTATAGATTCTAAACGCTCCTTCTTAAAAATCCCTTAATTACTCCCTTGTCCTCTGGATAAAGTGCAAACTTCTAAACATGGTTTGGGCCTTCTCATCAGGCTCCTTTTCTCTCCCTTCTTTGCTCCTCCCGTGGTGCACCTTGCATTGGATGCGGCAGCCACCCTGAATGCCTCTCAGTTTCTACTGTGTTCAGTGACTTCTGTACCTCCAGCCTTGACGCACGGAGGTCCCACTGCTCCGGACTCACTTCCTCTCTGCCAACACCTCTCCCCTACCTGGCTTCTGCTTAGTCCTCAGTCTCTGCTTAGACGTCACTTCTCTCATGTAGTCCATTGTGACGGCTCCCGAAGCCCAGGTTACGTGAATTTTCTGTCTCTGCCATCGCTGCTTTATTTTCTATCAGAACACTCTTAACACATTATATTGTGATTGAAGTTCATGGTTGGTGCCGTTCTTTTGACAGCTGCCTCAGTAAGGTCAGGGTGAGGCTTCTTAACGACAGTAAACCTACTGCCTAATATGGTGCCTGAGATGGTAGATTCTTAGAGAATATTAAATGAATGTTGCTGGATTTAGAATGACTCCTGTCTGATCTTGTCCACTACAATGGAGAGAAGATGATGCTACTGACCCGCCAACCAAAGGACATAATCTGAAATAATCTTATTCTCCATGAACACTTGAGGCTTTAGGAACTGAAGTAGAGAAAGAGTTGGGCAAAAGGCATGGTCTACCTTTGTCCAGAAAGTAACGATATTTAGTGACCAAATTTGTGACCCTGAACTTACTCTTAAGCTCTGCATAACTGAGATAGGGTAACAGAGACTGACTTTGCCAAATGATCAAAAAGGATATAAACATAGCCCAGCAAACAACAGACCTCTCTCTGATTTAGACAACTGAAATTTACAAGAGGTGTTCCTTTCAGCCTGGAGATGCAGGGAGAACAGTCCAGCAGACCAGATTCCACTCCTCTGCACAGCCGCCACTGCTCAGCACAGTCACTGACTGGGGAATTCCTCCTTAAACTAACATTTGATTTGCGCTTGTACGTCTTGCCCCTTCTTCCCTTTCTCAAAGGTTGTCCTTGATATTACTCTCCCTGCCCCTCATTTTTAAAAAAAAAAAATTAAGTTTAGTTGATTTTATAATATCGTTTTAATTTTAGGTATACAGCAAAGTGATTCAGTTATGTATACATATTTTTTCAGAATATTTTCCATTATAGGTTATTACAAGATTCTGTACATCTTCTGTTATATAGTAAGTTCTTGTTGCTTATCTATTTTATAGATTTATAGTAGTTTGTATCTGATAATGCCATACTCCTAATTTATCCCCTGCCACCTTGACTCCCTTTCCCCTTTGGTAACTGTAAAGTTTTTTCTATGTCTGTGGTTCTGTTTCTGTTTTGTATATACATTCATCTGCATTATTTCAGATTTCACATATAAGTGGTAGCATAAAATATTTATCCTTCTCTGTCTAACCTACTTCACTTAGTATGATATTCTCTAGGTCCTTTCATGTTGCTGCAAATGTCAATTTTTTTTGACTGAGTAATAATACCCCACTGTATATATGTATGTATATGTATATGTATATACCCACACACCACATCATAAGTCTGTTGACTGGCACTTGGGTTCGTTTCATGTCTTGGCTATTGTAAATTAGTGTTGCCATGAACACTGGGGTGCATGTATCTTTTCAGATTAAGGGTTTTTATCCTTTCCAGATATATGCCCAGGTGTGGGATTGCTGGGTCATATGGTAGTTCTAGTTTTCATTTTTTAAGGAACCGCCATACTGTTTTCTGAAGTGGCTGCACCAATTCACATTCCCACCAACAGGTTATGAGGGTTCCCATTTTTTTTAGAATGTATTATTTGCAGCCATTTGGATGATGTCCATTCTGACTGATGTGAAGTGATACCTCATTGTGGGTCTGATCTGCATTTCTCTAATAATTAGTGATGTTGAGCATTTTTTCATGTATCTTTTGGCCATCTGTATGTCTTCTTTGGAGAAATGTCTTATAAGGTCTTCTGCTCATTTTTGATTGGGTTGTTTGTACATTTCAGATATTAGATCTTTGTTGAGCAAGTCATTTGCAAACATTTTCTCCCATTCCATTGATTGCCTTTTTTGTTTTCTTTATGGTTTCTTTTGCTGTGCAAAAGCTTTTAAGCTTGATTGGGTCTCACTTGTTTATTTTTGCTTTTATTTCTTTTGCCTTGAGAGCCCCTGTTCCCTGTCTTAAATGTGGTCTTGTATTTCTATATATGATCTTCCACTATCACCTTCTTGCCTCAAGCTTCACTGTTGCCTTATTTTGGTCAGTGTCAAACCACACTGCCCTCCACATTCCCAGGTCTGAGACCTTTGGTTGCTGCCATTCCCACAGCCATTATCAATGCTCCGGGCTGACTTGGGGTCTCAGGATGTGGCTTTCAAATACTAGCACTTGGGACCTTGGGGCATGAGGGTGGGGTCAATAGGAACAGGGACTGTAAGCCTATTACTACTTCTCTGGCATACATGAGCACAGCAGAACTGGAGAGTCAATGAAAGTGGCTACATAGCAAGTGGACTCTTCCTAATGCCACAGACTAATGTAGAAATAGAAAATTCCTCAGCTCACTAGGGTGTTCTTTATGGGGCTGAATGAAGAAGATTTCTGCAAGGGGTGTTTGCCAGGGTCAGCCTACCACAGAGTACTGCTGAGTTTTCAGGACAATAGAGGAAATTTTCAAACCAAAAGCATCAGTGCTTTCGGTGTATTTACACTGATCTTACACGTGCAAATGCCCAGCAGTCCGTGGCTGCTCTCCTACCTTGTGCAGCTGATAATACTGGAAGGAACCAATTCCACCTTGCTCCTCCGCGGTCCAGAGCACCAAACGCAGGGTTCTCTTTGGACGCAGCCCTGGGAATAATAAAACAAGTGATTCTTCAGTTGATTTTGAATTAAAAGAAAATGGCAGGGCCTCTCATCTGAATTCTGCAGGAGGGAAGCAGGAGGGAATCAGAAGTATGTCCTTTCATCTCTTGCTGGTGTGGCTGCCTGATTCACGGTGTGGCAGACCCAGCAAAGGAGGACCCTCAGGGCCAATCTCCAGGGCAGGTTAATGATGAAAGGGATTGTGATGAATGCTGTCTGCAGCCCAGGGAGTGAGAGCCTCTATTCATATTTTTAACTGGACAATGTACCCAGTAGGACACAGTTGATGGCCAAGTTCACTGGGCTACTAGAGTTCACCCAGAAGGTGTAGTCAGGGGGACTCTAGGCAGATCCTGAGGCCTTCCTTCCCATGATTAACTGAAACCCAGTGATTAGTCTCTACTTCAAGATAAGGTATGTAAGGGGTTGCTTCTTAGTCTAAATACACGAGTATAACCAGCTCCCCATGCTATCCTTAGTAATGAATGATCATGAAGAAAACACAGTGCTGCATTCATTGACTTGGGAAATACAAACTTATATCCCGTAATCATTGAAGTTACTGGCAGATCTGGCATATTTAGAACCAGTTTTGAGTGATGGTGTCAGCTCCGTAAAAGTTAACTACAAGGGTCAAACAGTATGCTGGGAGTTCCACTTTTTGACCAAGACTTGAAACTTATTTCTGATTTGGACCTGATAATGTTGCTTCTGAGAAATAATCAGTGCAGAAAAACATGAAGCGGGGCTTAAACCTCATTAAGAAGACCTTTCCTCTTGCCTCACTGCAGGGAAGCCACAGGGAAGGACTCAGACACACAGCAAGCATCAAGTGTAACTACCCAGTGCCACCACCCAGGCACATGGCCTTCTTGAAGGGAACAGGCTGTTTGACTGCAGCCTGGATGATAAGTGCTCCTGGGAAACGGAGCTCTGTTCCTCCTCCTCTGGACACGGACAAGTATTCTCTCCTTGCATAAGTCTAGTGCTAAGGTACTATAAAGGAGTTAAGCTTTTCACCAAATGAAACACTATGAAATGACTTTACACTTGAGCAATTTAGAC
This sequence comes from Neotragus moschatus, assembly GCA_006410615.1. Taxonomy (NCBI): domain Eukaryota; kingdom Metazoa; phylum Chordata; class Mammalia; order Artiodactyla; family Bovidae; genus Neotragus; species Neotragus moschatus. The sequence goes on along the minus strand of SJYA01001911.1, from coordinate 221,170 downwards.
ATCAAACAGCACAGGCTGTTGAGTTCCAGCTGTTGAGTTGAGTTGAGTTGAGGCAGGCTGACCTGAGTTCCAACTGAAGCCCAGAAAAGCAGTTTCCACATCCAGTTGTTCAGCAGATCCCACTGGCGTTTCCTGCTAAGTCTATCTGGAATCCAACTTTTCACCTCTGCTCCCATGCTGGTCCAAGCCCCAGCCATTTTTGTCTGGACTGTTGCAGTCACCTCCAAGCTGGTCTCCCTGCCACAGTCCATGCCCCTCTGCAGGTGATGGTCTGCACTGCAGTCAGCAGGCCCCTTGTAAAACATATGCCAGAGCATGTCATTTCTCTGTTCAAGACCTCCAAGAGCCACAGTGTAAGCTTCTGGTTCAATGTGATGCCCCCAGTGTCTAGACTGCTTGGCACACATATTTGGTGCCCAATAAATAGGTGCCAAGCTACTGCATAATTGCACTCATATCACACGCTAGTAAAGTAATGCTTAAAATTCTCCAAGCCAGGCTTCAGCAATACGTGAACCATAAACTTCCAGATTTCAAGCTGTTTTTCGAAAAGGCAGAGGAACAAGAGATCAAATTGCTAACATCTGCTGGCTCATCCTAAAAGCAAGAGGGTTCCAGAAAAATATCTATTTCTGCTTTATTGACTATGCCAAAGGCTTTGACTGTGTGGATCACAATAANAGACTCTTGAGAGTCCCTTGGACTGCAAGGAGATCCAACCAGTCCATCCTTAAGGAGATCAGTCCTGGGTGTTCATTGGAAGGACTGATGTTGCAGCTGAAACTCCAATACTTTGGCCACCTGATGCAAAGAGCTGACTCATTTGAAAAGACCCTGATGCTGGGAAGGAATGAGGACAGGAGGAGAAGGGGACGACAGAGGATGAGATGGTTGGATGGCCTCACCAACTCGATGGACATGGGTTTGGGTGGACTCTGGGCGTTGGTGATGGACAGGGAGGCCTGGTGTGCTACGGTCCATGGGATCGCAAATAGTCGGATACAACTGAGTGACTGAACTGAACTGAACTGAAATAGGTACCAAATGAATAAATAAATCCAAGGTGTGGTGTCTTAGAGTAAAAGTCAAAGCTGTCTAACACTATCCCAGTCTCATCTCCTAAAACTTTCCTGCTTGTTCATTTTCCAGGCAAAGCATTATAGTTGAAAAATGTGGACAGATCTGCTGAGCCCTGCTATCAACAGGCACCAGCTGTGTAAGCACTGAGATATTTCTCCACCTGAACTTCAGCTTCCTTATCTGTAGAGTGGAGGGAATATTACACGTTCATAACATGACCATTTCCCAGGGTGGCTGTGAGGATGAAACGAGATGTGATGCTTGTATGTAAGACACTCTGTCTGGCACGTTGCAGACACTCAATGAACAAATTATAAAACTACACAATGGACAGCCAGGCACAGAGCATACGCTTTTACCCATGGAGAGAAGGGGGACCTAGACACTCAGTACAGACAATCTTCCAAAGTCATTTGAAGACTTTTTCAGCAGGTACTGAAAAAGAACCCTGCTGAAAAAGGATCCTGAAGGGCCCACTGCCTGCTCCACAAACTGCCTACTCATCTTCATAGCACAAACTGTTGTTGGAGAGAGAAACCTCATCAGTCTATCTAAAGATCAGTCATTGGCTCCTCAAACAGAAATGTGCTTAATGTCAATTTAAACCAAATGACATTCTGCTTGCAACGTAGAAAACAGTAAAAGAAAAAAGGACAAAGTGCTGCAAGTGAAAATTCTGAACATTTTCTTAAGCCCATAAAAAAGGGAAAAAGAGCTTTCTGTTTACATATCTCTGCCTTTACCAGCAAAACAGTACCAAATTATTAAAATGATGGAATTCTCTAAATAAGCATCAAGTGACAGTTTAGCACGAATTAGAGAAAAATTAATTTTTCAAAGCAAATGCTCTGAATATCCCCATAGACTTGGTGTTCTAACTTGCAAATCATTGCTGGATAGGATTAGTCTCTCTCACATTTCAAATCAGCCAGGTGGCCAATGACGTTCCATTAAGATAACAAAAAAGTGATCTGTTTGAAGTAAGGGATGCTAAAACCTGCAAACAATAACATTGTAGCTAGCGCAGAGCTGGCCCTGAGGAGACAAAGAGACCCCCAACCCCCACTCAGTCCTGGAGAAATTCGGTCCCCATTCTACTCCACAATCAAGGTGAAGGCCCAGCAGAAGAGGCTAGGAAACCGGTGGTTAAGCAGATACCGACTGAGCTGCAAAGTCTCTTTTCTGCTCTGACTTTCTGATTGCCCCTAGAACCTAAGAGAAAGGGCCTTCACTCAGTCCCAGACCCTGACTCTAGCCTGGAGTTCGAGCTCCCAGGCCACCTGAGTCCACAGACAGGCAGTGCGGGGTACAGGGAGGTGTTGGCCCTGGGATCTCAATAAACTTGGGGTCCCTGCTCTGCCCCTTCCAGCTCTGTGACTTCAGGGGAGTTGTCTAATCTCTCTGAGCCTCAGTTTCTTCAACTACACAGTAAGGAAAAGGGTAATTGCCTCATGGCCTTAAATGAGGAAATTAAATGAGACCAGGCATTTAAGTAAATATGAAGCAGTTCTTGGCACACAGTAGGCTTTCAAGAATCGTGTGTTAGCTTCTCTCTACATCACTCCATGAACTTCAGCCTGTGCCAGTGATTTCCAGGAGGTGTCTGTGAGAGAACCAGGAAAGAGGCATCTTCCTTGTTCCTCTTCCCTAGGAGCCGCAGAACATCTTTGTTTACACAGAATACACTCGCAGCCAAGGGGAAGATACAAGTTTCATCTAGCTTGTGGAAAAACACATACTCTCTTTCAGCATGGAATATGCCCTCATTCCCACACAGAGCATGTCTACCTTCAAATAAACAGAAGTTGTTTAATCACTTTAAAAACTGAAGACAACCAGAATTTTTAGTTTCTGGATAAAGTAAACACACACACACACATAATAAATCTGAAAGCTGAGTGAAGTTGATATAAGGGATGTCTATATTTATCATTTTAAATAACAGAATTTATTGTCTATCTCAAATTCAGACTGGTTTTAAAAGCTGGGAATTTTAAGTATATGAAGTAACAAAAATAACAACAACAATAATACAGCAATAATATTGACAGCAACACAACAAAGTGGTTCAAGGTCAAAGGCAGGGCTCTCATCCTGTAGTAAAACCAGGGTAACATAGGAGTCCTAGCTCACAGCTCTGGCCCTGGCTCAGTGGTTCACAGCACCAGACTCAGGCAAGTACAGGAAATAAGCCTTTGAGTCGATAGGAAGGACTCTGGGCTGAGCAGGCTTGGAGTCCTGTCTCATTGAGGTTTTGTCAGAAGATAAGCAATGAGTTCCCCCACCAATATAACAAAACTGCCCAGAGATCTCCTGACCTCCTGGAATTTTTAATTAGAACTTTAGAGAGTACAAGAAACATCATATGGCATTACAGTTTTCCTTTAAAAGAACATAGACTATGGATAATATGTCAGAATTTTGCCTTTGTTTATGAAATATGACATACACACGCTCACTTTCATTTTATTGAGGAGAGTAATAACGCTACTGGGAAAACAGTGCCTATGAGAAAGGGTGAAGATAAGCTGGTAGGAGTTTATTTTTTGTTGTTATCAAATTTAAAGATAAGAAGGCTGAGAGTAAAACTGATAAATTGGAAAGGTCAACTGACTGCCCTACACTTGGATGAGGAGTGAGCCAAAATTAGATTAATCTACCCCTGTAGAGAGATTTTCCAAATTATGAATTCTAAAGAACACTATTGATAAACAAAGTGTATTAACCCAAATGCCTGTTTACTACTCCGCTTCGATCCTACCAAAACTATGTAAGTACTCTTCTCTGTTCTGAGACCTAATTTTACAGCATGAATGCATGCTAAGTCACTTCAGTCATGCCCAACTCTTTGTGATCCCATGGACTGTAGCCCCCCAGGCTCCTCCGTCCATAGGATTCTCCAGGCCTGAATACTAGAGTACTTTGCCACTCCCACCTCCAGGGGGTCTTCCCAACCCAGGGATCATGCCTGTGTCTCATGTCTCCTGCATTGGCAGGCAGGTTCTTTACCACTAACAGCACCTGGGAAGCCCAAATTTTGCAGGGAAAACACAATTTTCTCTTATAGTAAATATACTCAATTTCTACATATATGCAGTTTTAGATCATAAATACACTTGTTGTCCAGCTTCTCTTTATCAACAACTCAATATCTGTACTTAGAGACGTCTAATTCTCAGTGGTAAAGAATAAATCTGCCAATGCAAGAGACTCGGGTTTGATCCTTGGGTCAAGAAGATTCTTTGGAGGAGGAAATGGCAACCTATTCCAGTATTCTTGCCTGGAAAATCCCATGCATGGAAGAGCCTAGAGGGCTGCAGTCCATGGGGTTGCAAAGAGTCAGCCATGACTGCATCTATTACATAATTCTGTAATAAACTTGACTAGTATAAGTGTAGTATCTAAATGAAACAATAAATGATGATATGTGCTGTGCTTAGTCCCTCAGTCATGTCTGACTCTTTGCGACCCCATGGACTGCAGCCCACCAGGCTGGGGATTCTCAGGCAAGAATACTGGAGTGGGTTGCCATGCCCTCCACCAGGGGATTTTCCCCAATCCAGGGATTGAACCCAGGTTTCCTGCACTGCCGGTGAATTCTTACCACCTGAGCCACCAAGGAAGCCTATAATGTTTTATTAGTACATAANTTTGCGACCCCATGGACTGCAGCCCACCAGGCTGGGGATTCTCAGGCAAGAATACTGGAGTGGGTTGCCATGCCCTCCACCAGGGGATTTTCCCCAATCCAGGGATTGAACCCAGGTTTCCTGCACTGCCGGTGAATTCTTACCACCTGAGCCACCAAGGAAGCCTATAATGTTTTATTAGTACATAAGCTGAATGGAGAAGGCAATGGCACCCCACTCCAGTACTCTTGCCTGGAAAATCCCATGGATGGAGGAGCCTGGTAGGCTGCAGTCCATGGGGTAGCTAAGAGTCGGACACGACTGGACTGAGCGACTTCCCTTTCACTTTTCACTTTCATGCATTGGAGAAGGAAATGGCAACCCACTCCAGTGTTCTTGCCTGGAGAATCCCGGGGATGGGGAAGCCTGATGGGCTTCCATCTATGGGGTCCCACAGAGTCGGACACGACTGAAGCGACTTAGCAGCAAGCTGAATGAGATGAGGCAGTGAACATAGTGGTTAAGCATGTAGGTTTGGGGCTTGAGACCTATTTCAATTTTGGCCAACTTACTTAGCTCATTATATATGAAAACATTACACTAATTTTTTTAAAACAGGGGGCATGGTTACATAGAGATTCATTATTTCTGTGAAGTAAATCGTGACTACTCTTTATAGGCAGGAGCAGAAAATCACTCGGAGGAAGATCTTTTGTTCTCAGAAGAATCACTTGGTAGCTTTCACAGTCATGTAAATATAAAGCAATTAGGCACTTTTGGGGGGCACTGGGGCAGGGCAAAAAACTTGTAAAACCCCATCTTGCTGGTTACTGCCTCTTGAGCTCTCTGACAAAACAACCTGGATACCTGGCAGGAGATAAATCAGAGTGTAAAAGGAGCCTTCTGGGAGGAAAGCCAGTGCTCTGACTGCTGCTTCCTTGGGTGGAGGACTGGGGATGAGGGAACTGTTGAGGCAGAGTGCTGCTGTTCTTCAGTCACTAAGGCATGTCCAAATCCTTGCAGTCCCATGGCGTTCCCTGTCCTTCACTGTCTTCTGGAGTTTGCTCAAACTCATGTCCATTGAGTTGGTGATGCCATCCAACCATCTCATCCTCTGTCATCCCCTTCTCCTCTTGCCCTCAATCTTTCCCAGCATCAAGGTCTTTTCCAATGAGTCGGCTCTTCGCATCAGGCGACCAAAGTACTGGAGCTTCAGCTTCAACATCAGTCCTTCTAATGAACAGTCAGGGTTGATTTCCTTTTGGATTGACTGGCTTGACATCCTGGCTGTCCCAGGGACTCTCAAGGGTCTTCTCCAGCAACACAGTCTGAAACCATCAATTCTTCGGCGCTCTGCCTTTTTTACGGTCCAACTCTCACATCCATACAGGACCACTGGGAAAACCATAGCTTTGGTCAGGGTGACCATGACTAAAGGCCCCAGGGCAGGGAAGGTCCTGGAAACCACTAAAACAAAATGACCTTGACGAAGAGAGGAATCTGGGTTATTATTGTCCTGGGCTCAACACAGTGGAGTAAGATTGAGGGGAAAGGCGAGTTTTAGACTAGTGTGTGGCCAAGTCGAGAAGCTCCTTCAGACCCAGCCACTCTAGTAGAGGTCATGATTTAGAGAACAACAGCTGAGGATGGGAATATCAGCAAGGGGTGTTGTAACCTTGTTCCCCAAAATGGGCACCACTGTAACTTAAGACTGTGAACAGTGCCGTGCAGCAGAAAGAAAGAATAGCAGTCACAAGCGGATCCAGCCACAGGTGTCTGGAGTAGAAATGACCCATTTGTCTTGAGCCAAGGCCCAGGAACCTCTGGAGGAGATAATAGACTTTGTGCTAATAAGGTCTATGGAGGCTTGGATGATTAATGGTAAAGAAGATTGAAGGCTGTGATCATATTTATAACCTGTGTTTGTGGAGCAGGTCATAATAGTTATAATTTCTATAATTCAAAGGGAACAGTCCTATCTCATTATAAAGATTAGGATTCTATTAGCCAGGAAAATCATGATTAATCGCTGCTGAAGTAGAAACGCTGTGACCACCAGGGTGTGAAGGCTGTTTCTGGCTGTTATCCAGTTTTCCACTCTTTTCATCCCGCTTTTACCTCTCACCCTGAGCTCCAGCCACATGTTTCCTGCTTGTCCCTGACCCAAGATGCTATGCTGTCTCAGATTTCTTGTCCTTTGTAGATTGATGCTCTTTGCCCTATCTAGAATGCTCCTTCAACTTTTCCACCTGGCAAGCGCTTATTCATTTGACAAAGTCCATTGCTAACGTTTACTTTATCTAAGAAGGAGCTCCTAAGTCTAAGGAAAAGCTGGCTATTCCTTTCTCAGTGTTCTTCTAGGACTTCCTACAGACCTCTCTGTCCATTTTCAACCACACTTACATGTTGACCTCCCCACTAGATCATTAATTTTCTGAGACTTACTTGTTTCTCTTTTTCATAATCCTGACCCAGTACCTGACATGCAACAAGTGCTGAATAACTGTTTACTGACTGACCGAATGAGTGAATAAACATATTTACATAAGTATATATATAGCTACTGTCTTTTCATTTAGTCTAAAGCATACTAGCTACTCCTTAGTTCAGAAAGTTAAGCTGTACTTTTACTGTGAAACCAAAGTCCAAATAACACAGGCGAAACCACCCCAGTAGCCTGGTTAATATGTGCTTCAAATTCTGCATCTGCTTCAGTCACTAATACATTTACCTACTTTTGTACCACAGTTAGATCTATTAACAGTCAAAATTATTAATCAATAGCTCTTGCTGATCAAGTCACTAAATATAGAATAAATATATTATGGTCACAGAAATCATTCTATCAGCTAGATGTATTAAATTATAGTATTTACATTTTAGAGTTTGATAACTCTAATTTTCACTTCAATTTCTTTATGATTATAAACAATATAGCCTTAAAATATGAAAAACAATAAAAATTAGAAAACAGAACCTATAAGCATATGGTATTTCCTTATAATTTTTGTATGCTTGCATTTGTATACATATACAAAGAGTGATTTTTATATTTGATTTTATTCTACTTTTACCACTTGAAAATCTTGACATATGTGGCTTTTATTATAATTGATAATTTTCAAGAAAATAATTCTTAAACTTTTTACCTAGTCTCTTATTGTTGCATATTTAAGATTTTTTCCTTAGGGCAAGTTCTTAAAAGTAGAAATAATTAGCCTAAATATTATAAATATTTTTAATTTTTAAGGCTCTTGAAACATGTCTGCAATGCCCTAAGGAAAGCTTATCAATATATATTCCCACCAGCAGTGTATGAGAATATTCGCTTCTACTTAATGTGGAACTTTTAATCTTACCTCTAATTTTCATGTCTGTCAACATGTTATATATATGTATTTTCTATACTACATTCTACTAATTTTCAGCCAAAATAATTACACACAGACACACACACACACACACACACAAAATCTGTAGTGGAGTTTAACTTGACTGAGACAAATGTTAAGTCTATATCTGATGCCTGACTAGAGTTAAAATATATGAATTTGTTTTTCTTGTTTAAAATGCCTGATCATACAGCTCTTCCATCAAAATATTTCTAAGATAATGTTATGTCTTGTCGGGATCACAAGCCTGATCTAGCTGGCATTTTAAAACATACAGTTTCTTTTTCCCTATCGTTATTTGGAGGGTTTTTATCTGCAAGGAGAAATCGAGAAGCCTGCTTAATGATAGATTTGAACTCTGAATCACACTTTTGTTAAGAGTTCCATCTTGCAGCAACATCAAATGGGGAAGTTAAACAAATAGTGCAATTTTAAAAAAATTATGGTAAATAAACCATAAGAACCAAAACCTACCTCTCTTACAAATTTACATTCACCAATATGGTGCTCTAAATTGTATTTCTTGTGAAGATGGTGCCGTGTGAGGAAGCATGAGAGTATCTGTATTTCAATCAAGGATTATCAACAAATAATGCATCTCCAACAAACAACTGAGAGGGAAGATTTCTGGAATCCTTTTCAACACCAAGCAGCAGATACGAAAGCATAGACGTTTTATTATATAATGAAGGTGCCGTCATTAAGCTGCCCCTGTTTACTCTTCCAAATGCTCATTTTTAGGATTATGGTGGAGGGGAGCGGATGCTACCTATATTTTTAAAGATTTTCTTGGTGTATAAAATGATCTGTAAAGTTATCTAAACTTGTTTCTGACTAATAATTAATCATAATTCTTATTCTTGTTTCTATTTAAGTTTCAGTTTTCAGACCACAACATGTTTGGTCCTATCAATAAATTTTTGCAATCCATTTTGAACAACAACAAAAAACCTCATCTTCCTTAGCACTGCTCCATTCTTGGCTCCCAAAGTGATTGCTGACTGCTCTTGCTAAGGGAAAATCTCACCGTGAAAGGAACAAGATTATCAGTGTGTCACTGGAACTCTCCCCCTTCTTTCCATTCCCACCGCGGCCACCATTATTTAAGTCCTCTGAATTGCTGTGGTCACCAGCTAACTGCTTCTTCTCTCTGTAGAACTGCTGCCAGATTTACCTTCTTAAAATACTGCTTTGAATATGTCACTGATTAAATGACAATCTTTAATCATTCGTCATCTAAAGAAGGAGTCTGCCTCCACACTTTTTGAACATGCATCGCTTCCAGTAAAACATTTCAGCATCCATCACCACATATATATGTTTATGAATAAATGACACATATAATATTGTCTACATGTGCAATAAATACTAGCAAGAAATTAATGCTTCGTTTTAGACAGAGAATAAATATTTTCTTGTACCCAAATGACGGTCCTACACAGTACCTTGCTATGACGGCCACTGGTTTATAGTGCAGTCTGTCCTGTTAGTATGATACTCAGGAGCCTACACAGATGGGTTCCAATCTCCCCCTCCAGACTCGCCTCTACTTCTCCCCTTCCCAAAGCCTCATTTCCAGTAAACTGGTCTCTTCGTGTTCTTCCTACTTCTGTGCTTTCCCTCACTCTATTTATCCCATCCCCTTTGCCCTTTCTTTTCCTTCTTGATTTACCCATATCCCAACCATCTTTTAGAATTCAGTTCTAAGACCTCCAGTTCCACTCTCTTCTTCCTCTGAGCTTCAAAGCAGTTATTTTCTGTTTACCCACTTGGCAATTAATCATGACTAATGTGTTAATACTTACTGCTCCTGATCTCCACAAACCAGTCCCTGGTCAACTGAAGAGCCCTACATATATTCTGATGAATGGATTAGCACATCTAATGGAAATTGTTTTAAACTGAAACAAGACAGATACAGACTAGATCTGCAAAAATAACTTTTGGACACAAGACAATTTTAAACATTAAATCAGTTATCAGTTACATTTGCCTAAGGGAGAGTAAAGCCTGGAAAAAAGGCTGGGCTTGGACAGATTTGGAACAAGGAAACAGACTGGAATCTTCGCATCTCTGTTAGATCTAGACTATTATGATTGATGACTTTGCAAATGATGAGCTCCACCCACAGGGATGTGAGGCTGACATTTTCTCAAGAGAAGTATTTGGCCTTACAGAAGATGTGTTGTTTATCTCAAACACTTTCATTTCTCAATTATGAAAAGTGTGAACCCATTTAAATTCTCCAGATGAAAGAAAACTTAGAGAAAACTCCGGGTGTTTCCATGAAATCAATGCTGCAAATCTATGCATGCCACGTTGCCAAGGTAACAGATTATCTGACCCCGTGGGCCTCTTGCTTTTCCAGGTCATTATGTCACATCTTACATATAAAAGCCATTAGGGTGAGGGAGAGATTTTATATATTCTGTTAAAGTATTTATAGGCACTCGTAAAAATGTACTTTAGATCAGGGGATTGTCGTCTTAGAAAGACTCTCCAAATTTAGCGGCTCCATCCCAGGGCCAAGCGCCCAGGGCATGTTCAGAGTCTGTGGACACTTTGCTTCTGAAATGAAACCAAACCCATGCAGAGTTACGTGCTTAGTGTGGGAAGGAATGTGATGCCTCCAATCTCGGAACTTTTCCCAGGACCCTTTGTCCTCAAACCTTAAAATCAACCTACTAGAATTCTTTTTCCCTTTGTAGACACTGACATTTCAAGAACGTTATTTTTGATATTTAATGTGTATATATAGTGCTTCCTAAAACACAGCACGGTCCATCTTTGGATGTACAAGCATGTGTTTAAGAATTTCATGCCATAAAAGAGGAAACTAATTCTGTGCTAGAACAGGTGAACATACAAATCAACAAATACTCACCTGGACTAACTGTGCAGAAATCAAGAAGATTCAACGGCATAGTCAAAGCTACTTGAAATATCAGGCTCCTTAATTCAACAACTATTCCTGGTCCAGGAACAAGGAGTTTAGCACTTAGACAGTCATGCTCTTTGAAACTTACAATCAAAAAGACAAAGTGAGTAAGAAATTCCCACTTTATTCTTATCATCATTGACATCACTATCAATCATTGTTGTAGGTACTTTCAATCAGTTTAAAGAAAACTGATTTTTAAAAATTAAGTTATCATTGCTCTGGATGGTGACTTAACTCGGTTCAGGAGTATCTCCCAATTCTTTGGGAGATAAGGAAGAAAGGTCATGAAGAAAAGAACTGGGGGAGAGCGACGAGGTAGTAGTAGAAGCAATGACAGCATCGTCAAGGTGATTACAGAGATGGCCAAGACTCAGCAGAAGATGCAGGAAGGGGCCGAGGTGGATGGGCACTCAGCACCCTCCCGACACTGCCGAGACGCCGTCAGACGCTGTATCTATAGTTTCAGAACCATGACTTCATTTAGTTCTGCAAAGCAAGCAATAGTGCCTGCCTCTTTTACAAATAATGAAACCGAGAGACAGAAAAAGTGTCACTTGTCCAGTACTACACAGTCGGTGACCAGCAGAGCTGGGGTTCTAATGTGGGGCTGCCTCTTGCCCGTCCTATGCTCTTAAGCACGTCATGCTACGGCCTTCCCAAGCAGTTAGCTGCATGGAAAGAGCTGACCCGTCGTGTGCAACCTCTGCCTTCAGTCTTTATTAGCTGAAGCTCTCATGTCAGAAAATAATAGACTCTAACAAAGCTACTGTATCTGTCCCGTTACTCAGAGGTCCATGTTAAGGGTCTTCAAATTCATCTAAAACCATTCAGTTTCAAGAGGCACAGTGGCGGGAATACGACTATAGGTAGTTGGCTGGGTAAATGCATTTGGTCGGGGGGCTGAGGGCTGGGACCCGTGCAAAGAAGGACCCTTTCTAGGCCAGTAGAGATAAGCAAGACACCGAGATATGCAGAAACTGAACTGAGATTTGAGTACTGAGGTTTCCAGAAATAGGAGTGACAGAAGTCTTATAAAGTGTTGGGTCCAAACCCATCACGGACTCAAAATAAATAGGTGACAAAGAGAATACTTTAACTTCTGTGTGAGGTGTTGAAGAGTTTCTTGCATTCTGGGGACCTGAGCTCCAGAAATATTCGAATGAAATCTAAAAAATTAGAAGCCTAGCTTAGATACGATAGACAAGATCCTTTCTCTGCACACAACAATCAGAGGGCTCTGCAAAAATCAGAAAATACTACTGTCAAGACTATTGTGAAAAATAAACTCCACATGTAAATATATTTTTACTGTCGGTAATAAAACTTATTGGAAAAGAAACACAAGATACTCTAGGGGCTTTAAGTTCTTTGCAAGAAAAATGATTTCTTTAAACATCAAGATTTCACTGTCTTTGTGAAGGAGATTTCATTAGAGGGAGAGTCACCGTGTGTATTTACTACACAGTCAGTAACTCGCAGAGCTGGGATTCCAACGTGGGGCTGTCTGGTGCCCATTCCATGCTCTTAACCACATCATGCTACCGCCTTCGCTTGAGTTTAGGACCTGGACGTTGAGTTTAGGACCACGTGGAGGGGAGGCAGAAGGTGATCCAAGAGTGGAGTGGCGAGGAGTGGTTTTATCAGAGTGCAAGTACTTACAGCCCCACTGCTCCTGTCTTAGAAACGGCTGACTAGCTGTGAGGTGGTGAAACGGGGAGGTGAGGAGAGGACAGCAGGGTAGACTGGGTGTTAGCCATTGAGCTGGACTTCGTGCTAACTTCTTCCCAGACAGGATCTCACTTCATTTTCATAGCAATCCTACAGCACCTGGGAGTATGATGATACCTGGGGCTGTTATCCTCAAGTAACAGATAAGAAATAAAGGCTAAAAGAACACAAATGACTTGCACTATGTCACAGGGCAGGTAAGAGCTAGGCAGTAGATATGAACCTCGTGTCCGCGCCTCACCTACTAGACCACCCTGACTCAGGCTCTCTTATAGTAGGAATATTCTCTGACAGACAAGACAAAAATAACTCAGGACAAATACCGAAGCCATAGGGAAACCACAGGGACCTGAACTTCAGTAGGATGTGGAGATAACCGAACTGCTCCCTAGTGTATGTTTCACTGAGTCCACCAAGTACGGAGTCATCAGTGTTGGCTACCGGCATCACCATTGTGGAGAATGGAGCCTACTTACATGTCTTCTGGTGGCTCAGATGGCAAAGAATCTGCCCGGAATGCAGAAGACCTGGGTTCAACCCCTAGGTCAGGAAGATCCCCTGGAGAAGAGAATGGCAACCCATTCCAGTATTCTTGCCGGGACAATCCCATGGACAGAGGAGCCTGGCGGGCTACAGCCCATGAGGTCACAAAGAGTTGGACAGGACTGAGTGATTAGCACTTCTTTCATTTCTATTAGGTCCCTAACCTTCAAATCCCTCAAGTTTCCAGAGCAACCTTCCTCAGAAAAACAAAGATTGAGATAAATGCAAAGTGCAGGGAAGGAAAGAAGTGGTCCAAAGACAGACACCAAGCATAACAGCCGATTAATCACCACCAACCGGCTGCCTGCAGAGATTGCGGAAGCAATACAGACAGATCACGTTGTGAGATGTAGGCTCTGAGCCATCACATCGCTGTTCCCCACTATACACTGTATGCGGTGCTGAGAAAAGTCATCACCTTCTGGTGTCATTTAGCGGGGCCAGATCTCTCACCTGGTTTAATGGATGGCCGACCAGACGAATGAATGAACAAACAAAAGAATAAAAGAAAAGAAGAAAGAGAACGAATCGAGATTTAAGAAAGTCAAGAAAGCAAATGACTAGCATATAGTGATGCAGATATGATACAGACATTCATTCTCAAGTCCCATTTCAAGAGATGAAAATCAAATGGTAACTTGTGTTATTTTTCACACAGAATAAAGAACATCTTCCCCCCCCCAGTAGATAAATAATTCCTTAAGTAAAAACTACTGACCATAAACAACACTATCACAAACTCAAGATGTGGATGCCTTCCTCCATTCCTCCCAGTCCCTCCTGCCGACACAACCCAGGCTGGAGCGGCTGTCAGCAAGCCACAGTCACTCCTGAGACTGGATCCATCCTCTATAAGGAAAAATCAGATGTGACATGGAGGAGATGAGGCGGAATGTGTCGGGACCGGGTAGAAAGAATGCTGGAATTTGTCAAACAGAGACTCCAAGAGTCCCGATGTGTGGGTGCCATCTGGCCTGGCTCTCTGAAGCCTGGTGTGCTGTGGTTGCTGCAAGCCAGCACGGAGCCTTGCAGATGGTGAACAAGTACCCTGGGGCTGATCGGTGGGGGCCCGAGCAGCTGGCTGACTGAGGCTAGCACCCTGGACAGTCAAGAGACCTTGTGCACAGGACTGGCTGCACCCCAAGCCAGGTCCACAGCCCGGACAGTGGAGCCACCAAGTTAGCATGTGAAGAAGTAAATAAATTACGAGGCTATAATGGACCAATAGGCTGGTGGGCTGCAGTCCATGGGGTTGCAGAGTCAGACATGACTGAGCGACTGAGTGCACACAAGTGCCCATGCACACACGTGCACACACACATACACACACATACACTGTACAGCACAGGGAATATCATCAATATTTTATAGCAACTTTTTTGGAGTGTATTCTATATAAATTTCAAATTACTACATTTGTACACCTGAAATACAAACCAGGCAGACTTCCATGGTGTCACGCTCACCCTGATGTGGACAGGAAAAGACTAACTAAAGGATAGAGATGTTTGCTAATGAAGTAAGGTCAAAAGGAAGCTACCATTTACTGAGTACTTGCAAGGTGCTAAGCCAGTTTTACTGTCTATTAAGCACTGTGTGTGTTTCTTTAATTTTTCTCAACTGATTCTCAGAGTAACACAAGGACACAGGTATTATCATTATTCCCAGTTTACAGACTAGGAAACTGAGGCTTAGGAAGATGAATGAAGCAACTCACTCATGGTCATATACATAATATTGGCAGAGGCAGCACTTGAACCCAGGCCCTTCTGACCCAGAGCCCATGGATTTAGCCTGCCCAGGGGGCCCTCAATGAGCCTGGTGGGCCAGGGCTGACTCACATGGGGAAGAGTCCTAAGGTAAGGGGCATAGGTACCTGATGAAGACGATAACATGATTTCATTGATACACACTCAAGACTCTAATAAGAAAACTACGCTCTCATGCAGTCACCAAACTGGAAAACGAGGAACCCAGTCAAGGCCAAGAGCTAATCTCTTGGCACTAGGCCCATGCTGGCTGCAAACTGAAGGTACATGTATACACATTTGTGTAAGCGGACAGTCTAAAATGCCCAAGTATAAACCAACACGTTATTACAGAGTCTGCTGGGCTGTTGATCCAGCTTCCCAGTTCTCCTCAGCCTAACTCACTACTTGCTTAAATCTATTTCTGTGTGCTGGGAAATCAGTGGCACAAGGCATCAATTTGCTCTGGGCACACAATTTTGTCTTTAAATTCTTCAACTGGCAATAGAGGGATTTTTTTAAAACATAGATGCTAGGCCTCTTCCTCAAGGCCCAGACTTCACAAGGACCTAAAGAGGGAGTATGACTCACCGCCCCATCACCTAGCCACACGTTGGTTCAAACGCTCTGTGTGCTAACCATGTTGATGTATTCATTTTTGAGCATTTGGCCTGGATTACTTTGAGTCAACTGCCTAATCTAAGTCAGACTGTTTAACTGTTCCAGCATTAAATAATGGCACCTCAGTGACTCTCTCTCGCACCTAACAGACCACGGGCATTAAATGTTAAATAAACAAGACTTATCCCAGTGTTTCGCAGCCCACTTCTTTATGATATTAAAACTTGCTTCATCCCCCTGAGGTTCCCAAATAAGAAAAACAGCCTGTTCTTTATTATAAGCAGTAACATTTTTTCCTCCCATCTAGAAAATGCATGTCATTGCCCAGGATGAAGCTTATTTCAAGAATTAGATCACCTTAGACTGTAAAGCATAACTGTGTTCTGGCTGCCTGAGAAATCACAATCCCTTTTGAAAATGTATACACATTTGTCATTTAGAAAGAGTTCTTTGCCTTGGTTGTTGAGCAAGAGAAGGATTTTTCTAAGGACAGTGTCAGACAGCCTCATGGTGACTCCCAGTTTGGTATGCTAGTTGTTATCTTCCATGACCTGGCTGCAGACACAGTAGGCTTTGAAAACAGCCTCTGTAAGGAAAATAACACATGAGTCAGGAGGCAAACAAGTTCTCAGTAGCCTTTGTGTATCATTTTATCCTAGGCAATACCTGTGGCATTTCTGCAGGGTGGGCCTGCTTTCATCAGCTGCCAGGCCATCGTGGGAAGACGCTAGCTCTCAAAGATCTGGCTGAAACACCACACAGCTTCTGTCAAAACAGTCAGATGCCAAAAAGGAAGCCACACAGAAAACCGTTGTGTCCAAACTCCGAATGAAACAGGAGACCTGTCTCTCTGGAGAGAAGCCCCTCTCATTCCAGAACCAGCTGTTACAGACATCGGGGTACTCGGAGTCCACCAGTTCCTCTACAGAAGAAACTCTTCCAACCAACTTTGGTGCAGGGGGCGGTGGGGGCGGGGAGACAGGGTTGGGCGCAGGAGTGTGCCTTTTAATGACCAAGGCTGAATAAGCTTTCCTCTGGTTTTCTTTTATGTTTCTCCATAAAGCACTTTTCATGCCTTCCTGCTATTTTGCAGTGGCTTTTTTTTTTTTTTTCTAATTTACTTAGGTTGCCAAAGGGAAAAAGATTCTATCTGTCTGGTTAGTTGAAAGGCAAGTTTCAACTATTTCATGCAGGAGAATGAGCTGGCAACCTGCTGCCGAGGTCAGGTAACAAAAGGCTCCCTTCAGAGCCTGTCAGTTTCCAGGCGCTGCTGCTCTGCAACCAGATAAGTTGGCTCCCTGTGCACCTGGGTCCTCCCAGGCTGCCTCGCATTGAGGAACCCAACATGATATTTGCATTTTAATAAATATTTTGTTGTTATTACTTTTTCCTGTTTGTTCCCAGGGGTTCTAAGAAAGGGAGAGACACAGTTATAATCGATGCATGTAGGGTAGAAGCAGCTACATTGGGCTGAACTGCCATTTGGTCTAAGAAATCTGAGCTGGAATTTTTGCCCAACAGGACAAATGTTTAGAAGGCAACAAATGTGCATTGCATAAAGTTCTTTAATGTCCCTTGCAGAGCAATTCCCTGCCGCCCTAGTCATGGACAGTAACAGGTGTGGTGGAGTAACAGAGCCTATGAGACCACGGGAGTCCAGCTCCCGACACCTTTTTCTGGGTCAGATTTGAATAAATCTAAGGAACAGCAGGACAGGTACACAGAAGAGATGCAGAAAAGGAAACTACCTTTAGAGTCTTTCACTCCTATTCAATCTTACTTCTATCCCTTCTGCAAACTGTACTGGTTTTCTTGGTTTCAAAATTGCTTCCTTCTGATAATTATGAATAATTATGAATAATCCCTCAAAAACCCACAGGTACAAGGATTTCAGACCAGGTGACAGACTCAGCTGCCTGAAACTAAAGGCCTCTGTTAGGGCACCACTGGGCTTGCTTAGACTATACTATACTTCCATCATCATACACTTTTAAGGACTTTTTAAGGATTCTAAACTGAGGAGGGTACTTGGGATATTGGTGGTTATTTATGGAGCATATGAAATGGGCAATTTAAAACATTTTAAGGTTCCCATTATTCAGTGCAACACTGTATGCACATGGAGATCAATATTTCCAGAGTGGGAAGATTAGCCTTGAAGGACTAAAAACTGCGATTTTGTATTCAGAACAAACAAACAAACAAACAAACAAAAACACAACTCTATTTAAGTTCAATTCAGTTCAGTCCCTCAGTCGTGTCTGACTCTTTACAACCCCATGAATCGCAGCACGCCAGGCCTCTCTGTCCATCACCAACTCCCGGAGTTCACTCAGACTCATGCTTATCGAGTCAGTGATGCCATCCAGCCATCTCATCCTCTGTTGTCCCCTTTTCCTCCTGCCCCCAATTACTTCTAGCATCAGAGTCTTTTCCAGTGAGTCAACTCTTCGCATGAGGTGGCCAAAGTACTGGAGTTTCAGCTTTAGCATCATTCCTTCCAAAGAACACTCAGGACTGATCTCCTTTAGAATAGACTGGTTGGATCTCCTTGCAGTTCACGGGACTCTCAACAGTCTTCTCCAACATAACAGTTCAAAAGCATCAATTCTTCGGCGCCCAGCTTTCTTCACAGTCCAACTCTCAACATCCATACGTGACCACTGAAAAAACCATTGCCTTGACTAGATGGACATTTAGTTTTCACCCATTAAACTGATAACCTCTTCAACAAATAGATAAGGTTCATTTGTAATCAGTACCATTTATATGTAGAGATATATAGTTATAGAGCAAAGACATCACTTTGCTGACAGAGGTCTTTAAAGGCAAAGCTATGGCTTTTCTGATAGTCACATGTAGATGTTAGAGTTTGTCCATAAAGAAGGCTGAGGGCCAAAGAATTCATGCTTTCAAATTGTGGTGCTGGAGAAGACTCTTGAGAAGTCCCTTGGACTTCAAGGAGATCAAGTCAATCAATCCTAAAGAAAATCAACCCTGAGTATTCATTGAGAAGACTGATGCCAAAGCTAAAGCGCCAATACTTTGGCCACCTGATGCAAAGAGTTGACTAATTGGAAAATACCTTGATGCTGGTAAAGATTGAAGGCAAAAGTAAAAGAGGGCGGCAGAAGATGAGATGATTAGATAGCATCACTGACTCAATGAACATGAGTTTGAGCAAACTCCGGGAGATAGTGAAGGACAGGGATGCCTGGCATGCTGCAGTCCATGGGGTCACAAAGAGTCAGATACAACAGCAACTGAACAACCACAACAACACTTTTATATATTTATTTGGCTGTGCTGGCAGCACACAGGATCTTCAGCCTTTGTTGCCACACGGGGGATCTTTGAGTTGTGGCATGAGAACTCTTACTTGTGGCATGTGGGATCTAGTTCCCTGACCAGGGATCAAACCCAGGCCCCGTGCATTGAGAACCTGGAGTCGTAGCCACTGGACCTTAGGGAAGTCCCTTCCATGCTTTTAAATTGCTTTAAGTTGATCCATTACACATGTAGACTTTTCACTTTACATTACAACCTGGATGTTAATCTGTATTATCTCTGTAAATTTCTATTTCTACTTCAAAATATTTCATTGTAAGGGTGAAGCATAAATTAACTGTTCTTCACTTGTTATACTTTTCATTTATTTCCAACTTTTAATATTAAACATAATATTGTAATGACTAATTTCAACTTAAAGCCTTTTTTGAGGATAGATTATGAGAAGCAGAATTAGTCAAAGGGTAATTTTACCTCTTGAGATATATTGTCAAATTGCTTTCCAACCAGTTAGTATCAAATTATACTCCCATACACAGTGTATCGAAGAAGGCAATGGCATCCCACTCCAGTACTCTTGCCTGGAAAATCCCATGGATGGAGGAGCCTGGTGGGCTGCAGTCTGCAGGGTCACTAAGAGTCGGGCACGACTGAGAGACTTCTCTTTCACTTTTCACTTTAATGCATTGGAGAAGGCAATGGCACCCCACTCCAGTGTTCTTGCCTGGAGAATCCCAGGGACGGCGGAGCCTGGTGGGCTGCCGTCTATGGGGTCGCACAGAGTCAGACACGCCTGAAGCGACTTAGCAGCAGCAGCACACAGTGTAAAAATGACTTTTTGTTGTGTTCTTACCAGTACTCTTCTTTAAAATAGAATCTCATTTATTTTTGGTTGTGCTGGGTCTTTGCTTCAGTGAGGGCTTTTCTCTAGGTGCAGAGACGGGGGACTGCTCTCCGGTTGCAGTGAGCGGGCTTCTCTTGCGGTGGCTGCTCTGGTTGAGGAGGACAGGCTCGAGGGCACATGGGCTGAGTAGCTGCGGCACACAGGCTTAGCTGTTTTGCCAGCATGAGAGATCTTCCCACATGAGGGATCGAATCTGTGTCTCCTGCATTGGCGGCTGCATTCTTACCGCTGAGCCAACAGAGAAGCCCCAGTATTCTTCTTTTTTTTTTTTTTTTTTAATAACTAATTTAAAAGGCAAAAATGTTATTTCATTGTTTTGAATTACATGTATTTGATTGCTACTACATTTTTTGTGAATTATATATTATGGTTCTTGGCTCATTTCTTTATTGTGAACACTTTATATTAGGGATATTTATATTAGGGATATTATTGGCTATAATTTTATTGGAATTCGTTCATGCATTGTGAATTCAATTCTGTGATTTTACTATCTGTCCTTCTTAATCCTCAGTCTTCCTGTTAACATTTCAAAGGATGGTTTTGGATATCACCTAATAAAAATGAATTAGGAGACTTAAAGAAAAAGATGCCAGAATAGTTAAATCCAAAATGTAATTCTCTCTCTAATATTATAAATTCAGTGTTGCTCAGCATGCCAAAATTCCTTCCTAACTCTGAGTAATAGAGACAGGAGCACATATTCTAGATCACAGTGATGATTATCATCAACGAAGTCACATATCTCACCGAGTGATGAGGTTTAAGGCAAACGCTCCATGTACGTCCCTGCTAATAATTAGAGTTCTTTTCCCCCCACTTGGTTTGGCATCATGAGGAAGCATGTAATTTTAAAGGACCCTACCAAGCAGAAGTTATCAATATGCACCCAGGTCCTTACCAAATGCTTTAGTTACCAAATTCACTTGACAAAGCACACAGATACCTTCAGACCAAGTTATATAGCACGAGGCCACCTGGGAAATGAGAGAGGTAAGCCACAGGTGGGAACCTAGAGCTGGGGTCTCAAAATACAGCAAAGCTGGTTACCACTGAAGCAAAAGCCAAGGCTCTCAGGCTTCAGGGAGCACACTTGAAGGAGCATATAAGTCTGTACAGTGGGTAGAGTCATAGGAAGTAAAGTCAAAGAATTGCCGACAAATATATTCACCTAAAACACAAACTTCAGGTTAATAACAACTAAACTGTATACAGTGCTCTGAGGTGGCTCAAATGGCTTTAACATTAATTTCTCAGTTGATCCCTCCAAAAATTCAGTGCCTAAATGATTATATTAATTTTACTGATACAATAGCTAAGATAAGAGAATTTCATTGAGGTGTCCACAATCATAGAGCTTTCAGCTTGCAGAACTGAGAATCAAAGACAGACCTATTAAATAAACTACAAGACCAGTCAACTTTTTGACTTATTAATGATTCCTAGCCTTGCTGGTCATCTGTGGATACCTCTCCTCCAACCCAAATGGAAAGCTCAACTTGTCTTCTCATCTAAACTTTATAAAACTCAGAAGTAGAACCAGTGCCTGCTTTCAAGAGAAATACAAAAGAGTAGAGAGGAAACGCCCTTTTGTTAGAATCTACAAAAGGCAAGTAAGTACTGTAAAGGGTCCCCCAGAAATACATATCACAGGGATAACTAGACTGGCTGAGAGAGTACTTATGATTATCTAGCCTGGATGATCTTGGCCATATATGGATCTGAAAAAGTGAACCATCTATAAACCAACCAATCACTTGTCTGGAGATCAGAAGTCATCAATGTCAATGTTCTGGAATACAACCCCCACAGGAGAAAGGCTGCTGAGAGAGACAGCCAGTAGTTTTCCGAAAGGCTTCTCTTTTTCATAAAAAAAGGGGCTTAGTATTAGACTGACCCTGTTAAAATCTAAGATACCTCACTGACCATCGTAGTCAAAGCTACACGACCTTGGACAAGTGACTCAGCTTCTGTAACTAAAACCCAGGGCTCTCATCTGGAGAATGAGGGTGATACAGTAGCGCTAGCTTCATGTGGATATCATGAATGGAGATTCTATGAGAAAGGTCTTGTAGAAGTGTCTCATAAATAGTAAACATTCTATAAATAGAAGCTATCGTTACTCTAGTATGATTACATGCTGCTTTAAGCCTATCCTTTGTTCCATGGACGACTCTTATTTATTGACTTTTGAAAGTTTCTTAATAAAAACAGTCTTTGGATTGTCTAATAAATAGTAAAGAACAGCAGCAAACTAAAACAGCTGGAGGAGAGCACAATGATACATGACGGTAAGCAAACAACTAATATAAAAGAAAGCGTCATCACAGGAGAATGTCAGAAGAAAGCTCCGGTAACCAGGAGGGCTTCAGTATTATTTCACATCTCCTCATTCAGAAAAGTGAACATTTTGTCCTTGATGTTCTTTAGCTTCACTATAACATAAACACAAAAAGCTTTAAAAAGGTAATATTGCTTGGCATTCTTTGAAATTCTGTGACTACGAATACTCATATCTTGCCTTAATTTCAGAAAATATTCAGCCATTTGCTATCTGTTTTCTCTTACTGGGACTATTTACTAATGTACACTAGAATTTGTTATATTTTAAAATCTTTAACATGTTCAATTTTCTTTTTTCTCTTTTATGCAATTTGATTATTTTCTAATTTACCTGTTCCAAACCATAGTCTTTCTTTGACTATTCCTTCTGTTGAGATTTTTTTTTTTAATCTGAAAGACCATACATTTTATTTCCAATAGTTATAATTGGTACTGTTTTGTATCCAGACATTTAGTTTCATTTTAGTTTCTACTATTTAGTTATCTTTTCATAAACTATTTGTTCTTTTTTAATGGATGCTATTCATCCTTTTATTTTTTTGAAGATTTTAAACATACTTGTTTCTTACTTTCAAATCTTTTCCACCATAATGTTGCCACCCTGTGATGACTAGGGTAGCATGGCATGCTGCAAATGGACACATACTCAGGATGCTAGACAATAAAAGACAATATAAGACTGAAGGAATGGTATAAGCAAAAGAATGGAGCTGATGGCGGTAACGTGAGAAAGCCACCGTAGAATTTCTATTCTTCTCAATTTGGATTTTAAAATATTGAGAGAAAGGTGGTGAATACACTTTTAAGAAATATAATAGCTTAAGACCTATGGTAAATGACTTGACTTTACAAATTCAAAACTCTAATTATCTCCAGGTAGCGTTCATCATCCATTGGTTAGCCAGAGCTTAAGACCCAAATGCTCTCACTAACTGCAGGTTGAATGGATGCATGAAGAATAGATGGATGAATATTAAGTGATGATGAGTCCCTCAGATGGAAAGTCTCAGTCAAGTGAAATGATCATTAATACCAGAACATTTCAATTACAAGAGCATATTTTTCAACATGTAATGTTTTTTAAATAGAATTATGATCAACACACACATTCAAATTTTTTTTCTCATAAAAATTTCTTACTGCAAAGATGTATCTTTCAATTAATGATATTTGGAGTTAAGAAATAGACTATTTTAATACGATAATGATGAAAAGGCATTACACACCTGCATGAAAAATAAAATGATTAACACAATTTGGAAGTTTCTAATTAAATGGGAACAACAGAGACCAGTCCCTAACTGAAATGGATAAGCTGCATTACAAATATCAGTTCAGCTCAGTTGCTCAGTTTGTCTGACTCTTTGCGACTCCATGGACTACAGCATGCCAGGCATCCCTGTCCATCACCAACTCACGGAGCTTGCTCTAACTAATGACCATTGAGTCGGTGATGCCATCCAACCATCTCACCCTCTGTCACTTCCTTCTCCTCCTGCCTTCAGTCTTTCCCAGGATCAGGGTCTTTCCCAATGAGTCAGTTCTTCACATCAGGTGGCCAAAGTATTGTAGTTTCAGCTTCAGCATCAGTCCTTCCANGAGCGAAAAAGTTGACTTAAAGCTCAACATTCAGAAAACTAATATCATTGCATCTGGTCCTATCACTTTATGGCAAATAGATGGGGAAACAATGGAAACAGTGACAGACTTTATTTTGGGGGGCTCCAAAATCACTGCAGATGGTGACTGCAATCATGAAATTAAAAGAGTGCCTGAAGAGCTATGGATGGAGATTTGTGACATTGTTACATATGAAGTCAGCAAAAATATGAGCTTGGTCAGTACCAGAGGAAAATTAAATTATATGTCTTGAACTCTTCAGAGGAAACTAATCTTTCCCTAGCTCCCTAGGGTCTGTCCATACAAGCAACTTTGACTCTTCAAACTAACATGAGCTTCCTAATAAACTAGTTGAACTGTCTTTATGAGTTTAAGAGGAACTTAACTGGTAGAGAAAAAACTAAAAGGGGATTTCTGAATGCTCTTGATCAAAACTGAGGTATCTGTGGGAAAAATTTTTCCCCTGAGGCTAAGAAAACATTTGAAGAGACTTTCCAAACAGAATATCTCAGATAAAAGGCAGCAGTCTTGAATAACGATGCAGTCATAAATTCTGATTCTCTTATGGCCTAGCAAGACTGGAGGTGAGTGATGGGAAACCTGGGACCTTTTAAAAACAAGGCCATTGGCTCCTCCTGGTAGAACATTTCCAGATGCTTAGTCTACCATATCCCATTAGTAGCAAACTAACTGCTTTATTCTAGTCAATAATCCAACTAGAGCTCTGGGGGAAAATGTTAAAGTCTTTGAAAAGAATTATCATTCAGTAAACCTCATCCAATGTTATGATCTAATGATTCAATAATTGTTCTTTGCAAAAAGCTGGAAACATACCCATGAAAAATAAGTCAAAAAGATAAACCGAAAATAAGCATAAGCAACTGGTTGGAAAAAGTAACCCATTAAAGAGGCAGGTTGTAAAGGAATTAAATGATGTGATGCTAAAAACTGACAGCCCTGTTGACAAATATACTAGGTATGGATTGATGTTTGAAGATATATGTCCCCAAAGACTCATAAGATCAAGTTGAATTCTAACTTAAATTTGTTAGGATACGACAGATTTTATGATTTGTGTACAGGTATCACCCTGTGAAAATAAAAGCTGAACCTTGGAAATTGTTAAGTAGAGAATCATGGAATAATAAACACTGAGGTGGAAAGAACTTTGAAGGTTATGTAATTTAAAAGCCTTTCCTGGTCTGCAAATTCTTCTGCAATCCAGGGGCCAAATGATCCCATAAGCTCTGTTTTTTTTTTTTTTTTAAAGAGGCTCCAGCCACCACCTGACACTTTTTCCTCCTTCACAGTCAAGTGTCCTGAGGAAAAAAATGTTGCATTATCTCCACATTCTCTCTTCCCATCCTTACTGCTGCTCTGTGATCAGACTTCTACTTTCCCGACTCCGTTGGACTTACTTTTTTCTAAAATCACAAATAGACCCCCCGTTTTGTATCCATAGCACTCATTTCTGTTCTTACCCTCTCGAGTGGTGTTTGGCACTCAGCACTGACACCCACCTTGCTCTTCGTCCACACCTCTCGCTGATTCTTCTACCTATCTGGCTGCATTCCTTCTTGTCTTTTTCAAGGGTCTTGATCCTCTGACCTTCAAATATTGGCTTATCCTAGACATCAAGTAATGGCTCTTTCTTGCCTCACTCTGAATACTGTTTGATCTCCCATATTTCCTTGGTTCCAACCACCATCTAAGATCCTAAAAACTCACAAATCTAGGTTCCAACTCAGAACTCTATCTAAGCCCAGATTTAGGTATTCAGCTTTTTATCAGACACTGTCATTTGGATACCCAACAGGTCCCTCAAACTCAGCACAAACTTTTATTTCTCCCCACTTAAATTGGCTTTTCCTGTATCAACTCTTTTAGTAATATATCCAAACTGTATGCATTATTTCCCCCACATAAATGTTTCCCCTGCATTCACTATTTTTAAGAGCTTGTTTTCTTTCATTTATTTATTTGGTTTTATATTCTATATATAAGAAAGGTCATACAGTATTTATCTTTCTACGTCTGACTGTTTTCACTTGGCATAATGCCCTCAAGGCCCATCCATGCTTGCAAATGACAAGATTTCATTCTATTTTATGTGTGTGTAATTTGCTTACTCATGTCCGGCTTTTTGCGNCTTGTTTTCTTTCATTTATTTATTTGGTTTTATATTCTATATATAAGAAAGGTCATACAGTATTTATCTTTCTACGTCTGACTGTTTTCACTTGGCATAATGCCCTCAAGGCCCATCCATGCTTGCAAATGACAAGATTTCATTCTATTTTATGTGTGTGTAATTTGCTTACTCATGTCCGGCTTTTTGCGACCCCACAGACTGTAGCCCACCAGGCTCCTCTGTCCCTGGGATTCTCCAGGCAAGAATACTGGAGTGGGGTGCCATGCCCTTTTCCCTTCTTCTCTATTTTATGGTTGGATGATATTTCATTGTGTGTGTGGTACACACACATATATGTGCATGTATATATGTAGCAGATTTTGTTGTTATGGTTACTGTGTATAGATAGACAGACAGATTTTGT
Organism: Neotragus moschatus; assembly: GCA_006410615.1. Taxonomy (NCBI): domain Eukaryota; kingdom Metazoa; phylum Chordata; class Mammalia; order Artiodactyla; family Bovidae; genus Neotragus; species Neotragus moschatus. The sequence continues at coordinate 194,778 of SJYA01001911.1, read as the reverse complement.
TGTTGTTTAGCCACTACTAGGTCATGTCTGACTCATTTGGCAACCCCATGGACTGTAGCCTCCAAGGCTCCTTCCATCCATGGGATTTTCCAGGAAAGAATAGCAGAGTGGATTGGCATTTCCTCCTCCAGGGGATCTTCCCAACCAAGGAATAGAACCCACATCTGAATTTCAGATGGATTCTTTACCACTGAGCCACCAAGGAAGTGTATGTATATGTGTGATATATATATACACACACACATATGTAACTGTCTCTTTTCTCATCCATCCATCAGGGAAGTGAACATTTAGGTTGTCTCCATATCCTGACTATTGTAAATAATGCTGCAGTGAACATGGGGATGCATATATATTTTCAAGTTAGTGTTTTCATTGTCTTTGGACAAATACCCAGAAGTGCAATTGCTGGATCATATGGGATCTCCAGTTTTAATATTTTGGCAGAACCTCCATACCATTTTCCACAGTGACTTGTATCAACTTACATTCCCACCAGCACGCACGAGAGCTCCCTTTTCTCTGCATCATTGCCAGCACTTATTATTTCTAGTCTTTGAGAAGAGCCATTCTAACAGGTGTGGGATGATATCTTTGGGGTACTGATTCGTATCTCCCCGATGATCACATACCTGTTGGCAATCAATTGTCTTCTTCAGAAAAAAAGCCTATTTGGAGCTTCTGCCCATTTTTAATTGGGTTGTTTGGGTGGTTTTTTTTTTTTTTTTTTTTTAA
>SJYA01001911.1:70247-193933 GCA_006410615.1 Neotragus moschatus | reverse complement strand
GGTTGTTTGGGTGGTTTTTTTTTTTTTTTCTTTTTAAGCTATTGAGTTGTATAAATGTTTTATCTATTTTGAACATTAGCCCCCAACAGGTAGATTGCCAGGAGAAATATCAATAACCTCAGACATGCAGATGACACCACCCTTATGGCAGAAAGTGAAGAGGAACTAAAGAGCCTCTTGATGAAGGTGAAAGAGGAGAGTGAAAAAGCTGGCTTAAAGCTCAACATTCAGAAAACGAAGATCATGGCATCTGGTCCCATCACTTCATGGCAAATAGATGGGGAAACAATGGAAACAGTGACAGACTTTTATTTTCTTGGGCTCCAAAGTCCATGGTGAATGCAGCCATGAAATTAAAAGATGCTTGCTCCTTGGAAAAAAGCTATGACAAACCTAGACAGTGTATTAAAAAGCAGACACTACTTTGCTGACAAGGGTCTATATCGTCAAAGCAGTGGTGTTTCCGGTAGTCATGTATAGATGTGAGAGTTGGACCATAAAGTTGGACCTTATCTGAACAACAATCAGATAGAGGATTTAAAAATATTTTCTCCCTTTAAGTAGGCAGCTTTTTCATTTTGATGATGGTTTCCTTTACTGTGCAGAAGCTTTCCAGGTTGATACAGTCCCACTTGTGTATTTTTGCTCTTGTTTTTTGCTTTGGTATTAGAGTCCAAAAATCATTGCCAAGACCTACGTCAAGCAGCTTACTACTGATGTTTTCTCCTACGTATTTTATGGTTTCAGGGCTTTTATTCAAGTCTTTAGTCCATTTCAACCTAAATTTTGCATATGTCACTGTAAGAGAGTGATCAGTTTTATTCTTTTTCATTTGCTCGTCCAGTTTTCCTAACAAGAAATTGTCCTTTCTCCATTGTATATTCTTGGCACTTCTGTCATAAATTAATTGATCATATGTATGGGGGTTTATTTCTGGGCTCTCTATTCTGTTCCATTGACCTATGTACCTGTTTTTATGCCAAACCCATTCTATTTTGATTACTATAGCTTTGTAATATTGTTTTAAACCAGGAATCATGATGTCACCATCTTTGTTCTTCTTTCTTAAGATTGCTTTGGCTATTTGGGGTCTTTTTGTGATTTCATACAAATTTTAGAATTGCTTGTTCTATTTTTGTGAAAACTGCCATTGAAATTTTGATAGGGATTGCATTGAATCTGTAGATTGCTTTAGGTAGTATGGACATTTTAACAATTTTAATTCTTCCATCACTTAAGCATGGAATATCTTTCCATTTATTTGTGTCTTCTTCAACATCTTTCATTAACATCTTATAATTTTTGATATACAGGTCTTTCATTCCCTTGGTTAAATTTATTCTGAGGTGCTTTATTCTTCTTGATGCAATTATAAATTTATAAATTATAAATTTTTACTTTTCTTGATAGTTAATTATTAGTGTATAAAAATGAAACATTTTTGAGTATTGATATCGTATTTCACAACTTGTTGAATTTGTTAGTTTTAACAGTTTTTTCTTTTTATTTGATGGTCTTTAGGGTTTGCATATATAATATCATGTCATCTGCAAATAGTGACAGTTTTATTTCTTCCTTTTCAATCTGAATATCTTTTATCTTTTCAGTCTGAATGCTGTGAATGGGAATTCCAATAAAAATAAAATTTTCAATAGAAGTGAGAAGAGTGAACATCCTTATTTTTTTCCTGATCTTAGAATGAAAGTGTTCAGCTGTTCAGTGATATTAGTTGTGGGCTTGTAATATATGGCCTTCATTATGCTGAAGTTTTTTCTCTCTGTACTCCCTTTGTGAGAGAATTTTTTATCACAAATAGATGTTGAATTTTGTTAAGTATTTTTTATGCACCTATTGAGTTGACCATATAATGTTTATCCTCATTTTATTAATGTGGTCTATCACATTGACTGATTTCTGGTTATTGACCCATCCTTATTTATCCCTAAAATAAATCCCATTTGATCACAGTGTATAATTCTTTTAGTGTATTGTTGAATTCTGTTTGTTAATATTTTGTTGAAGATTTTTGCATCTGTGTTTATCAATTTTTGCTACCAGAGTAATGTTGACCTGATAAAATGCATTTGGAAGAGTTCCCTTTTTTTCTGCTTTTGGAAGATTTTTAGAAGGATTGGTATTAATTCTTCTTTGACTGTTTGGTAGAATTCACTAGTGAAGGCAGTTGATCGTGGAACTTTGTTTGTTGGGAGGCTTTTAATTACTGATTCAATCTCCTTTTCAGTAATTGGTGTGTTTAGATTTTCTTTTTCATCATGATTCAGTCTTGGTAGGTTGTATGCATCTAGATTTTTATCCACCTCTTCTGGGTTTCCAGTTTGTTGGTGAATAATTGTTCATGTTAGTCTATAACGATCCCTTGTATTTCTGGGATATTAGTTGTAACATCTCCTCTTTCATTTCTGATTTTATTTATTTGAGTCTTCTCTTTTTTTTCTTGATGTGTCTAGCTAAAGATTTGTCAAATAAAAATAAAAATGCAACATACCAAATTTATGGGATGCAACAAAAGTGATTATAAGGGAGAAGTTCACAGAATAAATGCTTACCTCAAGGAACAAGAGAAGTCGCAAACAACCTGACTGTATACCTTACGGAGCTATGAAAAGAACAAATGAACCCCAAAGTTGATATAAAGAAGGAAACAACAAATATTAGATTAGAAAGAAACGAAATAGAGATGAAGAAGACATGAGAAAAGATCAAGGAAACTAGGCACTGGCTCTTCACATTTTCTGTTTGACACAACCATCTATCAAGACGCCAAAGTCAAAGCCTGTGAGTTTCTCTGACACTTGTGTCATATTCACTCATCACACAAGAGCCTTCTCCTCCTCTGGCCCCTCCTCCTCCTCCTTCTTTATTATTGTGATCATAACAAATATCTATGGAGAGTTTACTGTATGATAAATACTCCTAAGCTTCATAAGTTATCTCATTTAGTTTTCACAAAAATTTATTATTAATCCTGTTTTACAGATTAGCCAACTGAGGCCAAGATTCGTTGGTTAACTTCCCAAGTTAAAATAGCCAATAAGTGGTGGAGTTGGTTTTCAAATACAGACAGTCTGACTCAAGAGCCTGCTGCTAAGTTGCTTCAGTCATGTCCGACTCTGTGCGACCCCACAGATGGCAGCCCACTAGGCTCCTCTGTCCCTGGGATTCTCCAGGTAAGAACACTGGAGTGGGTTGCCATTTCCTTCTCCAATGCATGAAAGTGAGAAGTGAAAGTGAAGTCACTCANCCCGTCCCTGGGATTCTCCAGGCAAGAGTACTGGAGTGGGGTGCCATTGCCTTCTCCGAGAGGAAACATGAAACAGGATAAAAATGGGCTGAAGGAGTCCAGAGAGAGGAGAGTTTCGTTTAGATGGGAAGAGCTGTAGAGCCTTCACTTTGGAAATAGGATGGACTGTGTGCTTTGGAAGGTGGTGAGTTTGACTAGAGGAGCTGGAGGAAAGGACACACGGCGCCAGCAGAGGTGCCCAGGAGGGAGTGAGGAGGGCTCCTGGGGGCCACAGCGGCCCATTCCAAGAAGAAGAACATGCGTCCTGGAGAGCAATGAGATTCGGTTGGTAGGTGTACTACAGCCTTCCCAGGGCCACAAGTCAGAAAACCTGGCCTGTGACCCACGCTGTGCTCTGTATCCCTGCCNTCAGCAGAGGTGCCCAGGAGGGAGTGAGGAGGGCTCCTGGGGGCCACAGCGGCCCATTCCAAGAAGAAGAACATGCGTCCTGGAGAGCAATGAGATTCGGTTGGTAGGTGTACTACAGCCTTCCCAGGGCCACAAGTCAGAAAACCTGGCCTGTGACCCACGCTGTGCTCTGTATCCCTGCCCGAGCGACATTCTACTTGATCCCTACGAATGATTGTTCCACTGGATGATCTCTGAGATCCGCTTCCAGCTCGAGCAACTCTGATCCTGTGATTCTCAAAGATACGAGGGCTCCCCTTCTGGCTAAAAGGTCCAGGGGGAAACCGAGAACCAAGACCCACAGGTAGGAAAATGTCCGATTATGGTTTAGCACAGTTGAGACCGCTGGAACCCCTTTAACAGAAGGAAGGAGCCTGGATGGCTTCACACGGAGGTGCTGAGGCTCCCTGTTCCTCTCCTCCCAGGAACCACTGCCCACGATTGCTGGGGTTTGAGGAAATCCAGCTCCCACGTTGCTTTCTTTGCTTTTCTGCGGTGCTCCCTTTGGACAGGAAGACATGCTTCACCAGTCACACCCTGTAAAACTGGCCGTGCCCGCTGCTTTCTTCAGAATTGTTTCCCTTGAAGANTTTGAGGAAATCCAGCTCCCACGTTGCTTTCTTTGCTTTTCTGCGGTGCTCCCTTTGGACAGGAAGACATGCTTCACCAGTCACACCCTGTAAAACTGGCCGTGCCCGCTGCTTTCTTCAGAATTGTTTCCCTTGAAGAAGATGCTTCTTCACAAACAAAGTGTTCAATGGCCACTGTGGCAGTTTTCATTTGGTGCCTCGGAGCTGGGGCCTGCAGAGGGCCGGCTCCCCTGTGCAGTGTCGCCGTGATGGGGGTCACCTCTGCCGCCTGGCAGCGCAGGGGCCTGAGGGGATGGCCGTGGGAGAGGCATGGCTGGGCCCTATCTGTAGCAGGGAAATTCACACAGCGGATAAAATCTTGTCTTCGTCTCAACACAGCCGGGGCCAACGGGACATCTTAAGTAGGCTCTTATATAAAACAATCATTTTACAAGAAAACCAGTTTGATCTAGATGTGTTTATCTTAAAGAGGATAAATACATGAGAAAAGTACATTTTTGAAGACCAAATAAAAATAAGCACCAAATAAATATATACACACACTCATCAGGGAAAGCCTCTAAGACTTTGATTTTATTACTACTATGCAGCATCCTCAGTTCATACATAACTGAAGGAGGAGGCGTTTCCGTTTGATCATTTTTATCTCCTCCTCCTTAGTGAGGAATTGCTTTTTTTAAATTGCCGGCTGTTCTGAACAAGAAGCAGAATGACCAAAGTTTCCTTTTTTTGATGATGTCTCAGAAGATTTTAACTGCGAATATCACTGCTTCCTCCACCGAATCACAAGAGACAAATCTCCCCAAGTTTGTCGGGTCAACAACCAAGGTTTGGTCAGAACTGGGAAACAGCACTTGTACCCGCATGCTTCTCACAGTTTCAAGCAAAAAATCATGGGGAGAGAGAAATAAAAAGGCATTTATTGAAATTAAATCATCTGCTTGCAAACAGCACATTTTTTCCCCAGTCTGAAAGATTTGAAAAGAGAAACCCTGGAGGTGTATGCAGTAAACAGGAGCAATTGCTAATCAGTCTTAAATAATACATATAACAACATTTTAGAAATAAGACTTGTGTAGAATAGTAGGTATATGAATTATCTGAAAAAGTGAATGTAATGAAGTCAGTATCACTGAGGAAAGATAAAAGATCCCCTCTCTTCTCTAGGCATCTTTCAGTAAATGAAGTCAGGGAGGGAGAAGAGCATGTAAAAACTGCATATTAACATAAAATTTCAGGACAGCTAAACATAACAAAACTACCCCACAACTGAACTGGTGAACAGCAACCAGATCCAAAAACAACCACCAAAAATGTCTGAATCGCTTGGATGTAGATCAACTCATCTCACACATTTTTGAGTCTAAAACAAACTCTACATAGTTGCTGACAGACAGTGTGGAAAGAAAAATTACTTCAAAGATGATCACCACAATTCACAATGACAGGACATCTCCCATCATGGGAATTCACTTCATGCCATTAAGTTACTTTTTATAGCATTTGGAGTTTTATGAAGAATTTGCCACTGTGACCACAACTAATCTCCCCACTTGAAAGAATTATTCAATAAAATCTATCTTCTTCCATAAGAGAAAATAACTGTCACTTTATTTTTTTATTAAAAAATACTGCCATATTTAAATTTTTTTCAATATGTATATCTTATCCCAAACTCTTTTTAAAAATATCTACAAACTTTATTGGCCATACTACTTTACTGCTGCTAAGGCACTTCAGTCGTGTCCGACTCTGTGCGACCCCATAGACGGCAGTCCATGAGGCTCCCCCGTCCCTGGGATTCTCCAGGCAAGAACACTGGAGTGGGTTGCCATTTCCTTCTCCAATGCATGAAAGTGAAAAGTGAAAAGTCGTGTCCGACTCTTAGCGACCCCATGGACTGCGGCCCACCAGGCTCCTCCGTCCATGGGATTTTCCAGGCAACAGTGCTGGAGTGGGGATACTACTTTACTAACTATACTTAAAAGTGTTTGTAAAAAAAGAGTATCTACAAGAGAAAATCTATTTAATAGATATTCAAATTTATAAAAAAATACTTTATTGCCAAAAAACACTAACCATGATCTAGACCTTCAATGAGCCATAATATTTTTGTTGGTGGGAGTCTTGCCCTTGGTTGTAGAATAGCAACTTGATAATTGGGATTAGAAGTGGAGCCTGAGGATATGACTGAATTGCTATAATCTCACGATAAAACTTGAACAGGTGAAGAGTTGCTTCTTATGAATGGGCAAAGAAAGTATTCAATAGTTTCTTGAGATGAAATCAACTCCTGATAAAGATGCTGGGAAGATTGTTGCAATGACAACAAAGGATTTAGAATATGACATAAACCGAGTTGATAGTGCTGGCAGGCTTTGAGAGATTGATTCCAATTTTGAAAGAAGTTCTACTGTGAGTAAAATCTTGTCAAATAATACTGCATGCTCTAGGGCTTCCCTTGTGGCTCAGCTGGTAAAGAATCCGCCTGCACTGTGGGGCACCTGGGTTCAATCCCTGGGTTGGGAAGATCCCCTGGAGAACGGAAAGGCTACCTACTCCAGTATTCTGTCCTAGAGAATTCCATGGGCTGTATAAGTCCATAGGGTTGCAAAGAGTCAGACACGACTGAGCGACTTTCACTTTCAGAGGAATCATTCATGAAAGGGAAAGGATGAGTCGATCAATGAGGCACATTTGATTGTTATTTTAAGAAATTGCCAAAGCCACCCCAGCCTCCAGTGAGCATCACCCTGATGTGTGCAGCAAAAGGAATGAATGTGGCTCACCTGGGAGACTGCCGAGGTTACAAGAAGTGTTCTGAGTTAATACCAATGTGATGGTTAAGATGTAGCTTAGGAAGGACAAAAGAAAAATGACTAAATGATTAAATAAAGGCTAAGAGATTACCAAAAGGCTAAAATCCAGAGACAGTATAATGATGGCACCCAGATCAACCAGACTTAGATGTGGACTTCCCATCTGACTCTACAGTATGAACCCAAACACCATTCCTTCAGTCTGCACTGCCTCCCTCAACCAGGCTCTGCTTCTGCTGGGTTGTGCCTCCACCGTCGTCTCTTCTTTCTTACCCCTTTAGTCACAGCTGGTTTACTTACCTGCCCTGTGTTTCTGTTAAGAGACCCAGGGTCTCTGCGGATTGACTCCTACACCTGCCAAATCAAGCTTCCCTTCTCACTTTCCTGGCCCAAAATATTTCAGTGGATCAGTTCTGCTGAATCTGACAAACACTACTATTGATATTATCTTGTGTTGGGGGCTGAACATGCAAAGATTAAAAGTCATGCTTGAGGAGCTCAAACCTGACCATGGAAACAACAGGCACATGTGATGTATTGGAGATGAGGTGAAGGAGGAGAGATGAAACAGTATGGCAGATGTAGGGACCTGCTGTAGATGTCACGTAGCCTACTCTTGAAGACACACACCAGGTGGCAGCCCCCACAGATGGGCTTGAAGGATGAATATGTACCTACTTCCCATGTGACTCCCTCCTGTGCCCACTCTGAGACCTATGCCCACTCCTTCCAGGCCATTGACCAACAGTGACCAACATCACTTTCTATTCTATTCGCTTTATTCATGTTTCCTAGATTTAAATATGCACTCCTATGTGTTCTCAATGGGCTTCCCTGGTGGCTCAGATGGTAAAGAATCCGCCTGCAATGTGGGAAACTTGGGATCAATCCCTGGGTTGAGGAGATTCTCTGGAGGAGGGCATGGCAGCCCACTCTGGTATTCTTGCCTGGAGAATCCCCATGGACAGAGGAACCTGGTGGGCCATAGTCCTTGGGGTCACAAAGAGCTGGACACGACTGAGTGACTTAGCACACACACAAAGTGAAAGTTGCTCAGTTGTGTCTGACTCTTTGCGACCCCATGGACTATATANCCCACTCTGGTATTCTTGCCTGGAGAATCCCCATGGACAGAGGAACCTGGTGGGCCATAGTCCTTGGGGTCACAAAGAGCTGGACACGACTGAGTGACTTAGCACACACACAAAGTGAAAGTTGCTCAGTTGTGTCTGACTCTTTGCGACCCCATGGACTATATAGTCCATGGAATTCTCCAGGCAAGAATACTGGAGTGGGTAGCTGTTCCCTTCTCCAAGGGATCTTCCCAACCCAGGGATCAAACCCAGGTCTCCCTCATTGCACGTGGATTCTTTTGTCCTCACTAGTGTACCCATCCCTCACTTAATGACCTTTCTTCATTACGAAAATAAAGAACAGTACATAGAAGTAAATCAGGCAAATTATGAGGCTAGAAGTGTGATTCACCAGTTTGGATATCAGAGCTGTATTGTTTATCTCTCTAGCAAAATTCCAAAATTATGCTCTCTAACTACACAAAGCAACAAAGAAATGGCTGCTCCTCCTGGTGGCTTCCTGATTCACCCTCCCACTGTCGCCTCAGGCTCTCCAGTGACTAGGGCTTTGCCCACTGTCCTGAGTAAGCTCAGGTGTGAGTGTCATGCATGGCTACGATTTGGAATGAGGGATTTGTTTCTTCTTCAGTGATGGGTGTTGGGGGCTGCAAGATGTGGGGATGGAAGAGACTGCTTAATAATTGCCAAGAAAAATCAAATAGATTTTTCTAAGGTACTATTCTTAAAAAATAAACAAAAACCCACAGTGAAAATCTTTAAGTGAGGGTGATTATATAAGTTGCATTTATAAAAGTTGGCAGAATCACTGATAAGAACACATTTGCTTGGATGTCCCAGGACTTTATAATCTGATATGAAAATTGGGGTCATTTATTAAGGGTGGCAATGAGAGGATTTTGAGTGATAGTCTTCCTGCTAGTCCAAATAGCATCCTCTGAAAACTAATAAACACCTGTGCTCAGACCATTTAGGAGCTGTGTCTCCAACCTCTGTAGATGCTGAGAAGAGGATTAGCAGGGACTTTTGCTAATAAGTCCAGGACTTATGCTAATAGGGACCAGCCAGCAATAGCCAGACCTTGGGAGAGAAGGAGGTAAGCAAGAATGATTGTTCTCTTTCTAGGGCTCTATCAGTGCCTTTATGTCAGTGTTTCCAGAAGAGAGTCTATAAATCAATTTCTAAAAACAGAACAAAAAATTGCACCTTTATATGTGAAATGGTTCCCTGTGTAAATTAAACTGACAATTTAATTTTTTTGCTCTTGGTTGGAAGAAGATCAACTCAATAAGAGTAACACCGGTCAGCCCATGATAAAAGTGTGGATGTTAAAAAATTTAATGAAAAACAAAATTTGAAAATAAATCATCATTAGTTAAGAGGTTTGTTTTCAAGATCTTGCAAAGCATGCAAATAAAGATGAAAACACAAAGGAAGCTGGATGGTAAAATGATAGGAAACTTTGGCGTTGGCCCTCCATTCTTTTCTCCTTGTCCCTTTCTCATTATTCCATGACAGTAAATGCCATAGACAGCTCACCATCCTGGTTTTTCAGTTCTTCTCTTTTCCAGATGCCAAGCATTAGGATGAATGAAAAGTGTTCTGCTTCTTTTAAAAAGGACTAGAGAACTTCTGGCTGCTCAAGGTGATGCGAAAAGGACCCATTCTCATATAAATATGTATCAGTTCAGTTCACTCGCTAAGTCATGTCCGACTCTTTGTGACCCCACGAACCACAGCACCCCAAGCCTCCCTGTCCATCATCAACTCCTGGAGTTTACTCAAACTCATGTTCATTGAGTCGGTGATGCCATCCAACAATCTCATCCTCTGTCCCCTTTCCCTCCTGCCTTCAATCTTTGCCAGCATCAGGGTCTTTTCCAATGAGTCAGCTCTTTGCATCAGGTGGCCAAAGTGCTGGAGTTTCAGCTTCAACATCAGTCCTTCCAATGAACACCCAGGACTGATCTCCTTGCAGTCCAAGGGACTCTCAAGAGTCTTCTCCAATACCACAGTTCAAAAGCATCAATTCTTTGGTGCTCAGCTTTCTTTATAGTCCAACTCTCATATCCATACATGACTACTGGAAAAACATAGCCTTGACTAGACAGATCTTTGTTGACAAAGTAATGTCTCTGCTTTTTAATATGCTGTCTAGGTTGGTCATAACTTTCAATAAATATGTATAAGTGCTTAGAATCTATGAATTTTAAAAACCATTTTTAATTCATAGCATTAACTCATAAAAAGAGAAATGGAGGAAGAATTGAAAATTATAAAGTTGACATGACTTAGGAACTGAGCAACAACGACAAAATAGGTAACCACAAAAAAGACAGGCAGAATAAACATCCCTGTTAACTGACAGGGATTGTGAGACTGAATATTTAAAAATCTAACTATATGCTGTTCGCAACAGAATCAACTGAAACACAGTGACCTAGATTAATCAAAATTAAACATAGAAAAAGAAAGAGTAACCAAAAGAGAGGTAGTCATGATACATACTAATATAAAATAGACTTATAGGGAAAAAACATTATTAAGGATGAGAAGGTCTTTAGACTCAACCAGACACAGCAACAAAGCTTCAAACTATACAAAGCTAATTAAGCTGATAGAAATTCAAGGAGAAATTTATAAAATCACAATCTTAGTGGGAGATTTTAATATATTGCTCTCAAAAACTGATAGTGCAATCAGATTAAAAACTAGTAATAATACAGTAAAGAGCACAATTAACATTTCTCTACTGAATGCATATGTAGAATGCTATCCTCAGAAAAATGAGCACACATATTCCTTGTAAGTCAAAAGAACACAAGTTTTAAAATTTGACCAAGTAATAAACCAATATTTTCTCTCAAAAAAAACCCAAAGAATCAGTATTACATAATCCATGTTTAACAACCACTTTCTAACAAAATTAGAACTCTATAACTAATATTTTTAGAAACTTAAAGCTGTAATGATTAAGTAGTCAAAGAAGAAATCATAATGAAAATTCTAACATGTTTAGAATTCATGGCCATTAAGACACTATTTCAAAACTTGTGGAAAGTAGCTAAACCAGAGCTTAGCAAGAGATGTATGGCCTTAAATGCAAACATTATAAGAAAGGCTGAATATTAGTGGACTAAACAGTCACCTGAAGAAGATAGAATAAATAAATAAAGCACAATAAATCCACATATGGAACAGAATAAAACCATTTATGTAAATTCAAAATCACAACAACCATATGATACTGATTTTGGATAAACACAATTACAGAATAATGTTATAACAATCAGAGCATGATGACAACTGCAAGGGGAGAAGGGATGGATTGTGGAGAGGTGCAAACAGGTTTCAACTATACTGGTAATGTTTAATTTCTTTTTTTAATGACAGTATATTTTTTATTTTAATTGGAGGCTAATTACTTTCCAATATTGTATTGGTTTTGCCATACATCAACATGAATCTGCCACGGGTGTACACGTGTTCCCCATCCTGAATGCCCCTCCCTCTTCCCTCCGCATACCATCCCTCTGGGTCATCCCAGTGTACCAGCCCCAAGCATCCTGTATCTTACATCGAACCTGGACTGGTGATTCGTATCTTATATGATATTATACATGTTTCAATGCCATTCTCCCAAATCATCCCCCCTCGCCCACTCCCACAGAGTCCAAAAGACTGTTCTATACATCTGTGTCTCTTTTGGTGTCTTGCATACAGGGTTATCNCATCTAGGTTAAGGATGAAAAGTTTCTCCACAATGAGGGACATCCAGAGAGGTTCACAGAGTTACATGGAGAAGAGAAGAGGAAGGAGGGAGTTCGAGGTGACCCAAATGAGATGAGGTGGAATCAAAAGAGGAGAGAGCAAGCCAGCCAGTAATCACTTCCTTATGTGAGCTCCACAGTCTGGACCACGCAGAGACATTCACAGAGTTATACAGGGAAAAGAAGAGGCAGGAAGGAGACAGGTGGCCAGGAGGATAAAAGGGGGGAATCAAAAGGAGAGAGACAGATCCAGGCAGTAATCAGCTCCCTAAGTGTTCCCCACCATCTGGAACACACAGAGATTTGCAGAGTTGGGTAGAGAAGAGCACGGGGATGAAGGAGACAGAGGCGACCTGGTGGAGAGAAAGGAGAGTCCAAAGCGGGAGAGAGCAGTCAGGCCAGTAATCTAGCTCCCAAGTAAAGATGGGTACTGAAAACTGGGTTCTTAAAAGTACAAAATTGATANACACAGAGATTTGCAGAGTTGGGTAGAGAAGAGCACGGGGATGAAGGAGACAGAGGCGACCTGGTGGAGAGAAAGGAGAGTCCAAAGCGGGAGAGAGCAGTCAGGCCAGTAATCTCGCTCCCAAGTAAAGATGGGTACTGAAAACTGGGTTCTTAAAAGTACAAAATTGATAACCGATACCAAAAAGCAAAGATTAAAAAGCTTGGGGCTGGTGCACTGGGCTGACCCAGAGGGATGGTATGGGGAGGGAGGTGGGAGGGGGGTTCAGGGTGGGGAACACGTGTACACCTGTGGTGGATTCATGTTGATGTATGGCAAAACCAGTACAATATTGTAAAGTAATTAGCCTCTAACTAAAATAAATAAATTAAAAAAGAGTAATTCTAGTATGAGTCACTTCATAAAATCTTCCCTTGTTCTAAAGTGCTGCCTGAAACAACAGATTATGGGATGGCTAAGTGGATATATGGTCTATGGAGATGAGAACAAAAATACAGCCTTTGAATTAGTTCCTGACATGTTTTCCTATACACATTAATCAAAGCCATAACTTGGAATACTTTCAATTACAGTTTAAATATATTTCTTTTAAAAGATGCCATTATTACAGAGAAAGAACAATAATTCAAGCATTAGCGGTCATTGTCCTCAGTTTTCTATGCACGATGATCTTCTGAGAATGACCGGAAACTGCAGGATTTTTTTATTATATTAAAAAGCAAGAATGTTTCTTGAGAACTTAGTTGTAGGAGTAAAATGTAAGAGTAAGAACTAGATTTGATTCTTTGTTTTCTCCACTTTAAGTTTTTCCCATATTTCAATTTACTTTGTAGTAAATTATGTTGCTCTCAACAGCTATTTCCTGATTTTACTATATATTTTTTTCTTCAGGGGTATTATACAGGGCTTCCCTGGTAGCTATTATAAATCTCTGTAAATACAGGATTACTAGCTTAAGGATATTGGCAGAAAAGGACACAGAAAAAGATGGAGATCTTTCCATTCGCATATGCTGTGCATGTTACTTTAATTCTCTGTCACATTTCTGAAGCATCTATTTAGCGCCCTTCTCTACAGCAGTGAGGAGAGAATCAGCCTTACAGATTAGCCTTATACATGCTCGTGGATGTGGGCTATCCTGGAGGGATGGTACATGAGTTGGGCTCATTGGAGCCAATGACTGTTCTTTCATTATGAGGCTTCTCTGCTTTAGGGATGACCCCAGCCAACCCCAGCTGTGCAAAGAATACAGACATCAAGCCTTGAGAGACAAAGTCAAGCCTAAGATTATGCCCTCTGCTAGAATATCCACCTTTGCTTTGGCAGTTAGCATCCAATAGTCATAGTTATTACTGATGATCTAGTTGGGGGGGGGCAGATACTATCTAAATTATTTCAAATTATCCTCTAGCAATTCAAGATAAGCTGTTACCATGGTAAGGAAGAGGAAATGGAGATTTAAAGGTTAAATAAATTTGTCCAACATATTACAGCTACTAAGTAGCACAGAAGGCTTTGAACCCTCAATACTCTAACAAGAAGGGTATATGTATTCTACTCTCCATACTGCCTCTCATTTGCCTACAGATTCTGAGTTATTTGTGGGTTAAGGAAGGAGGATTTCATGGGCTAAAAGGTCCATGAAATCTGGGTCACATGGTACACTCTGGAGATGTTGAGGTCAAACAAGAACATGGACTGGGCATCAGTTCATTAGCAATGATTTATCCAATATGAGGATGGCATTACCAGGATCACAAACAAGTAATCTTATAATAGTCAACTTAATTTAATACTTATCATTTCTGGCACACACCCAGTAGAAGCTCTCCATCCCTAGAGCTTGATTTTGAGGATGTTCACAAGGTTGGTGGTGCCTAAAAATGAACTAAACTAAATCCTTATCTCCCAAGACCATTGAAAAAACTCAGTTAATCATATAGGTTCAAGCAGATGTTCATAATGTATTTCCTTGTTTCTTGGTCTGCAGACTTCTGTTTTTAGGCACACTTACTGGAATGGAATTCATTCTAAGCTCAGTAGACCTCAGTTTTCACAAAATGCAGCATTAAGCATGATACAGAGAAGTGTGTCGGCGAAGAACACAGCATCCTTGGAAACCCAGCACTTCCTCTTTGGTATATTTAGCATAGAGAGGTAGAAGCTGGCTTGTCAGCTACATGGCAAATAAACTTTGCTTAGTAACTCCCAAACTCTGGTTTTCCAGGCTCTGTATAGCTGGAATCTCCCCCGCTCTATTTTCCTGTGTTTCCATTCTATTCATCCCACTTCCCTATAAGTTAAAAGGACAGCCTACCCAGTATCTTTAGAAGAAGTCAATCCTATGCTTAAAATTTTCAATGACTCCTACTGCCTAGAACACCAACTCCAAAGTTGAGCTTTGTGTCCAATGCCTTTTTACAAACTGACCCTAATTTCCCACCACTCCTCACTCACCTATTGCTCTAGATTTACAAAAGCGTCCTCCACTCCTCAAAACCATGGACTTTCCTGAGCTCTAATTTTGTCTGTTCTTCTCCTGGTTCTCCCACCCATTCAAGGCTTGGCTCAAATCTCTGTCCACGTGAAGCTACCAGTTCCTGACGGCGATCTCTCTGATGGAAGGATCCGTGTCCTATCCCTTTTATTTGTTGACCATGAAGTGGGTGCTCAACATTTATTACTGAAGGAGGAGGTCTCCTCGTGAGCCAAGTTGTGCGACACTGTGATGACACTGTTTTAATGAGGTAGCCTCCATTTTTGAGACAGCCCTGCCCTGGGCTTATATGGATCCCATTCTTGAGTGGGAAGAAATCCACTGGGGTGCTAAGGATGCCGTTATTAAGTTTTTCCATAGCTGTTCTTCTCCAGGATAAACAGCAGCAACTTTTAAAGCTTCCATTTCCTTTACCAACACCACATTTCTTAGCTGTCTAAGGCATACAGGCCAAATCAAATTAGATGTGGGAGAAGCAGCTGAGTATGCTCCAGAGGGGCCCCCGAGACCCTTCCTCTCACAGCATTCGTCTGCCACCCCTCCAGATTCTGTCAGACAGTGAGGAATTAGTCTCGATGCTCAATGCCACTGGGCCAAGGTGCTGTCTATTTTTACAAAGAAATGGTATATTTTAGCTAACTGATAAAATAATAACAGCAACATTAATGTAGTCTAAGGCTGGAAAAGGACTACAGAGTCTCCTCTATCACATCCAAACTAAAAGGTAGGACACCTTCTAAGCGATTCATTTTTAATAAGTCTTGCTTTATCTCATGACACATTTGGAAGATCAATCTACCCAGTTATGTCTCTTTACACACACCAGTGGAAATGTCTATGCTATCTGAATGAGATATAAAGATGCAAAGTGTTTTACTGAGATTTATCAATGTGTTCAAACCTTAAGAGAAGTTCTCAGCAATTTCCAGCTGCAAAAATATGTATCCGCCACAAGTGTTAAGGTAAAGCCAGACATTACATAACCTGCCACTAGGGGCAATAACCACCTGAATAAAAATGAGAGTACCATCCTCTGAAGACCATGAGAATGAGCCATAAAGGTCCCCTTACTATAAATCTACTTTTAGATTTTAGAAAAAAGAGAAAAAGCAAGCAAATCACAGTTTTTACTTCTTCCATTGTTCTAGGTATTTGCATCACTAAATATAATCATAAAACATCAAGACCAAAGTTTGTTCAGAAAAAAAGGGCAAACAACCATCTATACATTAAAATTCAAATTAATAAAGTGTAATGTTGGGGAAAACATTTTTTCTAAGTTAATTTTTTCCAAGTTAATGGAGAGTTCCAGAAGCAGACATTATTTCCTAAAGGGGTTGAGGTATAATAAGAAATCTTTCCCAGGGCTGTAGGTTTCCTAAATAATTGTGTTCACAAAATAACTGCAGAGGAACAGCATCTAAAATGGGAGGAGGGAATTTTGTGGAATGTTTTAAGATAAAAAATCCTCCTAGAAAAAATAAGTCCTAACAAATTCTAGTGTACTTGGAGCCACAGAAAAACCTGGCAGAGAGAGCCTTCAACATATGTCAAACACTTCCAATAATACTACATTCATCTTAATAAAATAGGCTCAGATAGTACAGAAATAAAGTTATGTATTGGGTTAAATTTGCGCTTGGGTGGGTACAAATGCTCTTCAAGACATAATAAAAGAATAATCTCTCCCATGCCAATTCAGGAACCATTACCTGGTTATATCTTGTCAATATTCTGGCAAACACAAGAGCCCAAAGATAACTCATAAAATCTAGAATGAAAATAAATCCACGGCCATTTGTACTCAGTTCCACGAACTGTACCTCAGCAAGCATTCTTGGATTCTTCCTCACTTCTGCCAACGCTGGTAATGGCCCAGAGCAATGCTTCCAAAGCGTACTTGAGTCATGGAAGACTCTCCCAACAAATGTGTTTTAATGAGTAATGAAATTACCAAGAGGGAGTTTCCCACACTTGTTTGACCATAAGAGAAGATTCTTTCCAATGGGCTCTTCTTTCTGGATGTGGGCCAGTCCTGAGCTGGCTTCAGGCTTTCTCTGTCACTGGCTTTACCCTTCAGGTGTCCCTCTCTCGGAAGTTTTTCATATCCCTAACTCAGATATTCTGGACTGAACTTCCTGAGGCTTTTCCAAGGGAGGCTTGACCAGGGCCTGGGAGAAGAAAACCCTTTTCCTGGATGGGTCCCCACCTCTAAGAGGCAACCCGCTGTGTTAGAAATGATTCCATAAAGCTCTAACTACACCAAAGCCTTGACATGCATTTGGCTGTGTATACTTCTGGGCCTGGAAGGCTTGGTGACTCACGTGTGATTCTTCCTACTTCATACCTCTGCTCTGTAGTTCCTGTGAGCAGACTATTTATAGTGATGGCAAATCCAAGAAATTTTTTTTTTTAAATTTTGAGGGTTTTTTCCTTAATAAAGTAACACAACTTTACTACTAAAAAATCTAATGGTATATATGTATAGAAGGTAAAAAGAGCACCTCTTGCAATTCTGCAAATCCTCCCTTCTCCCCACAGTCCCATGACTGTTAACTGTCAACAGTTTTCTCCTCATTTTTAATGATGCACAGCACTGGAAGCTCTATAATCTGCTGGGAATTCTTCATTGTACCCCCTTTGCTTCAAGAATTTCTATTTATCTTTATAAAAGAAAGCTCAAATATCACCTTTGTGAAGGTGCCTTGACCCAGACAAGCCATGCTGGTCCCTTTCTTTACCAGCTGCCTGAAGTAATTTGCACATATTTCTATTAAATGGTTTATAACAATTTCATCGCAATTTTTAAACTAAATGTCTCTCTTACTTCAAAGACTTCAAGGACTGAGTCTCATTCCTCTTTGTTGCAAGTATCTGGCACACTGACATTCAATCAGGATAGTAAATGTTTGTTGACTCAATGAAATATGAATAAAATATTTTTTAATACACAGACTTCAAACTCTATAAAAATTACAGTCAAGATACTCACATTAAACTTTCTCTAAAAAGATGTTTCACATATATCCAACATTTCAACAACCAGGTAGTACTGTAATTTTTTCCCTTTGTTTAGGCCTGAAAATTAAAAATTATAACTTAATGGAAAATGGCAAAGTTGGAAGAATTTGGGGATGTATGGTGGTCTATTATTCAAGTGCCAAATGAACATTTTGAAGCATAACTTCTTTGGCCATAGGCTTTGTCCACTGACACCAGAACATTCCAGAAAATGACATTTCAAATAAACATTGAGTTTCAAGTCCAGTAAACCACAAACACAAAAAAGTATTCCATAGCATTTCACAGCAAATAGCCTTCTGTTGACAGTTACTCAGAAATGACTGATTACATTTGCAAAGTACAAATATCTCTTCAGTTAGATTAATTGAATCTGGTTTTAGCTGATGGCTTGGGCAAAAGAGTGAATCTATAAAAGTAGTGAGAGAAGAGAACAAATAAGAGACATGAAGAATGAATCTTAGAACAATATGCCTAAATATCAGAAAGTCCCACTAGACCAACACTTCAAATTAACAAGCCCCACTGAGGGACTTTGACATGCATTCTGCATGACATATTGTCCAAGGGACAGCAGCCAAAAGAAGTCTCACTTTTCTTGGAAAAACAGATTGCCATAGAGCTTTCATATTTCACCAACTAAATAGCCTGGACTCAATGTAATTAAGTAACATAATTATGAACCCATTTCTTGGCCTCTAGCCCAAAGTGCTAGCTCTTGTTCAGGGAAATCAGTAATTTTCATCTAGAAGGCATCAGTCACATGTTAGACCTAGTTCTTCATATTAAAACACATAGGCAATCTACAAACAGAAATCCACAGTCTAATTTTAATTTTAAAATTAAAGAGTAAGACTCAGTAGGTGCAATTGCAGAATATGAGATGTAGTGTGGATTCTGGGCATTCAACTTAAGCAGAAAGTGGAAGCAGGAGATGACCAGGAGAAATTTAGACTCTTGAAAATTTACTATGAAAGTAGAAAACAGTGCAGGGGTCAATGGATTTCCATAATACAATGGATGGTGACTTTAACAGTAAATGAAAAGGATATTTAGGGATATTATAGCATCTGACCCTAGAGTTACATTTAACATATTAAGTTAGGAGGCAGAGCAATCACTGAGCAGATGAGAGGTTAAAGACAAAAAAAAAAAAAAATCCCTTAAGTAAAAAATATAGTACTGTTAGATCATGCTTATTAAATAATAAAACTTAATTTATTGAGTTTTGGGGATGGGTTAGGCTCTGTTTTAAGTACATTATATAAATAGATTATTTAATTTTCAGAGCAACCTTGTGAGATAGGAGCTATTATTAT
This sequence comes from Neotragus moschatus, assembly GCA_006410615.1. NCBI lineage: Eukaryota > Metazoa > Chordata > Mammalia > Artiodactyla > Bovidae > Neotragus > Neotragus moschatus. Next base: position 174,651 of record SJYA01001911.1, on the reverse strand, counting down.
TTCCATTTCACAGATAAGAAAATAAGCACAGAAAGGGAAAGTAACTTCCTGATGGCCACATGTTAGTGAGTTGCTGAGATGGGGTTTGAACCCAGGCCGTCTGGCTCCATAGTGCTGTTTTAACAGTATAGCATGCTGTCTCTTAACACTTACTCAAAAGAAATGTTACTCTTTAGAGTTGTATTCATGTTTACATAGGTTTTTAGAAATCTATAGAAGAGTTAAATCCTGAATTGAAGGAGACTTACTACTACTTTCAAAAGCAAATGAAGTCAGTGTAGTTTCAAAGCTGGAGAAAGACAACTCAATTCACCATTGCATGCATTTATTCATGCAACTGAATTCAACTCAATTAACAGTAATTTAGGGTCCCATGATGAAAGAAGTAAGATTCAAGCCTAGAAAAGACACTAATAGGAGATGGCAAGAGTGAACATTGACATTTTAATAATCAGTGAACTAAAATGGATAGGAATGGGCAAATTTAATTCAGATGATCATTATGTCTACTACTGTGGGCAAGAATCCCTTAGAAGAAATGGAATAGCCCTCATACTCAACAGAAGAGTCTGAAATGCAGTATTTGGGTGCAATCTCAAAAACAATAGTATGATCTCAGTTCACTTCCAAGGCAAACTATTCAACATCACAGTAATCCAAGTCTATGCCCCCATCATTGATTCCAAAGAAGCTGAAGTTGAACAGTTCTATGAAGACCTACAAGACCTTCTACAACTAACATGAAAAAAAGATGTCCTTTTCACCATAGCCGATGGCTATGGCAAAAGTAGGAAGTCATGAGATATCTGGAGTACCAAGCAAGTTTGGTTTTGGAGTACAAAATGAAGTAGGACAAAAGTCAACAAAATTTTTCCAAAAGAACACACTGTTGTAGCAAACGCCCTCTTCCAACTACACAAGGGATGACGCTACGTAGGAACATTATAAGATCGTCAATACCAAAATCAGATTGTTTAGATTCTTTGCAGCTGAAGATGGAGAAGCTCTATACAGTCAGCAAAAACAAAACCTGGAGCTGACTGTGGCTCAGAGCATGAGCTCCTTATTGCAGAATTCAGACTTAAACTGAAGAAAGTAGGGAAAACCACTAGGCCATTCAGGTATGACCAAAATCAAATCCTTTATAATTATACAGTGGAAGTGACAGATTCCAAGGATTAGATCTGATGGAGTGCCTGGAGAACCATAGATGGAGGTTCATAACATTGTACAGGGGCAGTGACCAAAATCATTTCAAAGAAAGAGAAAAGCAAGAAGGCAAAATTGTTGTTTGAGGTGGCCTTACAAATAGCTGAGAAAAGAAGGGAAGCAAAAGGGAAAGGAGAAAGGGAAGGATATATCCAACTGAATTCAGAGTTCTAAAGAATAGCAAGGAGAGAGAAGAAAGCCTTTTTAAGAGAACAATGCAAAGAGATAGAGGAAAACGGGAGAATGGGAAAGACTAGAGATTTCTTCAAGAAAATTAGACATACCAAGGGAACATTTCATGCAAAGATGGGCACAATAAAGGACAGGAATGGTATGGACCTAACAGAAGCAGAAGAGATTAAGAAGCAGTGACAAGAATACACAGAAGAATTATACAAAAAAGGTCTTAATGACCCAAATAACCATGATGGTGTGGTCACCCACCTAGAGTCAGACATCTTGGTATGTGAGGTCAAGTGGGCATTAGAAAGTATTACTACAAACAAAGCTAGTGGAGGTGATGGAATTCCAGCTGGGCTATTTCAAATCCTAAAAGATAGCTGCTCTGAAAGGGCTTTACTCATTATGCCAGGAAACTTGGAAAATTCAGCAGTGATCATAGGAAAAGGTCAGTTTTCATTCCAATCCCAAAGAAGGGCAATGCCAAAGAATGTCCAAACTACCATAAAATTGTGCTAACTTCACATGCTAGCAAGGTAATGCTAAAATACCTTCAATCTAGGCTTCAACAGTACATGAACCGAGAACTTCCAGATGTACAAGCTGGATTTAGAAAAGGCGGAAGAACCAGAGATCGAATTGCAAACATCTGCTGGATCACAGAAAAGGCAAGAGACTTCCAGAAAAACATCTAATTCTGCTTCATTGACTAGGCTAAAGACTTTGACTGTGTGGCTCACAACAAATTGTGCAAAATTCTTAAACAGAAGAGAATACCAGACCACCTTATCTGCCTCCTGAGGAATCGGTATGCAGGTCAAGAAGCAACTGTTAGAATCCACCATGAAACAATGGGCTGGTTTAAAATTAGGAAAGAGGTACATCAAGGCTATATACAGTCACCTTGCTTATTTAGTTTATATGCAGAGTACGTCATGCAAAATGCTGGGCTGGATGAATCACAAGCTGGAATCAAGAATGCAGGGAGAAATATAAAAATCTCAGATATGCAGATAATAGTCTAATGGCAGAAAGTGAAGAGGAAGTGATGAGCCTCTTGATGAAGGTGAAAGAGGAGAGTGAAAAAGCTGGCTTAAAATTCAACATTCAAAAAATTATCATAGCATCTGGTCCCATCACTTCAAGGCAAATACATGGTGAAAAATGGAAACAGTTGCAGCCTTTATTTTCTTGGGCTCCAAAATCACTGTAGATGGTGGTTGTGGCCATGAAATTAAAAGATGCTTGCTCCTTGGAGGAAAAGCTATGACAAACCTAGACAGCATATTAAAAATCAGAGACATCACTTTGCTGATGAAGGACCATATAGTCAAAGCTATAGTATTTCCAGTAGTCATGTATGGATGTAAGAGCTGGACCATAAAGAAGGCTGAGTGCTGAAGAATTGATGATTTTGAAATGGAGTGCTGGAGAAGATTCTTGGGAGTCCCTTGGACAGCAAGATTAAACCAGTCAATCCTTTTGGAAGTCAACCCTGAATATTCATTGTGAGGACAGATGCTGAAGCTCTAGTACTTTGGCCACCTGATGGGAAAAGTTGATTCACTGGAAAAGATCCCGATGCTGGGAAAGATTGAGGGAAGAAGAGGAAGGGAGAGACAGAGGATAAGGTGAGACTGGATGGCATCACTGGCTCAGTGGACATGAATCTGAGCAAACCCTGGGAGACTGTGAAGGACAAGGAAAGACTGGCATGCTGCAGTCCATGGAGTCACAAAGAGTATGACCTGACTGAGTGACTGTGTAACAGCAAGAGCAGGGAAAACACTCTGGAAGCTAACAGCTGAAGAGAGATGAAGAAAACAAACTCAGAGAGTTCAAATGAGCTGCCCAGGCCAAAAAAGCAGTTTGTGGCACAGAGTGACCTAAAAAACTTAATCGAGATGGGTCTAGTTCTCTGTTTACACTACCATTGTGCCTCCAGTCAAGCTGGTTGGAACATGCTGAATTAAAATTAACTTCCAAAATAAATATCTGTGCCCCATGGAGAGGAAAATTTTTGATAGTTGCCTGCCTCATTTCTCGAACCCATTTCATTCTGGGGTGAAATTAAGGGCAGATAGCCAAGGGTATATTTTTTTTAAGGAAGAAGAGGAAAGAATTCACACGTGGAGTTTCCCAGATCTTCTTTGAAGGAATGCGTGTTTCTGTTTTTATTTGCTGGACAACTTATCTTTCAAATATTACCCAATTCTAAAAGCAAACTTGATATTTTACCTTTATAACAATGTGTGTAGGTGCAAATGAATGTCTTCAATTATATTCTAAGGGTCTTAAGAACAGAGAGTATGTAGTATGCTCAGCTTTCACAGAATGATTTCACATAGTAGGTGCTCAGTATGGTAATGATGTTTAAAGTATAAACAATATAAAGTTACTAGTTAGTTCATTTTTTTAAAAAATGACCTTGTATTTAAGTGTCCTATAGTTCTTTAATTAGCCTATTTTCGTGGGGCAATTTTACATGCCACCCTCTCCCCCCACAACCCATCATGGGACATTTGGCAATGTCTGGAGACATTTTTTACTGTCACAACTTGGGGAGTTGTGCTACTGGCATCTAGTAGGGATGAGGCTTAACATCCTAAAATGCACAGGACAGACCTCACAGCAGAGCAAACTACTGAATTTAGAATGCATAAAAAACAAGGTCCTAATGTATAGCACAGAGAACTGTACTCGACGAAATAATTAAACCTGTGATTAAACCATATTGGAAAAGAATACAAAAGAAGAATGCGTATATATGTATAACCGAGTCACTTTGCGGTACACCAGAGATGGGCACACCATTGTAAATAAACTATATTTCAATTAAAAAAAAAGCAATTATCTGGCCCCAAATAGCAATAATGCCAGGGTTGCAAGACACTGGTCTATTTAGAAGTAAAGAAACTGCACAATCACCTTTCCATTTCTCCATTTTTAAAACACAAGTAAGATATAAATCAAAATTATACACTAAAGATTTGTCCCAATCAAGACAATTTTAGTAGTCTATTGGTAACATGAACAATTGTATACCTGTGGCCAATTCATGTTGATGTATGCCAAAAACTATCACAATATTATAAGATAATTATCCTCCAATTAAAATAAACTAATCAAAAAAAACCTCAAAAAACAAAACAGGGCTCCAGTCCCCCCAAAAAAGATAAAAAATCATTTAAAGAGCTGATTTAGGGTTCGTTCAGTTCAGTCGCTCAGTCGTGTCCGACTCTTTGCGACCCCATAAATCGCAGCACGCCAGGCCTCCCTGTCCATCATCAACTCCCAGAGTTCACTCAAACTCATGTCCATCGAATTGGTGATGCCATCTAGCCATCTCATCCTCTGTTGCCCCCTTCTCCTCTTGCCCCCGATCCCTCCCAGGATCAGGGTCTTTTCCAATGAGTCAACTCTTTGCATGAGGTGGCCAAAGTATTGGAGTTTCAGCTTCAGCATCAGTCCTTCCAATGAACACCCAGGACTGATCTCTTTTAGAATGGACTGGTTGGATCTCCTTGCAGTCCAAGGGACTCTCAAGAGTCTTCTCCAACACCACAGTTCAAAACCATCAATCTTCGGTGCTCAGCTTTTTTTATAGTCCAACTCTCACATCCATACATGACTACTGGAAAAACCATAGCCTTGACTAGATGGACCTTTGTTGGTAAAGTAATATCTCTGCTTTTCAATATACTATTTAGGTTGGTCATAACTTTCCTTCCAAGGAGTAAGTGTCTTTTAATTTCACGGCTGCAAGCACCATCTGCAGTGATTTTGGAGCCCAGAAAAATAAAGTCAGCCACTGTTTCCACTGTTTCCCCATCTATTTCCCATGAAGTGATGGGACCAGATGCCATGATCTTAGTTTTCTGAAGGTTGAGCTTTAAGCCAACTTTTTCAGTCTCCTCTTTCACTTTCAAGGGTTCATTAAATGTCAGAGGCAAAGCTTAGATTTAAACACATGGGTATTTAAGTAAGCAATGGAATGCTTTCACCAAAGGGAGTGCTCTGATCTCTATGACATTTGAAACTCCACAGTCACAATGGAAACACTCTGCTGACGAGGTATTTTCCAAACCACCACTGGTCTGATTCAGATATGGAACTCTCATTTCATTGTTTGATTATTTCTAACCTCACTCAAAATCCACCTCTTGACCAGCCCACAAAGAGGAAATGTATGTTTTTTGTTTGCAAACCGGGTCATCAAAATAAACTGTTTTCACAATTAGTTCTTGCTTTGGATGCCTATCCATTTTCCCCCATGTCTAGGTTAACCTGCAAGGTCTAGTTTTCCATGCTGGATTCCTCACTGTGGTGAAAAGAATCATTCCTCCAGGCCTGCTTTGCTCTCCTTGCCTCCGGATATGGAAAGATGAGTGCAGCAAAGCTAACCGAGCAGCTTGGTGAAGTCTTTAAACAAGGGAAAGGAAGTGGGGGAGCTACTGATTTTTCTTCCCACTTGTTTATGGTTTCCTTACATAGTCTCTAGCTGATGCGGTTGCACTTGCTGCAGTTTTATTAGTTTGTTCATTTTCCCCAGTGGCTGACTGTATTTGATACTTTGGCTGTCTAGTGGACACTTGAATAAAAATTTCGTTCTTTATGGGGAGAAATTAATTCTTTTCTGGGAATCAACTGACAAAAAACATACAGACCTCAGGAGAATCTTTGAACATTCCACAGCAACTAATCTGCTGAGCATTTTGTGTGTTGAGTTAAACATCACCACTGACAACCTCACACATTGGTTAACTACTTTCTAAATATTTACCAAGATCTTTAATAAGCGAGAGGGCTTCCCATGATATAAAGGCTCCACCACCATCATCCATGGCACCTTGCCCGACATCCCAGCTGTCCAGATGTCCACTGACTAGGACAACCTAGAACAAATAATAAAAAGAGAAAAAAATAAAAACCAAGCAGAAATGACATCAAAGAAGAAGCATTCACAGGCATTCCAAATACAGAAAAGAAGTTTTATATTTTCTTTTCTATTTTTACTTTTTAAAAGAACTGTGTCATTGCTGATGGAAAACTTGGTATAGAGGCATTACATAAGGGGTATAAGGTCATCTTAATAGAATAAAACTTCTCATCTTGTACCTCTATTAATACAATTTTGAATACTAAAGAAGAATTATTTATTATTGATGGATGTTTGACAACTTTATTATATGGCTTGAAACCTAAATGACATGCAGATAGAGCTCAAAACTTCAACCATATTCTCAGTTGTCCCAAATTCTAGCAGACAAATAATAAACACGTGTTGAATTCAATTTAAATGAAAAAGCGAGAACAATTAATTTGTCTTTAATTATTGCGTTTGTGCATTATAAATCACTCTAGTGTTGAGTAAATATGCAGTTACTACAAACTAGAGTCTAATTAAACAGAATAACTTTTAAGAAATATCTCAATTTACATGCTAAATAAATTTATAGATTATATTATAAATTTTATACCATCACAGATTTAAATTATTTTCTGAGAATCATTAATAATTATCTCTAGAAAAATTTAAAAATATCTCAATAAAACTAAATTTCATAGATATATTTTAAACAAGTTAAAAACCAAGTAAAATGATGCTGGGCTAACAGGATATCTACATGGAAATTATATATTGATCTCTGGATTATACAATATATGAATAGCAAGTCAGATGAATTACAAATTTAAATAAAGATGTTGGAGGAAAGCAGAGAATAGCTTTGTCAACTTAGAGTACACAAAGATTTCTTAAACTGGATAAGAAAAGTGCAAACTATAAAATGAAAAAATAATAAACTGGACTTTAAAAATATTAGGAGTATTTGTCCATCAAAAGATCCCATTACAAGAGTGAAAAGGCAACCCACAGAGGAGAAAGTATTTATAAAACATATTTTCAACAAAGTCCCATATTCTGATTATATAAAGAACCCCTATGAAACAGTAACAGAAAGGAGAGTGAAATGATAGAAAAATGGGAAAAAAAACCTTGAACAGACAATTCTCAAAGACAGATACACAAATCACTAACAAAAGTCACTCAGGTTCATTATCAACAAGGAAATATATGTCAAACAACAGTACATATCCACTGGAATAGCTAAAATGAAAAAGACAGAAAATATTAGTGAGGAGGTGGAATAACTGGAACTCTTATATACTGAGTGTGAGTATAAATACTAGTCAAGTCTGTGGTTGACTAGTTTAGTCAACCATATCTAGTCAAATCCGTCTAGTCAAGGCTATGATTTTTCCACTAGTCACGTATGGATGTGAGAACTGGACTGTAAAGAAAGCTGAGCACTGAAGAATTGATGCTTTGGTGGAAAAACCACTGGAAAAAAAACAAAACAAAACAAAACCATAGCTTTGGAAAAACCATAGCTTTGACCATATGGACTTATGTCAACAAAATGATGTCTCTGCTTTTTAATACGCTGTCTAGGTTTGTCACAGCTTTTCTTCCAAGGAGCAAGAACCTTTCATTTCATGACTGCAGTCACTGCCTCTGGTAATTTTGGAGCCTAATAAAATAAAATCTGTCATTGTTTTCGCATTTTCCCCTTCTGTTGGCCATGAAGTGATGGGACTGGATGCCATGATCTTAGTTTTTTGAATGCTGAATTTTAAGTCAGGTTTTCATTCTCCTCTGTCACCCTCATCAAGAGGGTCTTTAGTTCCTCTTTGCTTTTTGCCATTAGAGTGGTATCATCCACATATCTGAGGCTGTGGACATTTCTCCCAGCCATCTTAATTCCAGCTTGAGAATTTTACGCTTTAATACTGAGAATATTACACTTCAATAAAAAGCTTAAAAAACCAACTTCAACAGTCTGATCCTATGAATAGCATACAGTAAATAAGCAATCCAAACTTGAACAAATCTTCTTGATGATCAACATGAAAGTGCCCCAGGACTTTGGGAAGGCATGATTTGGGGTTTCAAATGTCAGAGTGACCCGTAGCACGGCCGTCTTCTCTGAGCAGCTGCAGGATCTCCCATTGACTCTGTGTATGCAGACAGTCCTGACTTGCTATGACTTCACTGTAGTCACAAACAAGTACAATGCCCCAGACTAACAAATGGCCATGTAATGAATCCAAAAGGATTTCTTCTAAGGGAAAAAAAAAAAGAATAAAGAAAAAACATGTTGCAATAGCAGGAAATTCTGGTTCAGAAAGTGGTATAATCCCATGTGGGATGAACAAGCCGATTAGTCAACACGCCTACCCCCTCAGAATCATTTTCCCAATGAAGTTCAAGTGCCAGTGTATAAAAAGTGTCCAAATCTGTTTTAATCAACTTTTTCTCATATAATACATGAGTCAGTAAATCAAGGCAGCTATTGTTTTAACCTTCAGATTTTGGAATAACTGAGGTTGTTTTTACAATCATACTTCTTTCTGTTTTCTGAAATATCTCTGTTCTCCAATCCAGAATTATTACTTAAACTAATAGTTCAAAGATGGAAGTGGTTTTGAATGATAGGGGAGTAAATGTTATCTTACAGGATAAGAACTTCGGCACAGTGATATGGGAGAATGATTACAAGCCATTTGGATTACGAGAGTTTGTTTTACTTTTTTTTTTTTTTTCTCTTACAGAAAAGAATATACTGGGGATCATCAAGAGACAGTAATTTTTATATTAACTGATTCAAAGACTAGGTGATGACAGAAAACTACTTCAAATTCAGCGACATGTTTAACAAACTTGAATTTTCCTGATGATAAAAGCTTCAACCTATACCTGGAAAATAGCAGTGCAGGGGGTCTCAGTCAACGTTTAGCATTCCTTAATGCAGTCTCCCAAAGGATAACCCAGCAACACATAACAAACTCACTATGTCTTGTGCCAGGGTCAGGCAGAAATGAATGTCAGCTGAAACACATTTGGATCTGATTTAAGCAAACAAAACAAACACACACAACTTTGAGACACAGTAAACTCCAGATTTATGAAAAAGGATCACTTCATAAAAGATAGGAGAACGCACTGGTTCTGTTGCCAGAAGTGGAGCCCCTCAAGCAATAATGTGGCCTAGAGCCAACAGAAAAGCGGGGCTCCCACCCATCTACCCCTCTGGTGTGCTGCTCACCGAGGCGAGCAGAGCACTGACCAGTTCCCCGCCCTCCAACTTCCTTCTCACCACCGTTTCTTCTAAACGCAGTAATGAGTAAAAATGATTAAAACCATCAGCAGGAGCCAAGAACAGCCACAACAAAACAAACATGAGGGCAGGATGGGAACCGCAGTGCTCTGAAATACAGAGTTTGCTGTTTGTGAGGCACACATTAGTCCTGACCACGAAAGAACTGGCCTTAGGGTGGGAGCGGGGAGGGCCTTCTGCAGCAGGGCAAAGATATCCTGGATGACAGCCTGCCGGGATGAAGAATTAGGCTGGCAGTGGCGCAGAAACACTTGCAGGCCAGCTGTGGGTCTGAGAGCAAAGACACAGGAAGTCAGGGGTAGACAGACAGCAGCCCAGGGACAGGTCCCACTTCTCTGTTATTAGGGCATATGGAGATACTGAAGGCAAACAGATTTGCTTGATTAAAAGATGAATAAGAATACAGTTGGAATGGGGCATATGAAAAACATGGCAGAACAAGGGAGAGAGGAAGTTCAGAGGAAGTATATTCTTATGAAAACAGGTAGATGAAAATACTGGAGAAAATGTCCTGCTCTTTGGGCTTNAAAAAAAAAAAGAATAAAGAAAAAACATGTTGCAATAGCAGGAAATTCTGGTTCAGAAAGTGGTATAATCCCATGTGGGATGAACAAGCCGATTAGTCAACACGCCTACCCCCTCAGAACCATTTTCCCAATGAAGTTCAAGTGCCAGTGTATAAAAAGTGTCCAAATCTGTTTTAATCAACTTTTTCTCATATAATACATGAGTCAGTAAATCAAGGCAGCTATTGTTTTAACCTTCAGATTTTGGAATAACTGAGGTTGTTTTTACAATCATACTTCTTTCTGTTTTCTGAAATATCTCTGTTCTCCAATCCAGAATTATTACTTAAACTAATAGTTCAAAGATGGAAGTGGTTTTGAATGATAGGGGAGTAAATGTTATCTTACAGGATAAGAACTTCGGCACAGTGATATGGGAGAATGATTACAAGCCATTTGGATTACGAGAGTTTGTTTTACTTTTTTTTTTTTTTTCTCTTACAGAAAAGAATATACTGGGGATCATCAAGAGACAGTAATTTTTATATTAACTGATTCAAAGACTAGGTGATGACAGAAAACTACTTCAAATTCAGCGACATGTTTAACAAACTTGAATTTTCCTGATGATAAAAGCTTCAACCTATACCTGGAAAATAGCAGTGCAGGGGGTCTCAGTCAACGTTTAGCATTCCTTAATGCAGTCTCCCAAAGGATAACCCAGCAACACATAACAAACTCACTATGTCTTGTGCCAGGGTCAGGCAGAAATGAATGTCAGCTGAAACACATTTGGATCTGATTTAAGCAAACAAAACAAACACACACAACTTTGAGACACAGTAAACTCCAGATTTATGAAAAAGGATCACTTCATAAAAGATAGGAGAACGCACTGGTTCTGTTGCCAGAAGTGGAGCCCCTCAAGCAATAATGTGGCCTAGAGCCAACAGAAAAGCGGGGCTCCCACCCATCTACCCCTCTGGTGTGCTGCTCACCGAGGCGAGCAGAGCACTGACCAGTTCCCCGCCCTCCAACTTCCTTCTCACCACCGTTTCTTCTAAACGCAGTAATGAGTAAAAATGATTAAAACCATCAGCAGGAGCCAAGAACAGCCACAACAAAACAAACATGAGGGCAGGATGGGAACCGCAGTGCTCTGAAATACAGAGTTTGCTGTTTGTGAGGCACACATTAGTCCTGACCACGAAAGAACTGGCCTTAGGGTGGGAGCGGGGAGGGCCTTCTGCAGCAGGGCAAAGATATCCTGGATGACAGCCTGCCGGGATGAAGAATTAGGCTGGCAGTGGCGCAGAAACACTTGCAGGCCAGCTGTGGGTCTGAGAGCAAAGACACAGGAAGTCAGGGGTAGACAGACAGCAGCCCAGGGACAGGTCCCACTTCTCTGTTATTAGGGCATATGGAGATACTGAAGGCAAACAGATTTGCTTGATTAAAAGATGAATAAGAATACAGTTGGAATGGGGCATATGAAAAACATGGCAGAACAAGGGAGAGAGGAAGTTCAGAGGAAGTATATTCTTATGAAAACAGGTAGATGAAAATACTGGAGAAAATGTCCTGCTCTTTGGGCTTTCCTGCCTGCACTTACTCAACAATTTTAACTGAGTGTCTATTAAGAGCCAGAGACATAGAAGTGGATAAAACAAACATTCTGCCTTAATGGAATGTATGTGCTCATGAGGGAGACGGGCAACACATAAATATAATGATGGTTTCAACTGCAACAAAGAAAAATCAGGCAGAGGAAGGCAATGGAGAATGGTGGTGGCAAGAAGAGGATGAAAAATCAGTCTGCTTCCTCCTAAGTCATAGACAGCCTCGGAGAATTCTGCCCCCACCTTAATGAGAAAGCTGGATAATCTCGAAAATTGTCACTTTTTTAAAGCCCATCAGAGGTCTCAGATTGTCATTCAGTCAGAGGAACTGAATTCCAGAGGATAAGGGGCTCATCTAAGGAGAGGTGGGATACAGTCTTCCTTAATGGCAACCCACTCCAGTGTCCTTGCCTGGAAAATCCCAGGGACGGGGGAGCCTGGTGGGCTGCCGTCTATGGGGTCGCACAGAGCCGGACACGACTGAAGCGACTTAGCAGCAGCAGAGGGAGAGGTAACAGGCATAAAAGCAGGAATAAAGACAATGAAATGTTGACTAATTCTTCAAGGGTGCATGTGAGATAACATGAGAGTTTAGAAACCCTGGGAACCTCCTACATATGGGCTCTAGGCATCCATTTTCCAGATCTTTTCCACAAGGTTCCATCAGGTGCTGACAGGAAAAACTGAGAGCAGGGCAGAAGCCCTGAGAGCCACCTCGTGACGCAGGGGCGCAGATGACAACTGGTGCTACTGGGAAACAGGCAGCAAACACGCTTGCTTCCAGGACCCTTCTTTCAAACTAGACCCAACTCTAATGTCCAAAAACAGTGAAACGAATAAACGATGGTACGTCATACAGTGGGATATTATGAAGCAGCTAAAATTGCCTAAAGCTACATCTGTAAATGAACACAAGAACAGAAACATGAAAGGAAAAGAAAGAGCAAAATAAACTGAAGAAGAAATAGAAGAGTATGATTCCCTAACACAAAGTGCAAAATTCAGTCAGCTAAGTAATCTTTTGCAGTGCATAAAAAATATGATAAAATTGTGAAGAAAAAGCAAAGTCATGGTAAATGAAACTTAGGGGAGTGTTTATATCAGATGAGGTGCAGGCAGAGAGGAAGAGACCATCCGAGAGGGCAGACAGTGGACTTCACAGGCACTGGTAGTGTTCTATCTCTGAAACGGAAAAGACATGTAACCCTCTCATCCTCCTTTATAGACTGCATATACTTGCTAAATAGAGTCTTCGGCATGTGCGCTATATTAAACCATAGCAAGAGTTATCAAAGATAGTTCTTAAAGTGAGTTGAAACAAACATTAAAGGTCAGATTTATCTCGTTCATTTCAGCTGTTGCAAAGAAAAATATGGAAAATGTCTATATTTACTTACAATCATAATTTTGCCACTAAAATATGAAAAAAGTTTGCATTACTTTCTAAAAGTCAACTAGAGATCAACTATAATTGTAAAACCTAAGATTATTGTATCTAGTAGCATATTGAAAGCTACTGAAATATAATGACTCAATGATCTCCAAAGTTACAGATATGCAGCAGATAACAGTCATCTCTCCCTCGGTATATTCAGAGTGTTTGGTTCCAGCTGTTGTTCAGTTGCCCGGTGTGTCCAACTCTTTGTAACCCCATGGACTGCAGCAACCCAGGCTTCCCTGTCCTTCACTATCGCCCGGAGTTTAGTCAAACTCATGTTCACTGAGTCAGCGATGTCATCCAACCATCTCATCCTCTGTCATCCTCTTTTCCTTTGACCCTCAATCTTTCCCAGCATAAGGGTCTTTTTCAATGAGTTGCTCTTCCCATCAAGTGGCCAAAATATTGGAGCTTCAGCTTTAGCATCAGCCCTTCCAATGAATATTCAGGGTTGATTTCCTTTAGGACTGACTGGTTTGATCTCTTGCAGTCCAAGGGGTTCTCAAGAGTCTTTTCCAGCTTTTGAATTGATTCAAAAGCATCAATTCTTCAGTGCTCAGTCTTCACTATGGTCCAACTCTCACATTCATACATGACTACTGGAAAAACCACAGCTTTGACTATAATAACCTTTGCTGGCAAAGTGATGTCTCTGTTTTTTAATACCCTATCTAGGTTTATCACAGCCTGTTTTCCAAGGAGCAAGTGTCTTTTAATTTCATGGCTCTGTCATGATCTGCAGTGATTTTGGAGCCCAAGAAAATAGAGTCTGTCACTGTTGCCATTGTTTTTCCATCTATTTGCCAGGAAGTGGAGGGATAGGATGCCATGATCTTAGTTTTTTGAATGCTGAGTTTTAAGCCAGCTTTTTCACTCTCCTCTTTCACCTTCATCAAGAGGCTCTTTAGTTCCTCTTCATTTTCTGCCATTAGGGTGGTGTCAACTGCATATCTGAGGTTATTGATATTTCTCCCAGCAATCTTGATTCCAGTTTGTTCTTAATCCAGCTCAGAATTTCACAGGATGTACTCTGTATAGAAGTTAAATAAGCAGGGTGACAATATACAGACTTGACATACTCCTTTCCTAATTTTGAACCAGTGTGTTTTTCCATGTCCGGTTCTAACTGTTGCTTCCTGACCTGCATATAGGTTTCTGAGGAGGCAGATAAGATGGTCTGGTATTCCCATCTCTTTAAGAATTTTCCGCAGTTTGTTGTGATCCACACAGTCAAAGGCTTTAGCATAGCCAATGAAGCAGAAGTAGATATTTTTTCTGGAATTGCCTTGCTTTTTCCATGATCCAGCAGATGTTTACAGTTTGATCTCTGGCTCCTCTGCTTTTTCTAAATTCAGCTTGTTGGGCTTCTTGGTGGCTCAGATAGTAAAGAATCTACCTGCAATTCAGGACACCTGAGTTTGATCCCTGGGTCGGGAAGATACCCTGGAGAAGGGAATGGCTACCCACTCCATTACTCTTGCCTGGAGAATTCTACAGACAGAGGAGCTACAGTCCATGGGATCACAACGAGTTGCACATGACTGAGATACTAACATTTTCCCTTTGGTTTCAGGGCCCCCATTAAATACCAAAATCCATGGATGCTCAAGTCTCTCATATAAAATGGTAGAGTACACGCAGATAACTTATGCACAACCTCTCATATACATTAAAATCATCTCTAGATTACTTATAATGCCTAGTACAACATAAATGCTATGCAAATACCAATAGTTGCCAACTTGCAGTAAATTCAAGCTTGGCTTTTTGGCATTTTTTTCCCCAAATAGTTTTGATCTGCAGTTGCTTGATTTCTGTGAATGTGGAACCTGCAGACCCAGAGAGCCAACTGTGTGAATAAAGGGCCAGTCCTATTATACAGAGTGAAGTAAGCCAGAAAGAAAAACGCCAATACAGTACACTAACGCATATATATGGAATTTAGAAAGATGGTAATGATAACCCTGTATGCGAGACAGCAAAAGAGACACAGATGTATAGAGCAGTCTTTTGGACTCTGAGGGAGAGGGAGAGGGTGGGATGATTTGGGAGAATGGCATTGAAACATGTATAATTTCAAATATGAACTGAATCGCCAGTCCAGGTTCGATGCATGATACAGGATGCCTGGGGCAGGTGCACTGGGATGACCCAGAGGGATGGTATGGGGAGGGAGGTGGGAGGGGGGTTCAGGATGGGGAACACGTGTATACTCATGGCGGATTCATGTTGATGTATGGCAAAACCAATACAATATTGTAAAGTAATTAACCTCCAATTAAAATAAATTTATATTAAAATTAGAATAAAAGCTAAAATATATATTTATATTCCTTTACAATAATAGCCATGTAATTACCTTAAAAAAGGGGGGGGGCCAGTACTGTCTCACTCTTGCCATTTTTGCGTGCCTAGATTTTCACAGTCTGCATTTTAAACTGTGAGTTGTATAAGCATTTATCTCAACCTGACCAAGTTCTTGTTGATCAGTCTTCAATAAATGAGATGCTAACCTCTCTGAAGCATGCTTCATTTTATAAATGCTTTGCTCAATCAAAAGCCAGAATGACAAATCTGGTGGTTTTATTTTTTAGTTTTGCAATGTCTTGTTTTGTTTGCAGCTGCTTCATTTTCTTCGTCTCATTTTAGTTGGTGTATTTAAAGAGCTAGCAGGGAGGAGTATTAGGGCTACAGAGTTCAAGGACTAGTGCATTTCCAGACATAGGAAATCCCCGATCAAATTTTCAACAACAAAATTCATTAAACAGTTGAAAAATATGACCTACAACAAGAGAAGGAAAATCTTCTCATTACTTAGCCTTAAAGGAGAAGCCAAGAAGCGATCTAATAATGGGCTTCGGCTGTGATGGGAACCTCTGTGGCAGTTATGAGCAGCAGAAGATGGAGCAGAGGAACAGGTTTGGGCTGCAGCAGCGAGCATTTAGGGTCATAGAAACGATCAAGAATTTTCTGATGGAAGGATTTTGTAGAAGTTAAAAAAAAATCGCTAACAGGGAAAAGGTTATGGAAAACTCCATTCCTTGGAGGGTTTCTAAAACAGGACACAGCAATAAATAAAATCTTTCAAGGTCCCATCTTGTCCAAAGTCTATGACAGTTTTCAAGAGTTCTTGTTTTATTCAAACCACTTTAAAGGGGGAAACTGTGCTTTGAAAAGTCTCCATAACCTCAACAGATTTTCCCTCAGCATCTCCCAGCTACTCTGGCTGCCACGATCTTCCCAAAGTTTAGAATCTAAACACCGGTGGGTAGGCACCTCTCAAGAAGTCTGTTTCATAATTCCCGTCAGAGACAAAGACTTGGATTTCAGAGGGCAGTTGCTGAATGTTTCATGCTATTGCCTAGAACAGACAAAGAGGACAATGTTTGAACAGATATGATCCTCCCCAATGAACAGACCAGGTGGTTTGCAGAATATAATGGGGCTCCTGACACACAGGGTGTTCAGAAATAACCCAGCAAACATCTTATCTCCTCTTGACTTGGTTTCTTATCATCAGACCTTGTTTAGTGAAGCTTTTGGGTGTTGATAGCTTGTGGGTCACAATAAAATGGTCCTTCTGTCCAAATGCTCATGCATCACAGGCTGCTTCTGAAAGGGGCTCTTTCCATCTTACAGGACCCCCTTACTCATGCAGGGCCCTCACACTGGCCTCAGAAAAGGAAGATCATGCCTATTCCTGGTTGAATTCTGTGAGCTGATGTCGGAGGGAAAACCAAGATGGGCCTAATTTATCTGTGATTCACGAAAACCAAGTCTCCAGTAGATTTAGAAAGTGTGGTTGCAGTGTATTTGGAAGAAATGGCTGAAACTGATTAAACATTGATTTGTGGGTGGGGCACAGCAGAGACTGTCTACAGAAGGAAATTATTCTGATTAAACGGAGGTGACTGAGTTTTATCCGGAAGTCAGGACTGGTTGCAACTGGAGATGATATTCTTTTAAGTGCACGCCTTCTCCCTTGGTCTAAGCAACTACAGGATAAGCTGCCTCCCTTCAGAGGATGGAAGGAGTAGAAAAGTTGACTTATAGCATTGCACTTGAACCTTCACAGGGGAGGAGTGAGAGACAGACACTTTAGACAACTTATACCTCAATGACTATCTTTCCTGTGATTGAATCCAACTATGATATTATTACTGTGCCTGGATAAAACTTCACTCTTATTACAATCATTCACTGACCACTGTGTTCCAGAATTTTGTTAGGCATGGTATATAGGACTAGAAATAGAAAGAACAGAGGCCCGTGGTACTTTGAAATCCTACAGACGCTTCCATGGTTTGATTTAGACAAGCTAATAGCGGTAGCATCACTTTCATTATAGAAAATGGAGGCTAAGGTGCTTCCTACCCAAAGAAATTTTTTTTTTTTTGGTATTTAGATTTATAAGCTAAAAGATTCTTCTTGTCCCCTAATGGTTTCTAAAATCCCAGAAGCCTTTGCAGCTTAGAGTACTGTTTTTGATGCTTGTTTGTCTATTGATTGTGGAAACTTTCTCTGATTAGTGAACCTTCTCTAATATTCTGAACATTCCCTATAGAAGCTGGTCTACAAGATCAGCTGAAAGGCTCAGTCTATAAAACTTCCTGTTCTGAGCCATGAGACAAAACTAAACAACAGGCCAAGATTTACCTATTCAAATGAGTACTGTCATTTTGCAAAGCACAGTCTCTGAAAGGTTATACAAAATTCCTTCTCTACCACCAGTTCCCGTAAAGAGAAAGCCAAATTTACATGGATTAGTATACACATTTATTTCTGTGTACTTTTTCCTTAACAGAAATAAATTTAGTCTGAGGATGAGGGATTTTTACTTGCTTTAATTGTGATGACTGGGAAAGGAAGGAAAGAAGGAAGGAAGGAGAGAGGGAGAGGGAAGGCATGACAGCACAAACCAGAAGATGAAGTAGAGAACAGATTAGAAGGGAAAGTGTAAAAGTGAAAGTCGCTCAGTCGTGTCCGACTCCTTGCAACCCCATGGATTATACAGTCCACGGAATTCTCTAGGCCAGAATACTGGAGTGCGTAGCCATTCCCTTCTCCAGGGGATTTTCCCAACCCAGGGGTCAAACCCAGGTCTCCCACATTACGGGTAGATTCATTACCAGCTGAGCCATCAGAGAAGCCCAATCAGAGGGAAGAGGTTGGCAAAGAAACTTGGAGAAAGGCAGAGGAAGAAAAGAGATGTAAACCCAGACCAAGATGTGAACTCAGGCTTGTGTCAGGTTGCTGAGGTTCACCTGGCAAAAGTTAAGAGAAGATGTCTCTCCATGTTCTGATGTGCACAAGCTAGATGTCCTCGTGGATGGTGCTAAGACCAGGTAAGCTCAGAAGTGGGAAGGAGGCATTAGAAATACCCAGCCATGATAGCCTGTGTAACTGAAAGAAAAGTTACCTAAAATATTTCTGCCTCAAACATCTAAGTAATTCTGTTGGCTTCTGCCTGCTGTATCTTTGGACCACAGTGGTAAGAAAGAATCAGAAGTCAACCATCCCAAGTCCTAAAACTTGGTAGTGAACTCAGGGGTAGCTCCATGGCTTCCTATGACATCAGCACTTAAGCTTAATTTTGACGCATAAAGTATAGCTTAAACAAAAGACCATCAAATCATGTTATAGCTACCCAGATAGAGGACATCATTTTTTTTTTTTTAAGCTGTATCATGCAGCCTGTGGGATCTTAGTTCCCTGACCAGGGATCAAACCTGTGACCCCTGCAGTGGAGGCACAGAGTCGTAACCAATGGACTGCCAGGGAATTCCCAATAGAGGACTTTTCAGAACATTTTGATGACCTAGTTTTTAACTTCAGGACAGAGTGTCAAGGACCCAAGCCATAGGCTTGCTGCTCAAGGGTAGCCCTTCCTGGTCTTTTAGTCCTCTCATCATACTTGACCTCACATTCTATCAGCCAGGTCATAGGAGTCAATAATCTCTGTATGAAGGCTCCAGAAAGAAGCCAGTTTTCCATTGGTAGATTTTGTTTTAGGAGAAAGATGCTGAAAATATTAAACATTTTATATTCTTGCATCCTTGTACACAAGAATATTACTTTGCCCATTAATCCTGATTCTGTCTTATTTTTGATTTCAGTTTCATGTCTTAGGGAAAAAACCCAGAATAGACCTCTTATCTAGCATTGTACCTAATATATACGCTATGAGATCCAGGGAAAAGTATACACTATGTATATCTACCCAAACTGAAGACTCTCTCTTTCCACTCAAAGTACAAAAATTGAAGCTCAACTTCAATATTCACAGGCAAATTACACATCTACATGAAGAAGAGAAGTGACAGTTTTAGTCTCACGAGAATCAAAAGTCACTATGGCTAAAAAGTGGATTAGCCGTATGTTTGTGCATCACAACTCAAAAGGAATTGCCAGGAAGTGATTTCTTCTAAATCCAAAGTTTACCTGAAGCATGGCTGTGCTTTGCACAACCCCAAAACTTGTCCTCTGTCCTTTTTAAAGTGACCTTCAAGGATAAGAGAGCTGCCCTGGTGGCTTAGAGGATAAAGCGTCTGCCCATAATGCAGGAGACCTGGGTTCGATTCCTGGGTAGGGAAGACTCCCTGGAGAAGGCAATGGTACCCCACTCCAGTACTCTTGCCTGGAAAATCCCATGGATGGAGGAGCCTGATAGGCTATAGTCCATGGGGTCGCAAAGAGTTGGACATGACTGAGCGACTTCATTTCACTTCAAGGATAAGAAGTAGGAGCAGCTTGAATGTCATAATGTTTGGTAAAGGCAGACCTGCTAGACAGAAAGGAATAAAAACGGGCCTGAGGGACCAAGAGTCCACAAGGAGTGCCTGTCGAGAAAAGAAACTAATGAGAATACAAGGTAATTTTCAAAACTTATCAGAGGCCACAAAAAAATAATGAATAGCTTAGCTTTTGTCTCTCCAAAATACAATTAATTAGACTAAAGTAACATCGTGATAAAAGAATGTTCACTTTCTCCATAAATGGATATTGGGACATTATCATCCCATTGTAGGCCTAGATTTCTTAATGTCAAATCTTATGAGGCCATCCATGATCCCCTAAGTATTCTGACTTGTCATGAGGTTATATTCTCATCAGTTAAATGTTGATTATAGCCATGTGGTTTGAATAGTTAATCATATACTTTGGGGAAAGAAAGGAAGAGGGGGAGGGAGGAAGATGGATTCTTTCTCTTGAATTGTCCTTTTTCTGAAAAATCAAAATGCTAATAAGACAAGTATTTATTAATTTAACTTGTATCTGGTAGCACAATCAGTATATTCTAATAGAATACAGAACTAGAGCAAGATAAAGAGAAATATAAGCATCAATACAAGTCACATAATTTGCACCAAATTCTTAATGTCAGTGCCTGCTTAACCAGTATAATCAGGTTCAACACTTTCATCCATATCTTAAAGATATGCTTATGAATTTTAGGAAGATAGAAGTATAAGATGAATCATTAATACGTTGGGTCAAATCAAGATCCAAAAATATCCTGAGAGAGAAATAATAGCTTTATAGCCAGCAAGATAATTCAGCAGGATGAATAGGAAGGTGCGCCTTGCACGTTTTGATGGTGGGTTGATCGCAGTTCATTTGGGGACAACCAGAGCATTCATGTGGGCATCAGCATATTGAGCCAAGAGGATGTCTCAACTATGAAAAATGTTAGTAAAAATTTAGGGTTTGTCGATTAAAAATATGGGATTCTGACTCTCACTTTATTCTAATCAATCAAACAATTTTTCTTCCCTTTTTTTCCCCACCTAGATACCTAAGCAGATCTTCTAGGGGAAAGGACTGTGGCCAGAGAAGGGCTGTTGGGATTAGACAGGATGTGGACATCGCATTGGTTGAAGAGCAATTGAATATGTTACACTGATGAAGAGAAGGCCTCAGAGGGCTAAATGCTTCATCCACAAAAAGAGGAAGAACCAGGCAGAAGCAGAAGGAACACCTGTCAGGTAAAGGTGGATTCCTGACCCTCAGGTGGGAGTGGGAGGTGGGCACCGAGCTGGACAATCTCTAAAGGCAGTGTCAACCCCAAGATTCTATGATTCTCAAAGGAAAAATGGACTTATCCTGGCCATTATTCAGCAATTCCTATGATACTAATTATTTTTCTATGATAAATTTCTATTATGCTTTTTCTTTGGGCTGAAAATAAAAATTGAAATTATATTGCTAGTGACATTTATTATTAAGGAAATGTGCTGTACTGAAAAATAAAACTTTTTATGATTTCAAGTTTGCCTTCTTGCTACATCAACTTCCATTGGAACCTAGGGGCGTCCTGCGGGAGGGCAGAATAATATGATCTCTCTCAACGCCATCCTTTGGGGGGAGCTCCTTTACTAATTCATGACAGACCATCACCTCTTCATTCAATTAAATGTTATCAAAGTCATTTTCATGTTTTGCATCCATGGGTAAAAAATCCCATGAGTCTATCAACCCTAAGTGGTATTTCCCTTTATTTGCCCTAAGATTATCTTCTCAAGTACATAATACATAAAAAATTAGACTTTGCAGACATTTCTAAATGAATTTTTTTTTCTTTGCAAGGTATAAAGATTGCTTCACTCATTATAAGGGTCTCATTATATCATTTTGATGGTTCATTCTGAACCTTCTCCAATTCCACTGGATTTTGGAGACGTGGCAATCAAACTTGCAATGTATAGATGACATAACTTTTTGTGTGTATTATAAAGAAACTGTAGGAACCTTCCTGATAGTTCCCAGAATTTACCTGGTCTCTTTAATTGCTTAGAATTATACAGATTAAGAAACCTATCTGTCTCTGGACTCCTTGTCAGGCTCCTACATTCACACTCTACTAGAGTAAAAATAACCTTAGGAGATCGTGGCCAACACCCTGCTTTCACACAGGGAAGTAATTTGCCCAAGTGGCAGGGCTTGCAAATAGAACCCAGAACTTCTGACCCATAGCCAAGGGTTATTTCCATCACATCCCTCTGCCTGCTTCAGATGAATGGTACATAGCCTACTTTTGACTGCTTTTCTTTAACACATTACCTTTTACTTGACTATGCTAAAATTAATCTGCTGTGTTTAGCTTTAACACATAATCTAAAGAATTTTTTAAACAATTTATCCCGATTCAACGTGACATGGCTGAGTTCTTTAACCTCTCTAAACCTTGCTTCCCTAGCTGTAAAGCAGGAATAATACAAACCTTGGAAGTGTATTGTGAGAATTAAATGAGATGAAATAACATGTTCATCACTGTCATGGTCCCTGGCACAGAGCAAGAACCCCTAAATGGTTGCCATTATTGATTACACCATAATTATTTTAAGACGACCTCAAATGCTGCAAACAATTCTCTCGAGGAAAGCCTCACTTGGGGGGCTGGAGCATACAGCCCACTGCCACAGGGACAGGTTTTGGGTACTATGTGCTGCCAGTTTGAATTAGAGGGAGTATCAATCACAAGCACATGTTATTTAGAAATATGACAAATATTCTAAAAATGTTGTTTGGTGAGCTTAATTTAAAACAGCATGAACTCTTCCATCTGAAAACATCCATATGCCATGAAGTAGCTAAGTTACATTTTCATTTCAACAGTAGGTTGCAAAGGCGGTGGGGGGTTGGGGGGGAAAGTTAGAGCTCAAGCAATCACAAACACACAGGCTTCTCTAAATAACGCTGCAGTTACTAGGTAACCAGGTGGCACTGGGTGAAAATAAATTCAGGTGTTTGAACTGATGCTGCCCATGTACCAGAGGTGAGTTTTGTCCTGGCAATGGCTAATTGAGTGAATGAGTCCACTGTCCATTGCATTTACAGTGCTAGTAAGACTGGCCACACAATAGCTCTCGTCTCAGGAGGGTCTAGAATAGAGCCTTGGAGGAAGCATCAAAAGCCTGGCATATTTCATGTAGAAGTGAGAAGCTTATGCTGGGAACAAAAAGCATATCCTGACATCACATTTGAGCATACTCTCTGTAGGAAAGGTAAAAAAAAATCACCAAGAATGGGGAGGGGGTGACAAGAGGCAGATATCAATAGTTTATGCTATTGTAGGCAAATTTAAGGGTAGCATTGTCTGAAGATCAAAGAAATAACTAAATAGCTTATAAAAGGAGCATTGGTTTTTATCTGATTCAACTCTATACTTTAACAATTTATGATTTTCAGTGTCCATATGTTCCTCCAGTAAACTGCGATGAGGTACAGCGTGTTTCAACACGGTCTTTGCCCCTCTTCTTTCAACAGAGTAGTTAAGATCATGGGCTCTAGAGGTAGAAGGGTAGGATGTAAAGCTCACCTCTGGCGCCCGCCAGGCTTCCCAGGTGGTGCTAGCGGTAAAGAAGCTACCGTCAGTGCAGGAGATGTGAGAGATGTGGGCTTGGACCCTGGGTCAGGACGATCCCTGGAGGAGGGCATGGCAACCCACCCCAGTATTCTTGCCTGGAGAATCTCATGGACAGAGGAGCCTGGTGGGCTATAGTCCATGGAGTCGCAAAGAGTCGGACATGACTGGAAGCGACTTAGCATGCACACATGTCACACTCTGTCACTTACAAGGAGCTTTCAGTAAGCTGCTTGGGCTCTCTGGGCTCCCATTTCCATGGATCTAAACGTGAACCTTAACAAATGTCCCCAGCATTGATGTACTCACAACACGAGGAAAGGGACTCATGCCAGGTGCCCAGTGCAGGCTCCATCCACCTAGTTTTCCAATCGTTCATCCTAGGGTTTCATTACATGTTTAGTTGTTAGCAGAATGTCCTGATGAAATGGTGTCTTGTCTTTAGTACAAATGGATCTCTTGGTGGTATTCTCAAGCAACTGGGAGGGCAAAGAATATACTACCCTCCCCTGGTGGTAGGAGCCTGGGAAAAGGGAAGAGTGTGCAGACTTCAAAAATAAAAAGGCTCCCACCCCTGATCCAGTGCACCTCTCTCGAGGAGAGAGGAGGGTGCCCCACAGCCCCATCCCTCAGCTGAGAAACATTGTGCTCTCCTAGTGGCAGTTACGTCCTTTACGTATGTTTCTCAAAAACCCGAAATATGGTAGAGAATCAATACATCAATGGTTGATTTGCTTCTATTTAGTAATAGAATGTGATTCAGAATCAAAATAGTTCAGTCCCTTACAGAGAAAGATATTAGTTGTTGTGATCAATATACAATGAAAACAAATTTCCAATTGATTACTTTGACTTATACAATTTAATCACATAAACCTATTAAAAAAGTTTACTCTCAACTCTGCATAGTGGATAATGTAACTGTTTCCTCTCAATGATGAGTATAAACAATGAGTATAAACATTAAAAAAAAAATTAATTTTCAATGCATCTTCGAAGGTCAGAACCATATAGAGCTATGAACAAGAATTAGGACCAGAATTAAAGTCATGCTTAAAAAGCTAACTTTAAGACTTCTGGTCAGCAAATTCACATCTTCATGAACCTTTGTTCTAAACATGTGGCAATTAGAAATGAAATTATAAAAAGAGAAAACCAAAGGTTATAATTTGCTTCCAAAAACCAGATAAACATCTCTGTGGACTAGAAATGGATTAGAATCCCAAGGCAGTAGTGAGTGAGTTTGAAGCCAGGGGACCTGCAAGCCTCCAGATGTAGAAGCCAGCCATGACTGCTGGGCTTTCTGCTCCTGTAAAAATCTAAACTCTCTTCACTGGAGAAAGGGGAACCTAAACCAGGCTAACTGTGTGAAAGCAAGCAAGAGGGTTGAGTTCAAGAGAGGAGGCTGAAAACAGAAGAAGCCTGCCCAGAGGTGAAGCTATGAAATAGTTGCGCCTACGAAGGAGAAATGAACAAAGACATGAGTCAGAACCAGGCACTGAATCAAGCCATTCGCTGGCCTTGTAACAGGATACGTGGTCCTTGTTATCACCATTGGCAAGAGCGGCGGATACAACATAACAAAGCCTGGTTCTTGACTGGCAGTGTCCTCAGCCAGGTGGAAGCAACCACAGTACCCTGAGAGAGAGAGAACTGAACCCAGAGGGCGAGAACACAGTACAAACAACAGCAAACTGAATTTTAAAACATCAAAAGGAGCCAGCAAACCCAAGTTTCAAAACACACGAAAGAACAGAGTGCTAAAAGTGTCCACCAAATCAACGACTGAAAATAAAACCTCCACTCCAGATTAATTTGTGGAAAGACTGTATAACAATTTAAAAAAAATTATGTTTAGGGTGATCAAAGGATTAATTTTCTAGAAAAAGAAACATCACCAAAGTTGACCTAAGAAGAAACAGAAAACCTGGAAATATCAATAAACATTAAGAAAGTCAATCAAGAATCAGAAAGTACCCTCCATCTGACACACACAAACTAAGCCACCAGACTCAAGAGGTTTTACAGGTGAGTTTCACCCAATCAAAAGAAATAGAATATCCTCAAACTTAGCCAACTCATTTATCAAGGTGTTAAACTGAAACCAAGAAGAGACAGGGACAGTACAATAAAGTAAATTATAGACCAACCTTATTTCTGAATAGGATGCAAAATTATTAAACAATTAAACACGACGCACAACTTCCTCCAGTTTTAATTGATAAAATTAGAAAACAATAGACAAAAAAGCTTTGGTCCAAAATGTGAAATATGAATTGGTGATTCTCTATGAAAAAAATGAAATCCATGATACTTCTGATTAGAGACACGAGGGGTCGGCAGATCTGTGTACATAGACGATGGCATTTGGAATGACAAATTCCTGGTTGTTACCCAAAGATGAATGTGAGCAGAAAAGGAGCATGCCACTTCATTTAGTCCTGCTCCACTATCCACATACATAAAGCCTAACAGCACGGTACCCTAGCACCATAATTTATTTATTTTTGTTTTATGTTTACACTATTGCAGTATCTGTGAAATACTCAACAATTTAAAAAGAAAACAAAACTAGAGTAAGACAGAAACATAGGCCTGCGGGCGCCCAGTTGTCTTCTGGGCCAGACAGGAGCCCTAGAGCGCTAAGTGCCCGCCCTGCCCGCAGGCTTCTCCTTAGGAGAGCAGCCTTGGGAACTCCTTATGGACAGAGCTGTTGGAGCCCATGCCATGTGCCAAGAGGAACCAGCTCTGCGTCCAGGGCTACAAATAATTATCTCAAAATCAGCTTCTAAATCAAAGTACATAGGCAAATCAGACATGAGAGAAGTTTACCTTTGACCTGGCTTGGCTCAAAAACCTATTCGAGAGGGTGAGTTGCACTGGATGGTGACACATGAGGGGCACAGAGAGAGGGAGATGGAAGCGAGGGGCCCCTACACCCTCAGGGGTTCATCTTGGTTTATCCTTAAACCTGTTCTATAACACAATCTTAAAAGTACAGGGGCTAGAAATCTCTGTAAAGCGAAAAAGCAAACGACATACCCTCCACCCACATGTCCTCATCGCCCCCCAGGTTAATCTGGGCATATCCCATCCCTTCTATGTTCCCACAAGTATCTGTCCCATCTATCTAAATATAGTTAGAAAGTGCTATTCTACTCTAGAGGAACCTGCTTAGCTTTACCCACCATTTCCAGAATGTTTAATCCATGTACTCTGCAAACATTTATCAACCCACTGTTAGATGTCATACTGCATATGTGGAGAGGACAGTGATGAGCTTGACGGATAAGGCCTCCGGCCTTCTGAAATCATGTTCCAGTTGAAGGACAGGTGATGACCAAGCGCACAGAGATAACCCCAGGCAGTGACACATGCTGTGAAAGAATAAAATCGCATGATGTGTCAAAGAATGGTGAGGGCTCGTTGGCCAGAAAATACCTCTCCAAGGAAGCAGAGTTCGATTGAAAACTGAACGGTAAGAGCTGGCCACATGAAGATCTGGGAAAGGAAACCCCAGCCAAAGGGAACAGCTGGTGCAAAGATCCAGGGGTTGGAATGAATTTGAGTGGTTAAGTCTTTCTTCACAACAACTTGTCACCATTTAGCAGAACAGTGAATCAGGGAACCACATTTAGGAAATATTTGAAGTACCAGAAATACTGGTTTAATTTGAATTTGGGAATTATGAATGGACNGGAGTATCAATCACAAGCACATGTTATTTAGAAATATGACAAATATTCTAAAAATGTTGTTTGGTGAGCTTAATTTAAAACAGCATGAACTCTTCCATCTGAAAACATCCATATGCCATGAAGTAGCTAAGTTACATTTTCATTTCAACAGTAGGTTGCAAAGGCGGTGGGGGGTTGGGGGGGAAAGTTAGAGCTCAAGCAATCACAAACACACAGGCTTCTCTAAATAACGCTGCAGTTACTAGGTAACCAGGTAGCACTGGGTGAAAATAAATTCAGGTGTTTGAACTGATGCTGCCCATGTACCAGAGGTGAGTTTTGTCCTGGCAATGGCTAATTGAATGAATGAGTCCACTGTCCATTGCATTTACAGAGCTAGAAAGACTGGCCACACAATAGCTCTCGTCTCAGGAGGGTCTAGAATAGAGCCTTGGAGGAAGCATCAAAAGCCTGGCATATTTCATGTAGAAGTGAGAAGCTTATGCTGGGAACAAAAAGCATATCCTGACATCACATTTGAGCATACTCTCTGTAGGAAAGGTAAAAAAAAATCACCAAGAATGGGGAGGGGGTGACAAGAGGCAGATATCAATAGTTTATGCTATTGTAGGCAAATTTAAGGGTAGCATTGTCTGAAGATCAAAGAAATAACTAAATAGCTTATAAAAGGAGCATTGGTTTTTATCTGATTCAACTCTATACTTTAACAATTTATGATTTTCAGTGTCCATATGTTCCTCCAGTAAACTGCGATGAGGTACAGCGTGTTTCAACACGGTCTTTGCCCCTCTTCTTTCAACAGAGTAGTTAAGATCATGGGCTCTAGAGGTAGAAGGGTAGGATGTAAAGCTCACCTCTGGCGCCCGCCAGGCTTCCCAGGTGGTGCTAGCGGTAAAGAAGCTACCGTCAGTGCAGGAGATGTGAGAGATGTGGGCTTGGACCCTGGGTCAGGACGATCCCTGGAGGAGGGCATGGCAACCCACCCCAGTATTCTTGCCTGGAGAATCTCATGGACAGAGGAGCCTGGTGGGCTATAGTCCATGGAGTCGCAAAGAGTCGGACATGACTGGAAGCGACTTAGCATGCACACATGTCACACTCTGTCACTTACAAGGAGCTTTCAGTAAGCTGCTTGGGCTCTCTGGGCTCCCATTTCCATGGATCTAAACGTGAACCTTAACAAATGTCCCCAGCATTGATGTACTCACAACACGAGGAAAGGGACTCATGCCAGGTGCCCAGTGCAGGCTCCATCCACCTAGTTTTCCAATCGTTCATCCTAGGGTTTCATTACATGTTTAGTTGTTAGCAGAATGTCCTGATGAAATGGTGTCTTGTCTTTAGTACAAATGGATCTCTTGGTGGTATTCTCAAGCAACTGGGAGGGCAAAGAATATACTACCCTCCCCTGGTGGTAGGAGCCTGGGAAAAGGGAAGAGTGTGCAGACTTCAAAAATAAAAAGGCTCCCACCCCTGATCCAGTGCACCTCTCTCGAGGAGAGGGGAGGGTGCCCCACAGCCCCATCCCTCAGCTGAGAAACATTGTGCTCTCCTAGTGGCAGTTACGTCCTTTACGTATGTTTCTCAAAAACCCGAAATATGGTAGAGAATCAATACATCAATGGTTGATTTGCTTCTATTTAGTAATAGAATGTGATTCAGAATCAAAATAGTTCAGTCCCTTACAGAGAAAGATATTAGTTGTTGTGATCAATATACAATGAAAACAAATTTCCAATTGATTACTTTGACTTATACAATTTAATCACATAAACCTATTAAAAAAGTTTACTCTCAACTCTGCATAGTGGATAATGTAACTGTTTCCTCTCAATGATGAGTATAAACAATGAGTATAAACATTAAAAAAAAAATAACTTTCAATGCATCTTCGAAGGTCAGAACCATATAGAGCTATGAACAAGAATTAGGACCAGAATTAAAGTCATGCTTAAAAAGCTAACTTTAAGACTTCTGGTCAGCAAATTCACATCTTCATGAACCTTTGTTCTAAACATGTGGCAATTAGAAATGAAATTATAAAAAGAGAAAACCAAAGGTTATAATTTGCTTCCAAAAACCAGATAAACATCTCTGTGGACTAGAAATGGATTAGAATCCCAAGGCAGTAGTGAGTGAGTTTGAAGCCAGGGGACCTGCAAGCCTCCAGATGTAGAAGCCAGCCATGA
The DNA here is from genome assembly GCA_006410615.1 of Neotragus moschatus. Taxonomy (NCBI): domain Eukaryota; kingdom Metazoa; phylum Chordata; class Mammalia; order Artiodactyla; family Bovidae; genus Neotragus; species Neotragus moschatus. Next base: position 145,269 of record SJYA01001911.1, on the reverse strand, counting down.
CTGCTGGGCTTTCTGCTCCTGTAAAAATCTAAACTCTCTTCACTGGAGAAAGGGGAACCTAAACCAGGCTAACTGTGTGAAAGCAAGCAAGAGGGTTGAGTTCAAGAGAGGAGGCTGAAAACAGAAGAAGCCTGCCCAGAGGTGAAGCTATGAAATAGTTGCGCCTACGAAGGAGAAATGAACAAAGACATGAGTCAGAACCAGGCACTGAATCAAGCCATTCGCTGGCCTTGTAACAGGATACGTGGTCCTTGTTATCACCATTGGCAAGAGCGGCTGATACAACATAACAAAGCCTGGTTCTCGACTGGCAGTGTCCTCAGCCAGGTGGAAGCAACCACAGTACCCTGAGAGAGAGAGAACTGAACCCAGAGGGCGAGAACACAGTACAAACAACAGCAAACTGAATTTTAAAACATCAAAAGGAGCCAGCAAACCCAAGTTTCAAAACACACGAAAGAACAGAGTGCTAAAAGTGTCCACCAAATCAACGACTGAAAATAAAACCTCCACTCCAGATTAATTTGTGGAAAGACTGTATAACAATTTAAAAAAAATTATGTTTAGGGTGATCAAAGGATTAATTTTCTAGAAAAAGAAACATCACCAAAGTTGACCTAAGAAGAAACAGAAAACCTGGAAATATCAATAAACATTAAGAAAGTCAATCAAGAATCAGAAAGTACCCTCCATCTGACACACACAAACTAAGCCACCAGACTCAAGAGGTTTTACAGGTGAGTTTCACCCAATCAAAAGAAATAGAATATCCTCAAACTTAGCCAACTCATTTATCAAGGTGTTAAACTGAAACCAAGAAGAGACAGGGACAGTACAATAAAGTAAATTATAGACCAACCTTATTTCTGAATAGGATGCAAAATTATTAAACAATTAAACACGACGCACAACTTCCTCCAGTTTTAATTGATAAAATTAGAAAACAATAGACAAAAAAGCTTTGGTCCAAAATGTGAAATATGAATTGGTGATTCTCTATGAAAAAAATGAAATCCATGATACTTCTGATTAGAGACACGAGGGGTCGGCAGATCTGTGTACATAGACGATGGCATTTGGAATGACAAATTCCTGGTTGTTACCCAAAGATGAATGTGAGCAGAAAAGGAGCATGCCACTTCATTTAGTCCTGCTCCACTATCCACATATATAAAGCCTAACAGCACGGTACCCTAGCACCATAATTTATTTATTTTTGTTTTATGTTTACACTATTGCAGTATCTGTGAAATACTCAACAATTTAAAAAGAAAACAAAACTAGAGTAAGACAGAAACATAGGCCTGCGGGCGCCCAGTTGTCTTCTGGGCCAGACAGGAGCCCTAGAGCGCTAAGTGCCCGCCCTGCCCGCAGGCTTCTCCTTAGGAGAGCAGCCTTGGGAACTCCTTATGGACAGAGCTGTTGGAGCCCATGCCATGTGCCAAGAGGAACCAGCTCTGCGTCCAGGGCTACAAATAATTATCTCAAAATCAGCTTCTAAATCAAAGTACATAGGCAAATCAGACATGAGAGAAGTTTACCTTTGACCTGGCTTGGCTCAAAAACCTATTCGAGAGGGTGAGTTGCACTGGATGGTGACACATGAGGGGCACAGAGAGAGGGAGATGGAAGCGAGGGGCCCCTACACCCTCAGGGGTTCATCTTGGTTTATCCTTAAACCTGTTCTATAACACAATCTTAAAAGTACAGGGGCTAGAAATCTCTGTAAAGCGAAAAAGCAAACGACATACCCTCCACCCACATGTCCTCATCGCCCCCCAGGTTATTCTGGGCATATCCCATCCCTTCTATGTTCCCACAAGTATCTGTCCCATCTATCTAAATATAGTTAGAAAGTGCTATTCCACTCTAGAGGAACCTGCTTAGCTTTACCCACCATTTCCAGAATGTTTAATCCATGTACTCTGCAAACATTTATCAACCCACTGTTAGATGTCATACTGCATATGTGGAGAGGACAGTGATGAGCTTGACGGATAAGGCCTCCGGCCTTCTGAAATCATGTTCCAGTTGAAGGACAGGTGATGACCAAGCGCACAGAGATAACCCCAGGCAGTGACACATGCTGTGAAAGAATAAAATCGCATGATGTGTCAAAGAATGGTGAGGGCTCGTTGGCCAGAAAATACCTCTCCAAGGAAGCAGAGTTCGATTGAAAACTGAACGGTAAGAGCTGGCCACATGAAGATCTGGGAAAGGAAACCCCAGCCAAAGGGAACAGCTGGTGCAAAGATCCAGGGGTTGGAATGAATTTGAGTGGTTAAGTCTTTCTTCACAACAACTTGTCACCATTTAGCAGAACAGTGAATCAGGGAACCACATTTAGGAAATATTTGAAGTACCAGAAATACTGGTTTAATTTGAATTTGGGAATTATGAATGGACATGCTGATTTAGGAACTACAGAAATTACTTAAATGCTCATAAACATATCCATCTGGAAATGATAATAATTCTCTTTCAAGTAGGGAAATGCAACATATTAGATCTAGAAGTCACAGGAAAGGTGTGATATAGCAAACTGAAGTGAGATTTTCTAGGATTATTTTTCTAATCAGAGACATCAAATAATTTTGTTTTGGAAATCAAAGTAATGCGAATGCCTACTTGTCACAGAAGTCTTGTGGAAGGGAACCAACAGGGAAATATTTTTTTTTTTTAGGGAAAACAAAAATCTATCTACAAGAGTAAACTGGGGAAAGGATGGGCACTGAAGACGGAATCAAATGGAAGAGGAGCCGGATAAACAGAAGATCAAAGCAGACACAGACCCCTTCATGGTCAGTGGGAAAGGCGACGTCATTGAAAGCAGCCTCGGGGCCCGTGGTCTGTGGCACTGGGGGTACCAACCGGGCAGCATGTCCCAGGGACGCTGCAGTGCATCCGGTGAGCGGCCACCGCTCAAGGCAAGTCACCTGGGAGTCACCTGGGCTGACTGCAGTTCAGCGTCACAAGAGATGGGCAGAGAGCAAACTCGGGGGAATGTGAAAGCGAACTAGCAGTGTGGAGGACTTCCTCAAGAGGAGGACACAGTTTCAGAACACGGGGAAATCAGTTAAGGAAGAATTCATGCAGTGCAAATTGGATGAAATGGACACAAGTGGACAAGTTAGCGAGGAGGGNATCTCATCCCCTCACCACACTTTCATATTAAAATATATTTAGTTGGTATTATGGGCTAAATTCTGCCCCCCTCCCGCCCCAAAACAATGAAGCCCTGACGTCTAGTACTTCGGAAAGTGACCGTATTTAGAGATTGGGTCTTTAAAGAGGTGATTAAGCTAAAATGAGGCCTTTAGGGTGAGCCCTAATCTAATTGATGTCCTTTTAAGAAGCAATTGGGGCACAGAGAGACCAGGGGTGTGTGATCAAAGAGGAACAGTTGTGTGAGGAGATAAAAGGAGACCGTTTTGCAAGGCAAGGAGACTGGCCTCAGGAGGAATCCAACCTGTTGGCACCTTGATTTTATACTCGCAGCCTGTGAGAAAACGTGAGAAAAAGAATTTCCATTAAGCCACCTACTCTGTGGTATTGTGATATGGCAGCCCTAGCTGACTGACACAGCTGGCACTCGGGAGGAAAATTCACTCTGGAATTTCTGATTTTATTTTATTCCTTCTAGTTTATAAAGCACTTGTCACACACATCATTTGAATCTTGCCCAAGCCTTAAAATAAGTGTTATTATTTACTCCATTTTACAGATGAAGTGCTGGGGCCTTCAGAGAATCTATGCAAACACAGAGCTGTTCAGGGGGCAAGCGGAAGTGAGGCTTTTCATTTTAAGCCTCCTCCTCTTTCCCGTCACCGTGAGTGTACACTGTGCGTCTGTCTCTTCCCAGTGTAGTTCATATACTGGATTTGTTACTAGAGAGTTTTGACAGGTTAACTCTGGCGGGGTNGGGCAAGCGGAAGTGAGGCTTTTCATTTTAAGCCTCCTCCTCTTTCCCGTCACCGTGAGTGTACACTATGCGTCTGTCTCTTCCCAGTGTAGTTCATATACTGGATTTGTTACTAGAGAGTTTTGACAGGTTAACTCTGGCGGGGTATCATTGGTGACTGCAGATTTCTGCCTAATGCTGGGATGAAGAAAATAGCAAACTTGCCAAATCTGAAAAGAATATTTTTATTTATTATACTCAGCTTCCAGAATCCAGCACCTTTAAATTTTCTGTCATTGTTCCACTGAAAGTGAAGTGGAATGTTGACATACTTTTTTTTAAATCTATTTTTTAATTGGTGGAAAATTGCTTTGCAATTTTGTGTTAGTTTTTCTTGTACACAAATAAGGCATACATATATATATCTTCCCTCCTAAGTCTCCCCCCTGCCCCTCCATCCGACCCCCTATAGGTTATCACAGAGCGCCAGTGTTATTTAGCGACTTCCCACTAACTGTTATATATATGCATTAACATACAATGCTTGTTTGTCTCTTCCTCTGTATAAGAGGCTCTGCATTCATCCACCTCACTACAACTGATGCAAATGTGTTCCTTTCTTATGGCTGAGTAATACTCGGTGGTATAATTGTCCCACAGCTCCTTTATTCATTNTTTTTTTTAAATCTATTTTTTAATTGGTGGAAAATTGCTTTGCAATTTTGTGTTAGTTTTTCTTGTACACAAATAAGGCATACATATATATATCTTCCCTCCTAAGTCTCCCCCCTGCCCCTCCATCCGACCCCCTATAGGTTATCACAGAGCGCCAGTGTTATTTAGCGACTTCCCACTAACTGTTATATATATGCATTAACATACAATGCTTGTTTGTCTCTTCCTCTGTATAAGAGGCTCTGCATTCATCCACCTCACTACAACTGATGCAAATGTGTTCCTTTCTTATGGCTGAGTAATACTCGGTGGTATAATTGTCCCACAGCTCCTTTATTCATTGTCTGTCAGTGGCCATCCAGGTGGCTTCCAGCTACTGGCTGTTGTGAGGAGTGCTGCAGTGAACAGTGGGGCACATGTGTCTTTTAGAGTTGTGGTTTTCTCAGGGTTTGTGCTCAGTAGTGGGACTGCTGAGTCATGTGGTAGATTTATTCCTAGTTTTTTAAGGAACCTCCATCCTGCTTTCCATAATGGCTGTATCCGTTTACACTCCTATGAACAGTGCAGAAGGGTACCCTTCTCTCCACATCCCCTCCAGCATTTATTGTTTGTAGGTTTTTTTGAGAATGGCCATTCTGACTGGTGTGACGTGATACCTCATTGTGGTTTTGATTTGCATTTCTCTAACAATCAGCAGTGTTGAGCATCTTTTCACGTGTTTATTGGCCACCTATATGTCTTCTTTGGAGAAATGTCTGTATAGGTCTTCTGCCCATTTTTTGATTGGTTTGTTTGTTTTTCTGATATTAAGCTGTATGAGCCACTTGTATATTTTGGAGATTAATCCTTTGTCAGTTGCTTCTTTTGCAATTATTTTTTCCCATTCTTAGTTGTCTTTTATTGTTCTGTTTCTGTTTTGATTTGAAGCTTTTCTGTGGGTAGATCAACTCTTAGTTGTTCATTCATTTCCCAGCTATGTGTTGAGCAACTGTTGGGAGGCCTGAGTTTGGACGTCAGCTTTTAAAGTAGGATCTCATGTGTGTGAATGGAGGTGGGTGGCTTGAATAGAAAACTGTGGCCCTTGATTCAGGGGGGTGGTTTCTCCTTTCTGTGAGATTACACGGTCACTTCTTCACTGTGTTGAAAGTATACCTCCTCCAACCCCAAAATTAAACTTATAACACTCTCCTTCATTCTCAGAAAGTTTTCTATAGTAATTTGAAGAAGTGTGCCTCAAAATAATATAGTAAATAATCTGATATTATTCGTCTTATACAATCTTAGTTTGCTGTCATAGTCATTCATAATTAAAGTTATTATAACTGTTTGCTCANACACCAATGGCCTCACAACATTAACAGCTAAATGGAGTAGCTAATGGACTTTAGATCATAAGAAATGATTCGTGGAGCTGCTCTTTTCCTTGGCTGCTGGAACACAATCTTTCAGTTTAACGGGGCTCAGTAGAGAAAGTACGCTGCTTATTTAGACTGGTAAATTTTTTACTCCCCTACCCCCCAATTTTTTTCCCTAAACGTTCCCAAGCAATTTTAGACCACTATCTAATACTTGATTGGCATGCTATTAGTTGTCATGACAGCTAACAACAAGTATAGGTAATACTTACTGAAAGCTTACCACATGTCAGGTATTATGCTAAGTGTTTCATATGCATTATCTTGTTTTATCCTCATACAACCCTCATACAACAACCATGAGTATCCTTTTTATCTCAGCTTTAATGTAGAGATACTGAGGCTCAGAGAAGTTAATGACTTACCCATTTGCTCAGTGAAGGAGCTGAGATTCAAACTTGGTTGTGTCTAACTCCAGAGCCCATATTCTCAATTACCTCATGTGGCTCTCTTGTCTTAATCCTAACTGGACTTGTCAGTCATTGATGAAATGACTCTAAAGATTAGGCTGCAACTACATCTTAGCAAGGGCTACCCAGGTGGATCAGCAGCAAAGACTCTGCCTGCGATGCAGAAGGCCCAGGAGACGTCATTGGATCCCTGGGTCAGGAAGACCTCCCTGGAGGAGGGCATGGTTGGTAATCCACTCCAGTATTCTTGCCTTGGAGAATCCCGTGGACAGAGGAGCCTAGCAGGCTACAGTCCATAGCGTCACAGAGTCAGACACGACTGAAGCAACTGAGCACACACACATGTACATCACAGCAAATCTGTAGGGAATTATATTAAAATACGAGTGATACCTCCATCTAATTAGAAAAGTCTAGCTGCCGTCTGTGGGGTCACACAGAGTCAGACACGACTGAAGCAACTTAGCAGCAGTAGCAGCTGCAGCTCTTTTGGAAATTTCCACAATTCTTGTATCCTCAATTTCCCACAATTCTTCCAGGTCACCCAAGAATACTTCTTAGAGGCAGCATAGTTTGGGGGCATAAAACTGTGACAGATTTTTACGTGCATTCTCCCAATGCCAGCAAACAGAAGTATAAGTCTCACAGAGGCAAAGGCTTGAAACTCAGTGACCAATGCAGGATAAGGCACCAATCTGAGAACAGGGAGATCAATTGAGAGCCTCATATAAAACAACAGAACCCTCACTTTCCTTTTTCATCCAGTTCCCAAGTATCAACGTCCTTATTCCTGGCACTTACATACTTATTCTCAAGGAAGTGTTTCAGAAAAGAGAGGATCCTGGGAGGTGAGGATGAGTGGTAAGAAAGATTGAAAATTAATAATAAGTTTGATCATGTGGGAAAAAAATTTAGACCAGAAGACAGTGATAGGTACAAAAATTAATTATCAATTCCAGGATTTTTTAATTAATAAGAAATTAAATAATCCAAAACTAAATATTGATTTAATTTTTAAAAGTTGTGAAGTTACTATGTTATACAGAAACTGGTAAAAAGAAGGAGGTGAAATAAAAGTTAAATCCTCATCTAAAATATTAGGAAATCAATGGATAATGTTTAAAGCTGCTATCTCAGTAGACGTTATAAGCACATTATTCAGAATTATGGATACAAACAGCTGAGTGGTGACTGTGCTGCTCTTGGGAAACAGGTCAAGATGGAGTCAGATGAAGGGACTGCTATTTTTTTTTCTTTAACATTATAAAGCCTTTTGTATTACAAGCTTTTCAGTACTATTTGACATTTTTAACTATATGTTTATTCCTTGGATAAATACAAAACACAATTTTAAAAAGATTATGTTTTAAAATTGTGTGACGGGGAAGGAATCAAGATGGCAGAGTGGCAATACCCTGAATCACCTTCCTTGGGCACACCAAAATGACAGCTCCTCACAGAGCAGCTTTTCATGAGAACAGCCATAAGGACAGCAGGAAAGACTTCCTAAGACTAAAGATATAAGGGAGGAGACACAATGAGGCAGGTAGGAAAAGCAGCATTCCCTAAGGAGCAAAAGTCTGAGCCTCGCTTTGGACTCCCCAACCCAGGGTTTTGTACCAAGAAAAATGAAGTCCCAGAACATCTGGCTTTGAAAACTAGCAGGGTTTATCTTCAGGAGATATAGGAAACAGAAACTCTCCTCTTAAATGACATGTAAAAAAGCTCATACACTCCAAGTCCCAGTGCAGAGGAAGTAACTTGAAAGGCACCTGGGTTGACCTTGGAGACTCTTCTGGAGAGGTGAGAAGCAACTGAGACTCCCTCTGGGGACTGAGACACAGGCAGAGACTTTTTTTTTAAATCTCATTCTACTGTGCTGATACTGGCACTGGCAAGTATAATTTTGAAATGCTCCTTCCAGTCTAATATTGAGGAGGCCTTCCCTACTTACCAGAAACTCACAGCAACCACACATGGCTGGGCCACACAGCCAGTCATGCTAGGAGCTGGCCCCGCCCAGCAGACCTGCAGCAGCGACGTAAGTCAGAGCCTCATAGCCTCACTACCAGCATCCCTATGGTATCTGGCCCCACCACAAGAGAAGGACCCATGCAGCCACATAAGAAACATTCCAGGAGGATCTATTCTGATGACCAGAAGGAAGTATGATGCTGGGTCCCAGAGGATGTCTCCTACATAAGATTATTTCTCCAGGATGAGGAAATATAACAGATTTACCTAATACAAAGACATAAACACATAGAATTATGCAAAACAAGATCATTTCTCCAAGATCAGAAAGCATAACAGACTTACCTAGTACATAGAAATAAACATATACAATTAGGCAAAACAGAGAAACATGTTCCACACAAAGGAACAAGAGAAAAACCTTAGAAAAAAGAACCAAATGCAACAAAGATAGACAATCTACCCAATAAAGAGTTGAAGGTATTGATCATAAACATGCTCACTGATCTTGGGAGAAAAATGGATGAGTACAAGGAGAACTACAACAGATTAGGAACTATAAAAAAGAACCTGAAGAATACAATAACTGTCAGTCACAGCTGAAGAATATAATAACTGAAATGAAAAATATACTAGAAGGAAGCAACAGTAGATTAGATGACAAAGAAGAGTAGATCAGCAATCCGGAAGACAGGGTAGTGGAAATCACTCAAGTGGAAGAAAAAAAAGAAAAAAAAAAAAAAAAATATATATATATTTTGCATGAGGATCATTTAAGGGTCCTCTGAGACTACTATTCACATTATAGCGGTCTGAGAAGAAAAGGAAAGAGAGAAAGGTACAAATTATTTGAAGCAATAAGAGCTGAAAACTTCCCAGTTCAGAAAGCAGAGAGAGTCCCAAATAAGAAAATCTCAAAGAGGTACACAGAATCTTAAAAGCATCAAGAGAAAAGTGACTAGTTACATATAAGGTAACCTCCCACAAGACAATTGGTTGGCTTTTCAATAGAAACCTTGCAGGCCAGAAGGGAGATGCACAATATATTTAAAATTATGAAAGGCAAAACCTATAACCAAGAATATTCTACCCAGCAAGGTTATCATTCATAATTCAAAGAGATAAAGTTTTACAAGCTAGCAAAAGTTAAAAGAATTTATCACCACTAAACCAGCCTTAAAAACATGTAAAAATGACTTTTCTAAGTGGAAAGGAATAGGCCACATTTAGAAATAAGAAAATCATAAAAGTAAACATCTCACTGGTAAAGGCAAACATATAGTAAGGGCAGTGGATCACCCAATCATAAAGTTAGTAGATAGGTTAAAAAAAATTAAAACAGTAAAATTATCTACAGTTCACCCTTGAACAACATGGGTTTGAACTATACAAGTCCACTTACATGTGGGTTTTTTTCAATAGAAAACGTACAGTTGTACCAGTTTCACGGTTGGCTGAATCTGTGGATATGTAGGGTCAACTATAAAGGAAAATGCAGATTTTCTACTGCATGCAGAGTAGGTAACCCTAAGCTTCACTTTGTTCAAGGGTCAACTGTATCTCTACAACTAATAGTTAACATAAAATTAAAATATATAAAATATGTCAAAAAACATAAAACGTAGGGGGCAATGAAAGTGTAGGTCTCTCAAAATATATTCAAGCCTAAGAGATCATAAACTTAAAAAATACACTCATTTCTCATGTTTCAGTTAAGTCGCTCAGTCGTGTCTGACTCTTTGCGACCCCATAAACAGCAGTATGCCAGGCCTCCCTGTCCATCACCAACTCCTGGAGTCCACCCAAACCCATGTCCATTGAGTCGGTGATGCCATCCAACCATCTCATCCTCTATTGTCCCCTTCTCCTCCTGCCCTCAATCTTTCCCAGCATCAGGGTCTTTTCAAATGAGTCAGCTCTTTACATCAGGTGGCCACAGTATTGGAGTTTCAGCTTCAACATTAGTCCTTCCAATGAACATTCAGGACTGATCTCCTTTAGGATGGACTGGTTGGATCTCCTTGCAGTCTAAGGGACTCTAAGAGTCTTCTCCAACACCACAGTTCAAAAGCATCAATTCTTTGGCACTCAAGCTTTCTTCACAGTCCAACTCTCACATCCATACATGACCACAGGAAAAACCACAGCCTTGACCAGATGGACCTTTCATGTTTAGTGTAAACCAAAAATCTATAAGAGATACAAAAAAGTAAAGAGAAAGAAATCCAAATGTAACATTAAATCTAGTTATCAAATAACAAAGGAAGAGAGCAAGAGAAGAAAAAATAACAGCAGGGAACTACAAAAACAATCAGAAAACAATGAACAAAGTGGCAACAATTACATACCTATAACAAATTACTGGAAATGTAAATGAACTAAGTGTTCCAATCAAAAGACAAAGAGTAAGTGAGTGGAGACAAAATAAGACTCATATATATACCGCTTCCAAGAGACTGACTTCACATTTAAAGACATACACAGACTAAAAGTTAGGAGATGGAAAATGGTATTTCATGCAAATAAAAAGAANGGAAATGTAAATGAACTAAGTGTTCCAATCAAAAGACAAAGAGTAAGTGAGTGGAGACAAAATAAGACTCATATATATACCGCTTCCAAGAGACTGACTTCACATTTAAAGACATACACAGACTAAAAGTTAGGAGATGGAAAATGGTATTTCATGCAAATGAAAAGAAAGCTGGAGCTTATCAGAAAAAATAAACTTTAAAACAAAGACAGTAAAAGAGATAAAGAAGGGCATTGCTGCTGCTGCTGCTGCTAAGTTGCTTCAGTCGTGTCCGACTCTGTGTGACCCCAGAGACGGCAGCCCACTAGGCTCCCCCGTCCCTGGGATTCTCCAGGCAAGAACACACTGATAAAAGGATCAGTCCAACAAGATATAACACTTGAAAATATATAAGCCCCCAACATACATGGTTCACCAAAATACATAAAACAAATATTAACAGACATAAAGGGATAAATAGTAGGAGACTTTAACACCCTACTTACATCAATGATCAGATTATTCAGGAGTAAAACGGTAAGAAAATGCTGACCTTAACCTATACATTATAGCATAAGGATTTATTATATATATAGTAATCCATGCAAGAAACTGTAAAATAAACATTTTTTTTCAGGTGCATTTGGAACATTCTCCAGGCTACATTACATGTTAAGCCACAAAACAAGTCTCAGTAAACATAATAAGACTGAAATCATGCCAAGCATCCTTTCTAATGAGAACAATAAGAGACTAGAAATTAACTACAAGGAAAACTTAAAAAATAAGTAGCCAAGTGGAAGGTAAGTAATATGCTACAAAGAAAAATAATTGGCTATTAAAGAAATTACAGAGGAAATCAAAGAAATAAAAAAAAATAACTGGAGACAAATGAAAATGGAAACAAAATGTACCAAAATCTACTGGGCATAGGAAAAGAAATTCTTTATTTTTTTTATTTTTTCATCTCAGGTGTACATGAGTTCCCAATCTTGAAGGAAAATAAATTCTAAGAGGGAAGTTTATAGTGATCTAGACCTGCAGAGTACATCATGAGAAATGCTAGGCTGGAGGATGCACAAGCTGGAGTCAAGACTGCTGGGAGAAATATCAATAACCTCAGATATGCAGATGACACCACCCTTATGGCAGAAAGTGAAGAGGAACTGAAGAGCCTCTTGATGAAAGTGAAAGAGGAGAGTGAAAAAGTTGGCTTAAAGCTCAACATTCAGAAAACGAAGATCNTATCCGTGATTTCAGTGCCAAAGAGCCAGCTGCAGTAAGTAATTTTTTCCCATTTCGGACTGCACAATGGACCATAATTGGCAGAAATGCATCCCACAAGTCAGTCTCTAACCCACGAGTCAGGCTTACATCAACAAATTCCTCCAATCTGCCAAGTGTTATTCCATCTGAGCAATCGCCTTATTCCTGACACCCATCACGCCACTTCCTGTTTTGTACGCTGGTCATGGGGCTCGTTTATGGCTGGCTGGAGTCAGCAAACTCAGCTTGAAAGTAGCCTGGTGGACTTCTAACCCCCAAATCCCTTACTATAATTTAAAAATAAATCATACCAAAATGACAAAGCAGAACCAGGGCTTTGTTCCCCTCACTGAAAACGAAGGAGTTTAATGGAAAATAAAATGCCAAAGCTGCAGGGAAAATTACTATTGCAGAAATTGTATTTCAGATTTCTGAGCGCAAGTCAATTATATTTCCTAAAGCTGTTCCGAGTATAGATAAAATGCCAGCTAACCTTGCAGTGTGTACATCTGTTAATTTCCTACCAGCGATACCTGCTGAAAGTACCACAAGATGATTCCAGAGTTCTGTTTTGGGCCCTACTCTAGTCACTTCTCCATCTCACAACCAACGCTATAGACTGCTGTGTGATGTGGGCATTCAAGGAATAAACCAAAACTATTTTTTCCCTCTTGTCTAGGTTGTAGTGAGTAACTATGGCTGCCTTTGTCAAAGCTANAAAGTACCACAAGATGATTCCAGAGTTCTGTTTTGGGCCCTACTCTAGTCACTTCCCCATCTCACAACCAACACTATAGACTGCTGTGTGATGTGGGCATTCAAGGAATAAACCAAAACTATTTTTTCCCTCTTGTCTAGGTTGTAGTGAGTAACTATGGCTGCCTTTGTCAAAGCTATGCAGTCCTTGGAATGGTATCTCCTTTCACAAAGCTAATCAAAATCAAAACCTCAGGCCCAGAGAGAGGTGAAGTTTCCTTATGATACACTGAAGGTTTTCAATAAATGTTTATAAAAATTAAAGATGGAAGCATGAGTGCATGCTCAGTCATGTTTGACCCTTTGGGACGTAGCTGGAGGCTCCTCTGTTCATGGGATTCTCCAGGCAAGAATACTGGAGTGGGTTGCCATGCCCTCCTCCAGGGGATCTTCCTGAACGAGGGACTGAACCGATCTCCTGCACTGGCAGGCAGGTTCTTTACCACTAATGCCACCTGGGAAGCCCAAATGAAAGTAGCACTAATATAATTTGTTTATTGAAAAACAACTAAATTTGTTTTGGCTGTGTACCCAAACTTACCACCACAATCCCCCAACACACGCATGGCACAATTACGTTGAGAAGCTTGAATACAATGAAAGGAATAAAAATAATTTTCTTGAAAAGCCATTCATAATCACTTTGTAAATCCAACAGGTATTTGGGAAGCATTATTTCACAAGTTATTTTCAGTGGTGTTCAAGGGAAGCATGTGGGTAGTGTAAACAGCAAAGTAATGACTTAATGACTTAGATCTCAATGATCATGATACTGTTGTTGTTGTTTTGGTAAAGTTTTCAGCAATCAGCAAGACTTTAGACTGAATAATAATAATTTATAAACAGTTAGATAACCAAAACAACATCCCTTGAATTGCCTCTTTGGAATTTTAGTTGGTGAGGAATTTCTTTTTTCCTTAGAGGTGGAAAACAGTACATTTACAGAATACAGACAGTTTACTCTCCAACCTGAGATCACAACTAGAGTCTTGACTAGAAAAGGAATGGCAAAGTATTGTCCCATAAAGCTTGAAAGCACGGAATAGATGAGAGTCTAGAGTCCCAAGTTAAGAGAAGACAGTCTTATCCACTTAATTTTCTCTTCTGACACCNAGGAAGCATTATTTCACAAGTTATTTTCAGTGGTGTTCAAGGGAAGCATGTGGGTAGTGTAAACAGCAAAGTAATGACTTAATGACTTAGATCTCAATGATCATGATACTGTTGTTGTTGTTTTGGTAAAGTTTTCAGCAATCAGCAAGACTTTAGACTGAATAATAATAATTTATAAACAGTTAGATAACCAAAACAACATCCCTTGAATTTCCTCTTTGGAATTTTAGTTGGTGAGGAATTTCTTTTTTCCTTAGAGGTGGAAAACAGTACATTTACAGAATACAGACAGTTTACTCTCCAACCTGAGATCACAACTAGAGTCTTGACTAGAAAAGGAATGGCAAAGTATTGTCCCATAAAGCTTGAAAGCACGGAATAGATGAGAGTCTAGAGTCCCAAGTTAAGAGAAGACAGTCTTATCCACTTAATTTTCTCTTCTGACACCTCACCCGCACAGGGCAGGGCCACCTTCCCTCGCATGGGCAGGGCAAAGCCCGCCGCCCCTCCCGCTGATCTGGAATCAACTTGTCCATCACTTTGTGCTAGAGAAGCACAGGTGTTCACAACTTGAGAGCAGATAGATATTTGCTCTTCTGGACGCATAATAAGGATGACGTGGTTGGCTCAGCAAGGCTTTGAAAGCCAGAGTGAAAAGCAACGGACTGTATGTGTTGTAACCATTCTTTAAAATGCTGCCAGGCCTACAAGCGGCGTGGACAATGGCCCCATATGCAAGGCGCATCTGGAGCTGCATGCGGTTGCCTGGTTGCCTTGCTCAGTGCTTCTGCATGCTTAGTAGAATAGGAGGGTTTAATACACAGTCCTCTTCATACGGGGAAGTAATGGTAGCTTGTGTGTGTGTGGCTGGAGGAGAGGAGCAAGAGGAAAGTGGAGGAGGAGCCAGCGGGTCTTGGCCTCCCAAGGTGAGAATGTCATGATCAGATGAGCCATCTGTACGGGGCATGGCTTGCACACACTCCTCATCAGAGCACTCCTGTCTCACCACATCTTACTCACGTGGGCCTCATGCTGTGCTTGGTTGCTCAGGCGTGCCTGACTCTTTGTGACCCCATGGACTATAGCCTGCCAGGCTCCTCTGTCCATGGGGATCCTCCAGGCAAGAACACTGGAGTGGGTTGCCATGCCCTCCTCTGGGGATCTTCTCGACCCAGGAGTCGAACCGGGGTCTCCTGCATTTCAGGCAGATTCCTTACCCGCACTTGGGCCTTAAGAACAGCCCCTTTTACAGACAGGGAGGGGGTCTCAGAGGAGAGCATATGGAATCATTCTGTGTAGCTGAGGCAGATTTGATTTCTGAGACTAAAGATTCTAAGTTTGCAGCAATATAACTGGTTGTTTCTCTTACTGCTCCTTTGAGGTAGGTCAGATTCTCCTGTTTCCTTCAAAGAGCTGGCTGACGAATTCACTGAATTCCTTTATTTTAGCACTATTTCTATAAAACCCTAAACAAAATCCTACATAAAGTCATGAATTTGGCACATGCCTGATGTCATACATTTATGAAAAATAGTAACCTCTTTATATGTCCCCAAGTCCTCAAAAATATCCTTATCATTTAATATACTTTTCAATAAGCATTTTTAGTTGTTATTATTATATTGGAAATTTGAGATTTTTCTGACATTAAAAGGCTAGATTAAAACAAACAATATGCTCCCAGAGATGACCCTGGCACATACAAGGTATTTTCACATGAATTTGCAAGCTAACAGAAAGAATGCCTTTCTAGCTGCCTTCCTCGCAGTGCAAGGATAAGGAATGAAAGTAACCTAGAGTGAAAACTTACTGATGTTATAAGACTTGACTTCTAAAGTGAGGTACAAAGCTTTAAAAAGAATATTTTTTAATCTTCCCCATACAATGAATGCGTTTCAAAAGTTAAAAAGAATCCCGAATGATCTTTGTCTGGCTAAAGATTCCTAATGAGGAAAAAACATCACAAATGAGTCACTCACCTGGTTCTGGGGAGCAAGATCTAGCAAAATGCTGTTCTTGAATTATAGCACTTTGCATGGGGCAGCTCCTTTGATCCTAGCAGCAACAGCAGGCGGGACGGAGCATCACTGTCACCTTACAGGTGGGGAAAGTGAGGCTCAGAAAACCCCTAGGGTGTCGCAGTTAGGCAGCAGGGCCGAGCCTCGCAGGCCTGGCTGACGCGGCCAGGCCCTGCGGTTCCCTTTTGAACAGCGCTGCCTCGGTGCTGCCCTATTAACCGCCACTCGGGAAAATGCCCACAGAAAGAGCAGAAATAACGAGAAAGTCAGACTGCATTAGGTTTCACAGGAAAACCTCAGAACGTCAATATTTACATTTTTCAAATGTGCATGGTTTTCTACATATGGCCATTAGAAGGGTTTCTGAGATTTAAAGATTTCATTGTATTGCCAGAAAGAACTGCTTCTCGGTAAGCCTGATTATTATATGGTGGGCCTGGATGGCTCAGTGGCAGCAGGATGGGGGTGGTGGGGCATGAGCCTTAAATGCGAGGCCAGATGGAAGTGCAACTCACTGCATGTCCCCTCTCACCAAGGACCCCTAACCCTGACCACAGTGTGGGGGACAGACAGAACACGTGGCGCGGGGGGCTGGGGGAGTGCAGAGGGGCTCCTCACATGGATCGGGCACCGCGACAAGGGGGCAAGCCAAGGCCCATAGACGCCGCTCCTGCTCAGCTGCCAAGTACCCTCTGGAGAACANTGTAGATGCTCAGGGAAACTCAGGGGGAATCTCTGAAATCCGAATCGCCTTGCCCATCGGATTTCTGCCACGTGACCGTTTCACGGGTGGGATTCCCACACTGGCTCCCGGCAGTTCCGCATACCTGTTCTCTGGCAGACACTGCTAGAGAGTCACTGGCTCTCTTCTCCCCTACTTCTAGAGCATTAGCCAGAGAGGCGTAGCTGGGTGTGCTGCTCCTCAGCGAACCTGCACTTCCCAGCCTCCCTTGCACTTACGCATGGCGCTGCTTCGAAGCTTGTCAACGGCTTGTGAATGGAAGTGACGTGGGCCACTTTCAGGTCTGAACCTTAAGATATTCCACATTTTCTTATCTTTTTCCAGCTGACAGCTGCTGCATGCGATAAAGATGATGACAACGCCCTGAGTTATGAAAGAGCAACAGAATGGAAGACAGCTGTGGCCTGAATGACCACAGGAAGCAGAGGGACTCAGGAGACACGGACCGCTCCTAACAGGCCTGCCGCGTGAGCAAAAAATAAATCTTTTTCATATTTGAGTCACTATATTGTGGAGTTTGTTACAGCAGCTAGACTTTGACTAATACATTACCCGAATAGGATCAAAATATATCAAAAGTATAAAATATAGTGTGTATATTAGCCATATACTATATATATGTGTGTATAGTGGCCATATACTATATATATCTAGTTCTATATAAAATATGGAATTATATATATATAATTCTTTGCTCCATATTTGTTTTCATCTATTGAGCTCCTTCTATCAATCTGCCTTGGCAAATTCTACATTAGTTTGGCAGATCCTAATTTCTAATAGCATTGAGATATAACTAATAGCCAGGTGGGGCTGTGGTAAAGAATCTGCCTGCCAGTGCAGGAGATCCAAGAGACATGGGTTCGATCCCTGGGACAGGAAGATCCCTTGGAGTAGGAAATGGCAGCCCGCTTCAGTATTCTTGCCTGGGGAATTCGCTGGGACAGAGAAGCCTGGTGGGCTACTGTCCATGGACTTGTAAAGAGTTGAATGTGACTGAGCCTACACGTGTAACTAACAGCAGTTTTGCCGATTTGATATTCTAGAAATCTTTCAAAGGCTTCGAAGCAAACTAGTCAGATTAGGGTACCTTCCGTACACATATACCTGTGCCCAGTGGTGGATGTAGTGGGTGAGTCCACAGCAGCCCCTGAAATAGACTTTTACTCACGTAGATTTCTTTCTTTCTTTTTTTTTTTTTTTTAAGAAGATTGACATAGTGCTTTATTTAACCCTTCTGTATGAAGAAAAATAATGTACACCCCTATCATATATCTGTAAAAATACTAAGGGATGTAGAGTGTACAAAAACAGTTTCTTGTAGTTATTTCACACCCTTGTGGGCCATTTACTTAAGGAAAGAAACAGTTCTAGTATGACCAAGAGTAAGAGTGAATACAGTTTCTTGGGTTTGTAGTTGTGTCTGCTTAATATCCTTAACCAGATGACTAGATCTTATGTGGATCTAATGAGAGAACTAGCAAGGTCGAGAAACGTCACAAACTATAAAACTACAGGGAGGTAAATCAATTACCAATCTGAGATTTTTCTTTTTATTTAAATAAACACTTTACATTTTGTGCTTGCCTGTAATGCACTACCAGGAGCAAGATAAGGAAATTCTACTGTAGACAGGACAAACAATAGCAGCAAAGTGTGTACACTGACGTGTAATAGAAAGACCCTGCAGTTAGTAAGGAAGGCCCTTCCTATGGACTCGAAGAGAAGCAAGAGGCCCCTGCAAGAACAACCAGCTTTGAGAAGCTGGAGACCAGGTATGGGAAATGGGAAACACCGGAATAATGCAATGGAGTTAGTGTGGAAAGCAAGCTCTGAGCAGCCCTGCCAGAAATCCACGCAGAAACGGCCAATTTCCTCCAGGATGGCTGCATTACGGCCAAGAGGCAGACTTCGTGAAAGTCGGCACAGGAATGGGCCTGCAGAGCCTGAACTCCTGCTATGAAGCCTGAACTTCAGTCACTCCTGAGCAGAGGGACTCTAGGTTCAAGCCGTTCCATCCGCCAGAATCCAAAACTTCAGCTGTGAGCAGACTCGAGGGAAGTTTTAGAATCTCCTTCTATACGCAGTTTCTGTTTGGCTCTTGTTTTTCCATGCCAGCTGACTGAGATCAGGGAATGAAAGTAAGGGATTCTCAAGATCAAAGCCAAGAAAACACCTTGTGTGACACTAACGGAATGGAGATATGAGACTAAGCTCTAGGCACCAGCTGGGGACGGAGAGCTGGCTGTGCGGAGGGGCCAGCCTGGGGCACAGTCAATGCTGTCATTAACCCGGAGGAAGGGTCCTTGGCCAAGGTCCTAGAAATTGCCTTAAGATTTGGAGGTGGGGTGGGGACAAAACAAACCACCGAAAACCACAACCCCCAAATTCCCTGTGTGCTTAGTGTATAGTGTTACATGTTCCCTCTGAAGAAATGAATGCTCTGAATGCCAGCCAGTCTCAGCTTTCCTCTCTTCCTCATTCCTGTTTCTTTTTTATATAATGGATGCAAGACAACTTATAGGACATACCTTCTAGTCTACTTCCTTGTCAAAGGGAAACATTCGACATAATTCCCCCCCACACACAAAAAAAGTCAGGCTACATGTGTAAGTAAGAATGAACTACCATTGACTGTAACTTCCTACTCAGTACTAAAGACGAACTTCACTCAGATAGAGATATGAAAAATTAGGATAAAATCTATGTCTGAATATGTCTTAGCTGCCTTAGTTAAATGACCTTTAACCTCCTCTCAGCCCCAGTGGTCCACCCACTGCCAGCAGTGGGTTCCTGTCTATAAACCCACACTTCCAGCCTCAAGAGGCTAATACATCTGCACGTGAATATGATTCATCCTATCCATGACTTAGAAAGTCACTTGGTTTTTCATACAATGCAATCGTAACACTACAGCAGGCTGTAGTCTTCCATTTGGGGACTGTCAGAAGGCAATGGCAACTCACTCCAGTGTTCTTGCCTGGAGAATCCCGGGGACGGGGGAGCCTGGTGGGCTGCCATCTATGGGGTCACACAGAGTCAGACACGACTGAAGCGACTTAGCAGCAGCAGCAGATAGTTTAACTAAAATACCTCTCCACAATAACTCCATGGAGTCGGGAGGACTCCAGCTTGCCTCAACAAGGGCCCCTTGCTCCCCGGACTTCACAGGCTTCTTTGGAAAATGTCAGCTCCTAACACCAAAGGGTTTAATCTGAAGATCATCATTCATGAAAGAAAAAGATGAGGCTTGCATACGTGCCCCCTTTCAGTGAGAAATGTTGGAATTTGAGGACATGAACATATAGAGAAAAATAAAAGTCAGAGGGGTTCTTTTTTTTTGTTTTGTTTTTTTTCCCTGATGGCTTAATTCAGTGATAAATGTACCATGATCAGAATAAACACACTGGGTCCTTATCCTTTATTGCCCACTTTGTAAATACTTGAGCTATGTTCATTTTGCAAAATAAAGTCCATTACTTACCATCCAGGACTCAATTTTCTTCATTATATTATGTTGTCAGGCCATCACAGCCTTTTAATTCTCGAAACAGCAAATATAACATCCATTTGTTTCTACCCCTTAGCATAGTGAGTTGAGGATTTCTTATTTTTAGCACCAAGGGGTTGAATGACAGCATCTCTTCTCCCAAAGCCAAATTCTAATCTATGTGTACAACTTCACAGCCTTGTCAAAAATTATTTTACACAGAGGAAAAAGTGCATGAGTCTCACCAGCGTGTACATTCTTTGCACATGGGTCAAACGAAACTGCAGTATGTCTATTTTACGTAAGTTGGAGCTGCATTTGCTAACATGACATACAGTTCTCATCACTAAAAAATAAATACTACTGCAACATAAACAAAATCATGAAAGGACATTTGAAGTTTTAACATCCGAGAAAAAGCGAATTCACGTAGAACTGAAAGTTAAACAAACCGAAACAAATGAGGCGAACACCTGTACACCTCTGTGTACAGATTTTGGTGAAAAGCAGGATCATCACACCTGTCTACATTCTTAAGCCATCGGGAAGGAGAAGAGGTTTCCAAGCACAGGGGAGATAAAATGCTCTCTGGTGCAAATCATATTGGAGACTCTTAAGTCATCTACTCTGCTGTGCACATGCTTCCTTCCTTGGCAGAATAAGGTCCCGTTACCAATAAGAAATCTGTGAAATCTGGACATCCACGTGAAACACCAGGCTTCCTGGGAACCTTCCGTACCTATATTCTTGTGCCCAATGGTGGGTATAGGGGGTGAGTTTACAGAAGCCCATGAAATAGACTTTTACTCATGTAGATTTCTTTTCTAAGTAATTAGCACCATCATCTCTTTTATCTACATAGTTTATTTTGAAATATTTTTCTGAGACCTGTGATTTTATGAGGAGAAAGTATCTATTTATATTCTATGAAAGAAACTGAGGCTCTGAGGAGTTAGTATAATTCCCTAGAAATGTAAGACTCTGTTCTGGGACAGAGGTCATCATCCTTCGTTTCACTGTCAAGAGACCAGTCTCAAAATATGGTCCCTGGAGGTTCATGATAAATGCATAGCCCAGGTGTCTCCTCATATTCACTGAATCAGAACTGGCCGGAGATTGTGCAGAAATCAGCATTGCTGAGAAGTGCCTCATTCAAATTAAGCAAAATACTTTTCTAGACAATGGTCATAATTCACGCCATCTCAGAAACATTTTCCTGGTTTGTGAGGGGAAAAAAAAATCATTTATAACACTTAATCTAATCAAAACTGAATCTCAACATTTTCCCCTCAGAATTTTAACCTTAAACTAGAGTACTCAATTATTTACCAACATAACTTGACTTCTGCCAGCTACTTTGATATCTTTGTACAGGCTTAAGTGTGAACAAATCTCTTATTTTTAAACTTGGTTAAGAAATGGCTGGATCATTTTTTCAAAAGGGACTTTAAAATATGTAAAGGGAAAGCAATGCAAAGAAACAGAGGAAACAATAGAGTGGGAAAGACTAGAGAACTCTTCAAGAAAGTTAGAGACACCAAGGGAACGTTTCATGCAAAGATGGGCTCAATAAAGAACAGAAACAGTGTGGACCTAACAGAAACAGAAGAGATTAAGAAGAGGTGGCAGGACTACACAGAAGAACTGTACAAAAAAGATCTTCACGACCCAGATAACCACGATGGTGTGATTACTCACCTAAAGCCAGACATCCTGGAATGCAAAGTCAAGTGGGCCTAGGAAGTCTCACTAAAAACACAGCTAGTGGAGGTGATGGAATTCCACTTGAGTTGCTTCAAATCCTGAAAGATGATGCTGTGAAAGTGCTGCACCCAATATGCCAGCAGATTTGGAAAACTTAGCTGTGGCCACAGGACTGGAAAAAGTCAGTTTTCATTCCAATCCCAAAGAAAGGCAATGCCAAAGAATGCTGGAACTACCACACAATTGCACTCATCTCACACACTAGCAAAGTAATGCTCAAAATTCTCCAAGCCAGGTTTCAACAGTATATGAACCATGAACTTCCAGATGTTCAAACTGGATTTAGAAAAGCCAGAGGAATCAGAGATCAAATTGCCAACATCCACTGGATTGTCAAAAAAGCAAGAGAGCTCCAGAAAATCATCTACTTCTGCTTTATTGACTAGGCCAAAGCTTTTGACTATGTGGATCACAACAAACTGGAAAATTCTTCAAGAGGTGGGAATATCAGACCACTTTACCTTCCTCCTAAGAAATCTGTATGCAGGTCAAGAAACAACAGTTAGAACTGGACATGAAAGCTCAGTCCACTTCCAAATTGGGAAAGGAGTACATCAACACTGTATGTTGTCACCCTGCTTATTTAACTTATATGCAGAGTCCATAAAGCAAATGTTGGGCTGGATTAAGCACAAGCTGCAATCAGGATTAAACGGAGAAATATCAATAGCCTCAGATTTGCAGATGACAAAACGCTAATGGCAGAAAGTGAAGAGGAACTAAGAAGTCACTTGATGAAAATGAAAGAGGAGAGTGAAAAAGCTGGCTTAAAACTGAACATTCAAAAAACTAAGATCATGGCATCCAGTCCCATCACTTCATGGCAAATAGATGGGGAAACAATGGAAACAGTGACAGACTTTATTTTCTTGGACTCCAAAATCACTGCAGATGGTGACTACAACCATGAAATTAAACGACCCTTGCTCTTTGGAAGAACAGCTATGACCAACCTAGACAGCATATTTAAAAGCAGAGACATTACTTTGCCGACAAAGATCTATCTAATCAAAGCTATGGTTTTTCCAGTAGTCATGTATGGATATGAGAGTTGGATCATAAAGAAGGCTGAGCACCAAAGAATTGATGCTTTTCAATTGTGATGCTAGAGAAGATTCTTGAGAGTCCCTTAGACTGTAAGGAGATCCAACCAGTCCATCCTAAAGGAAATCAGTCTGAATATTCATTGGAAGGACTGATGCTGAAGCTGAAACTCCAATATTTTGGCCACCTTAATGCAAAGAGCTGACTCACTGGAAAAGACCTTGATGCTGGGAAAGACTGAAAGCAGGAGGAGAAGGGGATGACAGAGGATGAGATGGATGGATGGCATCATCGACTTGACAGACATGAATCTGAGCAAGCTCTGGGAGTGGGTGATGGACAGGGAAGCCTGGCGTGCAGTGAGTTGCACACGACTGAGTGACTGAACTGAAAGGGAAAACAAAGCCCATAAAGAGGAGAAGTCGGCAATGACAAACTTGTCTTAGCTGGGAGAAAGTCTTACTTCTCTTCCTCAACTCAACCCTGTCTGATGAACCCTGAGCCAGGCTGCCTTCAATGCCCTGCTTTCTTCACAGATCTGTTCCTCGTCTCAGATGGGTGCCAGGTGTAATGTGGGCAATAATCTGATAACCAGCTTCCTACGAGGCAATGTTCATTACCTGTTCCTAAGCTTCTGTCCACTGTCCTATCCTAGCGTCATAGCTACTGTGCCTCTGTGCTGAACGATATGCTTCTGAGTCGCTGTCTATTCAACACCTCACTCCATTCCGATAACACAAAATCAGACAGTATCTGTGCTTGGAGATGACCGTCTGCAGTCATCCGCTCCCATAGGGTTGCTGTGTCGTACAGCTCCAAGGGCAGCAGTCCCATTCCACTCCCTGGGAATAGGGCCCATGGAGCTCGCACAGGCAGATGGCAGCCCCGGAGCCACGCTGCTGGCAGTGCTGCATAAAGCGGCTCCTGAACTGTGCATCTGAATGGCCTCGGGAGCTTGTTGCAATTATGGATTCTGGGCCTCCGCTCCGTTGTCACTCTGCTTTCTCTTCCCTCTACCGGAATTGTGAATAGGCCTAAGGTGGGGTCCTTTTAAAAAGGTATCAGTGGTGATTCTATGATCAGCATGGTTTGGGAATAAATACTCTCACCCAACTCTCCCATTCTGCAGGTGAATGAACAGAGTCCCTTAAGGACTAGATGAGAGTCAGCCCTAGCTGGTAAGGCAGAACTGCAATCAGGTCCCAGATCTCAAGACTTTCAACAAGGGCCTTTGTCTCCATTATTTTAACAACAATAAATGACACAAACAAAGGAAAACTAAGCAACAACAACAGAAACGTTACAAGAATGGTAAAAAGTGGTGAGACATCTCAAAGTCAAATATGAAACGCGATTTGTGTTTCCGTTTGGATGGATCGCCTGTATCATGACTTGCTTCCATGGCAAACGTGGTCCTATTTGTGCACAAACACAAAACTGGAGATGTAGCAAGGAGGGAAAGCTGGGAGGTAAGAACTTTCAAGTCAAAGGAATAAGTTTAAATAAAACTTGGCTCCCCTAAGGACACCTATCAAGAAATTTATTAAAGAGGAATTCTGCTGGCTGCTCTGGGCTGGGTGACCTTGAAAAGATCACTGCATTCAGGGTTTGGCTCTGCCAGGCAGACTTAGAGGACAGGTTCATGCCAATCCAAATCTGATATGCATGGTCCAGGAGCCAGAAGGCCCATTTACTATTTTACAATTGTATCTCTTCTTGGCTTGAGATGTATCAACAGTCTGCTACCCAGGAATAGGCACTTCTTCCTGGGAGGCAAGGACACTCCAAACACAAGCAGCTGGCTCCATCAGAAGTTGCTTCTGGAGCAAATTAGAACAAAGGGAATAAGATGCTCTCATGCCATATTTTCTCTCCATGTGGCTCTTCCCGCTCCAAAGAACTTGCTTTGATGAGGAACTTTGCAGAAGGCAGTGGAAGGTATCAGTTTGGAGTACAGGCTTCAGAGTCTGGCAGCCCAGGGACTTCAGCATTCATTAGCTGCTCCATAGTCACTTCTCTGAGTCTCACTTTTCTACCTCAAAGGAATAAATGAAACATTCTTCACCATTTTGCATGGTGTCAGGAGTTTAGATTGGTAAAAAATCCACCTGCTAATGCAGGAGACCCAAGAGACTCAGGTTCAATTCCTGGGTCAGAAAGATCCCCCGGAAAAGGAAATGGCAATCCACTGCACTATTCTTGCCTGGAAAATTCCATGGACAGAGGAGCCTGGCAGGCTACAGTGCGTGCAGCCACAGAGAGTCAGACATGACACAGCACATATACACACAGGAGTTTAGAAAATGCTGGCTATTTCTACTGTTGGCAACACAAAGAGGAGCAGGAGACAGGCATAAGAGGTGGTGAAACAAGTGTGATCTCCAATTAGCCTAATCAGAGAGAGCACACCTGAGATGTTCTTCACTCCTAAGCGCCCCTCCTGCTTTGCAGTTGTTCATATTTGGTGAAAGTAACCTGCTAAGTACTGACACTTCCTAGTTGTAATACCAACTTGCACTTTACTCTAAATGTGTTTTTCAAAGAATCAATGTCCTCTTTGCCACTGAACAATGAAGTATTGCTGAGACATTGCCCACTTCTCTGTTTCCACTTTTTAGCNGTGGGTGGAGGGGAAGAGGGGGCTGGAGTGGGCGGGCAGGAAGCTGGGAAGGCAGTAAACCCAGAAGAGCAAGAGTCATAAAGAAGGAAAGGGGGACCAGGAAGAATGCCAAGCAATGCCAAGTAAAGTCAGACTGTTGCTTCAAGATAAGCCAGAGACACCCGAGTCCTCAGGCAGGTGAATCCACTTGACACAAGGGACTTCTTTGGATGTTCTAGCAGGAAAATCCTATGCCTCATTGATGGGACAGGAGGTGACGGGATATACCNAGGAAAGGGGGACCAGGAAGAATGCCAAGCAATGCCAAGTAAAGTCAGACTGTTGCTTCAAGATAAGCCAGAGACACCCGAGTCCTCAGGCAGGTGAATCCACTTGACACAAGGGACTTCTTTGGATGTTCTAGCAGGAAAATCCTATGCCTCATTGATGGGACAGGAGGTGACGGGATATACCAGGCCGCTTGCCCTGATCCTTGCATTCCTCTGGTCAAGTCTCACCCCACAGGGAGCTAACCCTCCTGAACGTCTGGATCGTAACCCCTAGGTTCTCCTGATGCTGTTAGAGCTGCATACCAGGGCCCGTGGTTTGGTATCTCATCCAGGTTCTGAAATGGCAGCAAGGAAGAGCCAGAAGCTCTAAGACTAGCTGGCCAGCAGCACAGAGACAAGCAAGGGCAAGAACCCAGTTCTCCCAGGGCGGATGGCTGGATGATTCCCTGGGCTGTGAGTGCACGACGTGGTTGGGCCAGATGGATCTGAAAACGCACAGAGAATGTGTGTCTGGTATGCCCATCTCCTCTCCTCCCACATACTCACTCTTGGCTTTTCATCAAAGAAAGTTGTAATATACAGGAAGCCCTGTCTCAGAAGCAGCTATGTAAGCAAGGAGCAAATGCTCATAAATTTTTGGGAAAACCTGCGTTTGAAGCCAGGCTCAGCTACGTAAGAGCTGTGTGACACTGGAGAAGCTTTTGGATCACTTCGTGCCTTAGTTGTCTCATCTGCTAAACAAGTTTGAATGATCATCCTTTCCTCATACCATAATACACACACCCACCTCATAGACTTATTTCGGGGATGAAATTACACACATGCACAAAATGAACAGAAGAGCACCGGGCATGAATGTAATACGGGACACAGAAAAAAACATCCACCATCACTGCCATCTGTTCCAGAGTCTGACATCTGATTTCCTGGGGGCTCTGGCCTGGGGCCTCACCTCTCTCTTTCCACTCAGAGTCCTCCTGACTGGCTTCTTGGTTCTGAGATGAGCTTCGTGAATGTCACCCAGGCTGTCTCTCTTCACCTCTGCTGATCTTTCCCACTCTTGGATATCTTATGTTGTGGATGTGTAGCTCTCATCAGCCTCTCCTTTGTCACCAGGCTCTCAGTCCTGGCCTGCTCAGTCCTGTTACTGCCAGGTTCCTGGGATGACAAGTATGAAGTTTTTGACACGCTTTTTCAGACAGTGCAAGTATTACCAGGACAATCTTATGCAGGTCTTGGGACTCACAGCTCTCCCAAAGTAAATAAAAATGCTAATTGGCTGTCTGACTACATCTCTCAAATCTCCTGAGAAAAGCCCATAGCTCTGCCACTTGACGCCCCAAAGATGAGCTCATTAGGAAGCTGCCGATGAAGAAATGCAGCGACGAAATGACGGCCATCACTGTGACTAACCCGTTCAGAGCTGAGTCACTCGCAAGGGACAGCAGCACCTCCACAGGAAGTGATGCGGAAACAGGGCCTCAGTTCACACAGAGAAAAATGAGCTCCATTTGGATCCCAAGCTACCTCCCCAAACCCTCACTCTTCACCCTGATTTAATTATAAACCGCTACCTGGCTTAACATCATTGGAGTCAAAACTCTGCAACTTTCAAAATGTAGTGGACACCGGGCAGTTAAATCAAAGACATCAAAGGAACTCTTAGAAAACTACTGTCAAAATACTTAGCAACACATGTCTGCTATTGGTAAACAAGCATGCCGAGTATACAGGCCTTTAAATGGGGGCTTCTGTAACTTCTCTCTGTGATAGTTTGCTATCTGCACATCTAGCCAAGTTCAGAATTCTACTCATGAGTCAGCAACCACTTCACTACTTCCAATCCATTAGAAAGTCTCTCTGTCTCTTACGATCAGAGCAAAAAAAGCTTGACAACTGTTCTATGAACTTGTTAGGAGTAAATCCAGTCCAGTGCACTCAGTCCTTCTTAAAACCCACACACAAAGAAAATCCCGGGACTACACCGTGTTTGTGACTACCACCATAGATCGGTCCCCTCTTGAGCTTTGTCTCACATCTCGGCCCAGCTTTTCAGACCCATGATTGCTGCAGTGGCCAGTTCCGTGCAGGTGTAACTGGACATATTTTTGCCTCAGCTGCACCAGGCGTCTCTCACTTTCTGCCCAGGGCCTTCAGCGCGTGCCTCCTGGGAAAGTCACAGGCCCTCCCCCAGTAGTCCCCAGGCGTGGGCAAGCCTGGACCGGCAAGGGAGTAGGCACCTTACAGGGAAAGTCTTGACCAGTGGGGATCAGGAGCTGGTGGAGAAATGCTCTCCTTTCATCTTCTGGCGGGAAACTCTGCCCTGCTTCTCAGAGGGTCACAGAGAGGGTGCACCCCGGGTGCCCACGGTGCTGAGTAGCTCACTGATGAACCACTGGACAGGCTTTCCCTCCTTTGCTGTGTCCAATCTTCCACTTCTATTCCTTGAGATAATTTCTCAGAATGAACTACTCACAAGTCAGCCCTGTCTCCAGCCGTACCTTTGAGCAGGGTACCTTGGCTAAAAAATTTTTTTCTACTATATCAGCTCTACAGATTGGATTCATAGCAATGAAACTAAATTTAAAATATTCTTCAGAGTCAAAGGCTTAATGGTCATATAGGAGATTATCCTAGGTACCCATCCATTCTGGAAGCCCTACCAAGGTATCTAGGTCTGTAAACAAAGTGAGAACCATGAGAACCACCCATCAGAGCTGGGGTGTCCCAGGAGGCAGACTGCACCACACTTTGGCCTGCAGACACCTAGGGACAAAAGAGAAAGGATACAGGAAGGAATGGGTGGAGAAGCCAAGGCGTAATGCAGCCCAATCATGGCCTCACCTGACCCCACTGGAAGCCCCAGGACTAAACCGGCTTTCCAGAATTGTCACATATTGGACTGAAATAACTGGACTTTCACATCTTCGTATGAATTAGTCATTGGATGTGGACCACTCCAGGACAGGAAGTGACCCTGGATGTAAGGCTCTCTGCCTGTGAAACAATCCCTGAATGGGGCGATACTGGAGGCCATCTGTGGAGTACATGCCCAAATCTTGGGCCAACATCTTCCCTGAAGGAACATGTCCCCCAAAGAACCACTGAAGAGCTGGAGGAGAAACTCAGCCCAGCAAAGAGAAAGTCAGGAGAGGCAGGGAGGCTGCTTCCAATATGTGATGAGCTCTCTTGTGTTAGAGATACTGGGATCTGTCTTCTGTGGATAGAACTAGAAACAACTGGTGAATATCTGCCCATGGGTTGGAAGATTTCATCTCAACAGGGAGGTGTAAGGAGAGCTGTCTAAAGAACTGGGATGTGTCAGTAAGGATCTCACGCAGATGTAAAACAAACTCTGCATATGGAGCAAACCCAAGAGACAATATCAAGTTTCTTTCCAGCCTTGAGACTCTCTGATTCCAAGAGGCACAGCAATGCTCATAATACAAAACTGTCACTTATGAATCATTCATAGGCAGCACTATCAGCCCTTAGGCACAAAAAATAAATATGAAAGTTCTATTTGTCATAGCTCCATGAGGAAATAAAGTTGCTAAGCAATAGGAATACTGGCTAGTGACTGCAAACACTTCCCAACTTCCAAACACTCACCTCACCAATAAATGTCCGTTCATCTACTTACATACCTACCTAGCTGTTACTGTCAATATACTCACCTATCTGTCCTGCGCTCTTCTGCAGCAAATGAATCACTCCAAGTATACTCATCGCCACCACTGGGCAACAAACCAAGACTTCTCTTGGGACCAGACAGCAGGACATAGCTATCCTAGGGCAGCTCAGAATCTACCTATCTAAAACTAAGCTCACCTTTCCTTTGTCCATACCATGCTCCATCTCATATTTCTTCTATCATCCTTTATTTTGTTAATGGTGGTCTATTAGCTCAAACATTCCAAGCCAAAAATATTAGAGTTAGTGAGTTTCAGAGCCAGATAGACTTGATTATGAAACTGACTTTTCCCATCATTATACGGACATCAGCAAGTTACATAAACTCTTCTGAGTCTCATATTTCTTAGTTACATCATTACAATAATACCTATTTCATTGGGCTGTCTTGCAACAAGGGGGCACTATGTGGGAGAAAAGTTAACAGGAACTGGAAGAAGAGGACAAAAAAGAAGGTCTATCAAAGATGACATTTTTTTTTTCCGTTCTTTTTTTTGGCCAAGAATTGGCCCAAAGTTTCTAGATGAGAGAGGAAATTCTCTTTCTCCATCATCCTGTTCGCTCAGACTTTCTGCTACCCTAGAACCTTATTCTGGTACATCTAAATGCTAGAATACGAATTAAACAATCATTTTCAGCCTCATAGCTATTGGAAATATGCTCAAAATTCCAAGTGACCTACTTTTTGTACAATGGCTGGTAAACTGGCAACTGTTCAAGCTTAAATAATATAATAAAAGGTCACTTTAAATAGCTATGTGGCTGCACCTATGGCTTCTAATACTCTCTCCAGGCCCCTGTACTAAAGATCAAAGGTACACATTTGATCAATCCCCCCAAACATTTCACATCAGTGTTCTACCAGCCAGCAGGACCCTAAAATTGCCCAGAACCTTTCATCGGCTAAAATAACAAAGTCTTGATCCTAGGTTTCCTTAACACAGATGCCTCCTGGACATCTCATTTATAATTCTCTGTATTCTTATTATCAAATCCAATCTGCCCTGTTTCGCTTTTGAAGTTCTTACCACCCATAGCTGAATGTTGATTAATATGCTGGAGCCTCCTCATTCATTAAAATGGTGAGACTTGGCAACTGGATGCCTAGATGGCTACTTCTTTACAGACTATTATCCTTCTTACTCCCTCCACGTCCTCCACCAAACCTCACCTCCCAAGAGACCATTGATTTTGTGAGAGCCAAGCACTGTGAGTTTTACCAGCAGAACTCTAACAAAGCAGCAGTGTGTCATCCCACAGTACACAATCACCCTCAGCATCATTTGCTAACTCATCATGTGAATGGTTGGATGTTCTTCTCAAGCACCGTTAATAATTCTGTGTATGCTGTCTCCTCAGGAGAAAGAATCTACTTTTGCTTTTCTTCCTTTGAGGGAAAAAGAATTATTCCTAAGACTACTAATCTCAAAGTGCAGTAAACAGCATTCACTGAATAACAACTCTGTGCCAAAGCTTTCATGGACAGTATCTCACAGAATATTCAAACAACTCAGTGAGGCATATGAACCCCATTTTGCAGAAGGAAAACCTGAGGCCCAGAGATCCTGAACTGTGTAGGGCAAGTCATGGATGATTCAGCCCAGCCTCCTCGATCCCTCTGTGTCTCTGCTCAGGTGTGCAGTTCTTTGTATTATAATAGAAGCTGGTGGTCTACTGGAAGCACAAATTTTGGGAGAGGGAACATTCCCAAAGGGAAGGATCCTGGACAGACACAAGTTCTAGTTCCTTAATTGGAAGCCCACTACTTATTTTTTGTTTCTCTAACTGAAATATAAGAAAACAGAATTCAGAGTGACTGTAGATTATGACAGAAGGATCATCTTAAGGAGAGTCTCACCTACTCTGCTTTGGTATGGTGTACAGACTAAAACGAAACCACCAACTACTAGAAACAGTAGAACTGTTTAAGATTTTGCCTTTCTGTGATTTCAATAGCTTCCTGCAAAAAAAAAAAAAAAAAAAAAAAAATCAATGCCACAGTCTCATCCATCATGCACAGAGCTGAGGTTTAACCTGCCTCCCCATCGTAGTTACTAATCTAGTGGGCACGGACAAGTTGCCGAATCTCTTTAAAGCCTAAAGGCATACTTGAGGACAATTGGTTGAGTGGTGGTGTAATGGACAAATGGAGAGGAAAACGACCAGGACAAAGATCAGAGGAGAAAAGTACCTGGTTCATAGACTTCTTTAGGGGAGAAAGGAGAAACGGGGCAGCTAATGAGAAACCTGACGCAGGGTAAACACGAGCTGATGGTTAGGATGATTCTTTTGATGTCTCACTTCTATTAGGAACTAACCAAGCCACCTAGTTCTTACTCATTGCTCACAGTAAATGGTTTTCCAAATTATTTAACCTTCTATGTTTTTCTTATGACTCAGGTTGACATATTGCCTTTTTTAAAGCTAAATTAGGTTATTGGCCTGCTGAAAGAATTTTCCTATTTAGTGAAAGTGAAAGTGGCTCAGTCGTGTCTGACTCTTTATGACCCCCATGACTATACAGTCCATGGAATTCTCCAGGCCAGAATATAGGTAACCTCTCCCTTCTCTAGGGGATCTTCCCAATCCAGGGATCGAACCCAGGTCTCTGGCACTGCAGGTAGATTCTTTACCAGCTGAGTCATGAGGGAAGCCCAAGAATACTGGAGTGGGTAGCCTATCCCTTCTCCAATGGATCTTCCTGACCCAGGAATCCAACTGGGGTCTCCTGCATTGCATGTGGATTCTTAATCAACTGGGCTATCAGGGAAGCCCCCTTCCTATTTAGTGATGTTCATAAAACACTATGTCTTATAATGAAAACCAATGACTAACTATAAGGCTGCTTTTGACTTCTAGAATATAGTGTAGAATGTAGTAACATGCTGGAAATAAAGGATTGACCTAGAAACCAGAAGATAAGGATTCCAGGCATTCCTTTCTCTGTTGAAATGATCCAACGTGGAAACCACATAGGAGTGTTTCATAGACCTGAAATCCCTAACAATCTTAAATTTCTATCCTAGTTTAACCGTTTTATTTTAGTCGTTAGCTTCTCCTACTAAAGAAGTCAAAACTTTTCTTTGTTCGTTAATTCATCACCCATTCATTTTTTTAATTCAAAAAGAATTTTTTAGAGTCTACTATATACATAGCAATGAGATACAGATTTGTGAAAAAAGAGAAGCATTAAAAAAAAAAAACAGAAGTTCAGAAGAGAGAAACACTGTGTATGGCTGAGAATAACTATCCTAACTGGAAAGGCTTCTTTAGGCTTTGCTGAGAGTAACTATGNAAACTTTTCTTTGTTCGTTAATTCATCACCCATTCATTTTTTTAATTCAAAAAGAATTTTTTAGAGTCTACCATATACATAGCAATGAGATACAGATTTGTGACAAAAGAGAAGCATAAAAAAAAAAAAACAGAAGTTCAGAAGAGAGAAACACTGTATATGGCTGAGAATAACTATCCTAACTGGAAAGGCTTCTTTAGGCTTTGCTGAGAGTAACTATCCTAATTAGCTAGCAAAGTAATGCTCAAAATTCTCCAAGCCAGGCTTCAACAGTATGTGAACCGTGAACTNACTCTGCATTCAGATGCTTGTATCCTTCCTTTTCTCCTTTGCTTTTCGCTTCTCTTCTTTTCACAGGTATTTGTAAGGCCTCCTCAGACAGCCATTTTGCTTTTTGCATTTCTTTTCCATGGTGATGATCTGGTCTTACTGCATTCTAATCATTTATTTAAAACTTTCATTTTAAGCTGCTTTTTAGGACATCCTTAAGGCATTGATTTTACCCTATAAAAAACTAAAGATCTGGGTACTGACTAATAGTTAAGTTACAGAAGAATCAAACTTAAAATTAAGTTATAGAGGACTCTCGTCTCCCACTTAAGTAGATATGTGTCTGACTTTAGTCAGGTTAGTTACTCTGAATCTCAGCTTCCTGATCTTTAATGTAGGAGTTGTAACCACCAGTCCTGTGGGTAGGATGAAGTGGAATAATACAGGCGAGAGTCCACTGCAAACTGTGAGGTACTGAATGATTGCTGAACTAGGCAGGATGCAGTCAGTACTGCCAGCCCTGTGTGAGCATAGTCTGGGTTCCAGAATTTACTGCCTTGTTTACTTATCAGTCACCGCACAAGAGCCCCTTTATCACCTTTCCTGTCCTCTTGGCCTCAGACTATCTTTAAGCTTGTAACACAGAGTCTTGCACATAGAAGGCAATCCATAAACATTGGTTGTTGTTCACTATGATACTGGCAGTTGTCCTGATTTTCTTTTCATTTCGGGTTAAACAGAGGAAACTTTTTAAACAGCTGTATTGCACAAACTAGAACAGAAGTACAGGATCATGAAATGTTCAGAGCACAGGTTCTGGGAACAGACTTGGGACAGACTTGGGTTAAAATCATGTCTGCCACTCAGAAGCTTCTGAACTCTGTGAACTCCCTAAGCCTCCTCAGTTTCTTCATATGTAACATGGGGATAACAGCACTGATTATTTGACAAGGTCATAATGAAGATCAAGGAGATAATACATGAGAAGCATCTAGAATAGTCCCCGTCACATTTTCAGTACAGCATTAATGTGTATTATTATTCATCATATGTTTATTATGAAATGACTCCATTATTAACACGGGAAAGGTATTCAGACCCATGACAGATGGCACCTTCCTGCTTTCAAGTTCCATTTTGCACTCCAGGATGACTTACTGAGTCCAGGTAAAAGAGCTCTTCCGGGCTTACCTTGTCTACCTGGGTGGCTATCTATCTGAAACAGCCTGTCTGGCTTGAGCTATTTCCATTTGCTGTCTTTATGAGCCCGGAGGTATGCACAGCTATGAGCACATTTCAGAAATTTGAAAAATAAACAATGAAATGTCTTACGCTTGCCACACATGCATTTTTTCCTACCATGATTTAGGTTGGCTGGTTCTAAGCCATAAAAAGTTTATAATAAGAAAGAAAAAAAGAATGAAATTTCCCAGTTTAAACCTCTTTAACCCCAGCCCTCAAAACTTTCCAACTCAAGGTTAAGATGCTAACAAATGTTCCAACCAATATGTTCATGAAAGATTTAATAATTACTTTGCTTATGAAAGTTTAAACAGCTGCTTAAGTGAGTAAAAAGGCTCCCACCCAGGCAGAATAACTTGCTGTACCCATTAAGAAGGTTTTACAAATCACCAGACTATGTATTCAGATGAAAGGGAAGCTGCTTTTGCTGCACAGCCTCTAACTTTCAATTATGTATGGAATGAGTTTGTCCATCAGGTCAATCAGGTTTTGTTTATTCCTTCAGCAGGGGTCTTGACAGCATCAGTGTTAAGGCAGTTTCCAAAGGGACTGCTAAGCTTTTCCATCATGTATTTTTAAAAACACACACACACAGGAAATAGGCCAAGCCTTTTTCTTAAGGTTATTTTATGCCTTAGCTCCATGAATACAAAGTTCATTATCAAATTGATTGGGAAATTACAGGAGGTTGCATTACCCTCCTTGAAAAAGAATAACATCACTCTTTGGACTTTCACATAAGCACATATGGTTTGGACTTTCACTCCTTCTTGGAATATTCCCCATCCCAACTACATCCCCACAACCTTTTGCATGGTTAACCCTTCATGGTTAACTATTCGGCTGTAGGAATAAGTTGGATTTCACCAGAAAGCCTTCCTTGGCCTCCTAGACCAGGATGGTTCTCCCCATCATACCACTTGGCTACCATATTATAGCACTTAGCACCTGTTACTGCAGTTACTTGTTTAACTCCCTGTCTCTACCATGAAACCTCACAAATTACTGAGGGCTAATTAATATATCAACGTAGAGTAGGAGCTCAGTAAACTCCTGCAGAATTAATGACTAAATGCTCCAAGTCACCCACACTGCACTTTTTCTTCTCTCCAAACTTTGACAACTCTCGTCAATTTCATTTCTTAACTATTTCCTGAATCCATCTCCTCTTTTCCAACACTATTTCAACTGTTTCTGTTCAAATCCAGCTAATCTCCTGGCTGAATTTCAGTATTTGTCCCTCAAATACATACAGTGGGTAGAGTGAGTCAAAGTGAAAAACCTACTGCTAACCACACCTTTCACTCCCTCCGTGCTACTGACAGGACAAAGCCCAGCCCTTCGAGGGGCATGCCACGCTCCTGCGGTTAGTCCCTCTTGATTTTCAGTTCCTTACTCCTGCATAAGCTCTGCCCTCTCCAAAGAAGGCTAACATTCACTGAGGGTCAGAAAGGCATAATAACCTACCAACAAAATGTCAGAGGCAGGATGCGAATTCTACAAGCTACATTTCTAGCCACGGCGCTCTGCTGCCCACCCAACGCTGCTGCTGCAACCCTAGTGCCTGACACACACCGCACATTCCAGAAATGTGTGTCGAATGAATGGATGAATGGTTGGTTGAAAGGTGGAAGAATATAAAAAACACCAAAATATAAACCATCTGATCGATCTCACTCCTCTTTTCTCCTGTTTCTCAGAAAGTTTGGGGATTATTGCAAAACGGCCTGTTAAGAGATTTCCAGTGCACATTAGCACATTAAAGGCTTAAGAAGTTCTTCAGAAAAAAAAAGTGGGGTGTTTGTTTAACTTGTCTCAGTAGAAGAGTTCCTAACTGTATTTGAACACAGAATGTTTTCTTTAAAACAAGAGAGAAAAGAACACGGACCAACACCCCGACTCTGAAAGACCGCGAGGGCTCCCACTGTGTCTGAGCATCTGCAGTCTGCACTGTCAAGCTCCTGGTAATCTCCAGGTATTTTTTTTTTTAAGAATGGAATTTCAATGCTGGAAATGACCTTTGAGCTTTTTCAGACAAAGTCCTCCATTCTGTCTTTGAAGGATTAAGTGGCCCAAAGTCGCTCAGGTTATTTGTGGCAGAAATAAAACCAGAAACAAGGCCTGGCAACTCCCACCCCGTGGGTCCTTTGCATCAGTCCACACCAGTGACTCTCCGTGTGCAGTGACCTCTGTCCCTCAGGGGACATCTAGCAGCGCCTAGAGACATCTTTGATGGTCTCGGCTGGGGAGTAGGGGATAGACGGGGAACGCTGCTAAATATTCCACAATGTAAACCACGGCCTCCCACAACAAAGAACTATCTGGCCTCAAATATCAATAGTGATGACGCTGAGAAACTCTGTCCCACACTGAACAAAAGAAAAAGCAAACTGTCCAGTGAACAGACTAGAGCTTTCATTTCAACATTTCCTGCTAGCCTGCAGAGTGTGGCATTATATTTGAAATAATACCGGCATATGAAAATGAAATTGTCCTTTGACTCCCTGAAAATAACTGCTGTTGGAAAAAGGCTTAGACTAACCAACCCCCTCATCAAGGCTTTACTGAAATGGGTTTGGATATTATTAACCAAAAAAAAAAAACCCACCCCAAACACACTTCTTTACATACAATTCCCTCAGAAGAATTCTTGAATGTATTAACTTTTGAAAAATACTGCATTTACTAAGCAAGACCTCAGAATAAGGCCTAGGAGATCACTGAGGAACAATAGCAACAGGCCAACCTTAGGCCAGCGCAAGAGACTCTGCTCTTGGTCTCCCGTAGAGTCTCCCATAGCTGCTGCGTGGCCCTGGTCTCAGGTCCCAGTCATGTCAGTTTGAGCACAACCTTCTTGTTTGCTGGTTTGAGTAGGAGACCCTGGAAGGATCATAAACGAAGCCTGGGGAAGGACCATGTGGGGAGATGCTAGCATGGGGTCCCACCTACACTGAGGGCTCCATAGAGGTTGCTCACAGGCAGCCGCTGCTTTCCAGGAGACAGGCTCACTCTTGGGAGTGTCTTCAGAGTGTTTCCTCATTGGGTTTCTGTGCCACAGTTCTCTAAGATGTCATCACTGGGGAAGCAGAACAAAGGATACACCCCACCCAAGCTTCCTGCACTATTTTTGCAACTTCTTGGGAGCTTAAAATTATTTCCAAATAAAAAGTGCTTTTTAGATGATGAGATTGGTAGTAGATCTATCTTGTCTTTGTCTCTGGTCTTTTGCTAAAACAGAAACACCTGATTACTCGACTGGTGAGGGTAAAGGTGTATGAACAGGGGCACAGGGGAAGANACTTCTTGGGAGCTTAAAATTATTTCCAAATAAAAAGTGCTTTTTAGATGATGAGATTGGTAGTAGATCTATCTTGTCTTTGTCTCTGGTCTTTTGCTAAAACAGAAACACCTGATTACTCGATTGGTGAGGGTAAAGGTGTATGAACAGGGGCACGGGGGAAGAGGGCATCAGAAAGTGTCACTGACACCAAAGAAGTGCTGCGTCCATCAGCTCCTCTTCCAAAGGGACAGGAAGCTAAAGAGGCCGAGACTCAAGTCAGACTCAGTGCAGAGATGATGAGTAGCAAGAATGGAGCAAGCACAGCTGGGTTCCCAAGTCACAACCCTCACAGGCGCTCTAAGGAAACTGCAGAACAACAACGGCCAGTACATCTGAGAGTTTTCATGCCCAGGAAAGTGATATTAGAAGAAAAAGCATGAGAAAAAGACACAAATAATGACTTAGCATGACTTGAATCATGAACCAACAAAATCCCCCAGATTTACACACTATCTGTCCAGCTAAAATGCACCCGGGCACAATGGAGTATCTGAGGTAGAAAGAAATGGGAGTCGGGAAACCTGTAGTCACCTCCCAGATGTGACCTACCACACATTTGTTGTGTCTCCTTGGACAAAGTCACTCAGATTCGTCTCCCCACCTGCAGAACAGAGAATGGCTGTGATTGCTATGAGCCTTACCTGTCCCTCTCACTTGTGTAAGACTCTTCTAATAGGTGTGACACCCTCTACTGACTTACTAAAAAATAAAACCTATTCATGAATGGCAATAAGTTTCCTATGAATTTTCCAATGCACATTCGCTCTTTAACAAATGTGAGTAGAATAACACGGCTATTTTAGGGCCAGGGAGGATCAGTTCAGAAGTCAAGGAGCTCTCATTCCCACCCTTTCAGATTCATTTTCAACCATGGATGGGCCACATAAATACGATGATTTCCCGGGGGTAAAGCTGTCTGACAGGAAGGAGTTCGAAGGCCTAATGTCACACAGATGGCCAAAAAACACATGAAAGAAATGTTCAACATCACTAATTATTAGAGAAATGCAAAACAAAACTACCATGAGGTATCATCTCACACCAGTCGGAATGGCCATCATCAAAAAATTTCCAAAAAATTTATGCTGGAGAAGATGTGGAGAAAAGGGAACCCTCCTATGTGGTTGGTGGGAATGTAAATTGGTATAGCCACTATGGAGAACAGTATTGAGGTTCTTTAAAAAAAAACAAACTATAAATAGAACTACCATATGACCCAGCCATCCCACTCCTGGGCAGACACTGGAAGAAAATCATAATTCCAAAAGATCCATGCACCCCAATGTTCACTGCAGCACTATTTATTAATATAATAGCTAGGATATGGAAGCAACATAAGTGTCTATCAATACAGGAATAGGTAAAGAAGATGTGGTACAAATATACAATGGACTCAGCCATAAAAAGCAATAAAAGTGTGTCAATTGCAGAGACACAGATGGACCTAGAGACTTCATACAGAAGTAAGTCAGAAAGAGAAAAACAAATATCAGATAATACCATGTATATGGAGAATTTAGAAGGATGATACAGATAGGCTTATTTGAAGAGCAGAAATAGAGAGACGGACTTGTAAATGCCAAGTTGGGGGAGGGTGGGATGAACTAGGAGATTGGGATTGACATGTCTACACTACTATATTTAAAACAGATAACTCATGAGGAACCTACTGTGTAGCAGAGGAAACTCTACTCAATGCCCTGTGGTAACTAAATGGAAAGGCATTTTCATTTATGGCATGTAAGTGGGGAAACTTCATGGCAAATAGATGGGGAAACAATGGAAACAGTGAGAGACTTTATTTTTTTGAGTTCCAAAAAATAAAGAGACTTTATTTTGGGAGGGGGACTCCAAAATTACTGCAGATGGTGACTGCAGCCATGAAATTAAAAGATGCTTGCTTCTTGGAAGAAAAGATATGACCAAACTAGACAGCATATTAAAAATCAGAGACATTACTTTGCCAATAAAGGTCCATCTAGTCAAAGCTATGGTTTTTCCAGTAGTCATGTATGGATGTATGACTATAAAGAAAGCTGAGAGCTGAAGAATTGATGGGTTTGAACTGTGGCGTTGGAGAAGACTCTTGAGAGTCCCTTGCACTGCAAGGAGATCCAACTAGTCCATCCTAAAGGAAATCAACCCTGCATATTCATTGGAAGGACTGATGCTGAAGCTGAAACTCCAGTACTGTGGCTACCTGGTGCAAAGAAGTTACTCACTGGAAAAGACCCTGATGCTGGGAAAGATTGAAGGCAGGAAGAAAAGGGGATGACAGAGGATGAGATGGTTGGATGGCATCACTGACTCCACAGACATGAGTTTGAGCAACCTCTGGGAGTTGGTGATGGACAGGGAAGCCTGGCATACTGCAGTCCATGGGGTCACAAAGAGTCAGAGACAACTGAGCGACTGAACTGAACGGAAATGGAAAGGAAATTCATAAAAAGAAATTATATATCCAATGATACACTTTGTTGAACACTAGAAACTAACACAACATTGTAAAACAACTATNAGGGAACCTCCTCAACTCAATAAAAGCTATCTATGAAAAACCCATAGCAAATATCTTAATTAGTGGTAGAAGATGAAATACTTTCCCCCTGAGATCAAAAAACAAGACTACGATGTCTGCTCTGAGCACTTCTATTCAACATTGGACTAGAGGTTCTAGCTAGAAAAATTAGACAAGGAAAAGAAATAAAAGAAATGTAGATTGGAAAAAAGAAGTAAAACTGTTCACAGATGGTCAAATATACAGAAAATCATAAGGAATCACACATACACAAAAACTGCTAGAACTAATGAGCAAGTTCAGCAAGGCTGCAGGATGTAATATCAATATACAAAAGTCAACTGTACAGCAGTGATAAACAATGCAATATAGTAGCAACACAGGAGAAATGAGGGACACCTGAGTTTGATCCCTCAGTTGGGAAGATCCCCTGGAGGAGGGCGTGGCAACCCACCCCGGTATTCTTGCCTGGAGAATCCCATGGACAGAGGAGCCTGGCAGGCTGCAGTCCATGGGGTCACAAAGAGCTGGACATGACTGNCGTAAAGAACCTGCCTGCAATGCTGGAGATGTAGGAGATGCAGGTTCAATCCCTGGATTGGGAAGATCCCCTGGAGGAGGGCGTGGCAACCCACCCCGGTATTCTTGCCTGGAGAATCCCATGGACAGAGGAGCCTGGCAGGCTGCAGTCCATGGGGTCACAAAGAGCTGGACATGACTGAGTGACTAAACATAGCACAGCGCAGCAATGAACAATCTGAAAATGAACAATTGCTTTTTCATTAGCAAAAAAAGGAATAAAATACTACAAA
This sequence comes from Neotragus moschatus, assembly GCA_006410615.1. NCBI lineage: Eukaryota > Metazoa > Chordata > Mammalia > Artiodactyla > Bovidae > Neotragus > Neotragus moschatus. The sequence goes on along the minus strand of SJYA01001911.1, from coordinate 104,130 downwards.
TAAATTTAACAAAAGGTGTGTGAGATTTGCACAATGAAAACTACAAAATGTTGAGATAAAGAAGATCCAAATGCAAAGTGCCCTGTGTTTATGGATTGGGAGACTTCACATTCTTAAGATGCTGTGTGCATGCTGTGCTCAGTCGCTTCAGTTGTATACAAATCTTTTCGCCCCTACAGAATGTAGCCTGTCAGGCTCCTCAGTCCATGGGATTCTCTAGGCAGGAATACTGGAGTGCTGGAGTGGGTTGCCATGCCCTCCTCCAGGGGACCTTCCTGAACCAGGGACTGAACCTCCATCTCCTGCACTGCGGGCAGATTCTTTACTGACCGAGCCACCGGGGAGCCCTCTGAAGATGGCAATAGTCCCCCTATTTATTTAGAGATTCAGTACAATCCCTATCAAAATGCTAGCTGCCTTTTTTGATGAAATTTACAAGTTGATTCCAAAATTCATATGGAAAAGCGAGGGACTCAAAATAACCAGCAAAAGTTGAAAAAGCAGGACAAAATTGGTGGATTCACACTTCCACATTTAAAATCACGCCACAAATCTATAGTAATTAAAAGGATAGTACTAGTATAAAGATAGATATAATGATCAATAAAATAGAATTGAGAAATAAACTTTTTAAGAATGGTCAATTCATTTGCAACAAGAGGGTTGAAATAATTCAGTGGGGATGAAAAGTATTTCCACAAGTGGTGCTGGGGTCAACCAGATACCTGCATGAAAAATAATGAAATTGCACTCCTATATCACACAAAATATGAAGGAATCATAGACCCAAATGTAAGAGCTAAAACTATAAAACTTCACAATCTCAGATAAAGAAACTGTTTCTTAGATACAACATTGAAGTCATAAGCAACAAAAGAAGAAAGAGATAAATTGAATCATCAAAACATTAAACTTATGTACTTCAAATGGCACCACCAAAAAGTGAAGAAAACAAACCACAGAATGGGAGAAAAACTTTTACGAATCACATATTTGAGAAGGCACTTGTGTCTAAAATATATGAATCACTCTTTAAAGCTCAATAGTAAAAAAACTAGCCAATTTAAAAATGCATGAAGAATTTGAATAGACAGGTCAACAAATAAGAGACACAAATGTATAAAAAGCATGTGAAGAGATGCGGCACGCCACCAGATATAAGGGAAATGCAGGTCAGAACTACAACGAAGTGTCACTTTGCATAGGATGGCTGTGAACGAAAAGAAAGGTAAAAACAAACTCTGGCAATAATGCGGAAGACTCCGAGCCTTTGTACATAGCTGGTATGAATATAAAATGCCATAGTCAATTTGACAGTTCCTCAAAGAGTTAAACGTTTAGTTACCATACAACCCACAGTTCCACTACAAGGCATAAACACAAAAGAAATGAAAAAATGTGTTCACACAAAAATGAGCACACAAATGTTTACAGTATTATTCAGAAGAGGCCAAGGATGGAAACAAACCTCACGTCCATCAGCTGATGAGGGGATATTCCAATACACTGTATCTATATCATGAAATACTATTCAGCAATAAAAAACACTTGTTCTAAAGTGTGTTACAACATGAATGAACCATGAAAATACGATCCTGAAGCCAATCACACAACGCCACAGACAGTCCCCTACACGCGAACCTTTAACTGGCAAACTTTCAAAGACGCGAACTCGTGTTTGCATGTCTGATCACGTGAGTCAGTTCACATGTCTGGCGTACATCGTCATGTGCGTGCATTCGCTACAAGTGGTGTGCTTTTGGGTACTTTACTGTGTAGTACAGTGTCTTTGTTTCAAGCCCGGGAGTGAACGTGCAGCTCGCCCTGTCTCCTGTTGCCGATGACTCTTTCAGCTCCACCATCTTCCACCTCTTCCTCCTCCTCCAGTCAGTAACTGTTCCCTGGATGCCAGCCTCTGGACGCCAGCTGTTATACTGTACTACTGTAACTTTCAAGGTACTATACTGTAAGATTAAGAATGCCTTCTTTATTTTTTTGTATTTGTTTTTTATGTGTTATCTGTGTGAAAAGTATTACAAAGTCTATTACATACTGTTTATCAGCTTATTTAGTTGGGTACCTAGAATAACTTTGTTGGACTTATAAACAAATTAGACTTATAAATGTGCACTCAGGACAAAACTTGTTTACACATAGGAGACCTACTGTATCATAAAATTCCATTTGCAAGAAATGTTCAGAAAAGGCAAATTCATAGAGGTAGGAAGTAAATTTTAGGTTGTCTTGTGCTGCTGGAAAGGAGAGGGAAATGGGGAGTGAATGCCAATATGGGGATTTCTTATCAGGATGGTAAATATGTTCTAAAATTAGTGATGGTGCTTGCAAAATCTTTGAATATACTAAAAAAAACCTGCATGTGTTAAAAAGTAAATTATATGATTTCTGAATGTATTCTAATAAACCTTTTAATATAAAATATCAAAATAAAAACCTAAGCTTCCAGATTTCTCTTCAAGGGAAAAAGTTCATTCAAAAACTATGCTTTCATGACTCTGGCTTATGAGATGCATGAAAACAAAGCCTGCTGCTCTCTGTGCTTCCAAGAGAGTAATCCCCAAATGTAAAATGAATATGGAAACTAAGTTTCAAATCAGCTTTTCAAATTCGACTAAATTTCTTGTGTATGTGGTATAAAGTGATATAATTTGAAGTAGTTTGAATATTGTCTTTTATCTACATAAAATAAGTGCAAGGTTTAAACAAGTAGGTTTGATATTTCCCACCTGATTGCCATACATCAGTCAAACTCCCTTTCGCTAGTCACTTTTGACTAGCTCTTTACAGAAGATACAAGGTACACTGTGTTTCCAAGTACTTCAAAATTTGCAAAGTTCAAATCAACCGTTGAAAGTGGGTGTCATCTTATGATGTTAAATATCCTACAAGAGGAAAATTATGTATCCTTACTGAGGAACAGGTAGATTTCCACAGGGGCATGGAGACATTGACTAAAGCAAAAATTATTCACAACACGGTGAAATCTTGGAATGTTTCCTGAAAAAAGAAGTGGAAATGAATATGAGGACTGGGAGCTTTTGAAGCTATCGTCTTTTGTTTTTATGAGAGTGTTTTTTTTTTTTAAACTTCCTTATTAGGAAGGTTAAAAGAGCATCTATTCTGTTTATTTGCTTCCCTGGTGGATCAGTAGTAAAGAATTTAGTTGTTAACGCCAGAGATGCAGGTTCAATCCTTGGGTCAGAAAGATCCCCTGGAGGAAATGGCAACTCACTCCAGTATCTTTGCCTGGAAAATNTTTTTTTTAACTTCCTTATTAGGAAGGTTAAAAGAGCATCTATTCTGTTTATTTGCTTCCCTGGTGGATCAGTAGTAAAGAATTTAGTTGTTAACGCCAGAGATGCAGGTTCAATCCTTGGGTCAGAAAGATCCCCTGGAGGAAATGGCAACTCACTCCAGTATCTTTGCCTGGAAAATCCCATGGACAGAGGAGCCTGGCAAGCTACAGTCCATGGGGTCACATAATCAAACACGACATAGTGATTAAACAACAAATTCTGTTTGTTTGTTTCAAAATCAGTTTGAAAATAACTTTCTTACAAAAATTACAATTGACTTTATTAAATTTTTTTTTTGATTTAGCACTTTAACAGTAAATTCATCTCAGACTTTTCTACTGTCATTAACAACAACAAGAGTAAATTGATCTCAGGCATTTATACTGCCATTAAGAATACAAAAGCAAAAGGATTCATTTACACCATAATTTCCTAAAAAGGAAACACTGAAATAGTTCCAACTCCCACAGGTAAAAAAAAGGGAAAGCAAAAGAAAATCTGATCAAGAGAGAGAAAGTAGGGCTAAATTTCATTTTTAATTTTTATAATTCAGTTGAAATGGCAGAGAAAAAGAGAAGAAAAAGTCAAATTGTTGAATTCTAGTCCATACTGATGACAGATTCCACATAAGCAAAACTCAACCAATCTATTAGTATTATATTCACTGAAAGATCTTAGTAAGGAGACTGTAACAGACATCATCAGAGGTGCTGTAACACAGCATCAGAGAGCTGTGCCTGCTTCCAGAACAGAGAACCCAGCCTGCTCCACAAGTGTGAGACAGAAAGAAGATGGTCAGAGTGCTTAGTGGAACAGAACCGAGCGATCTTTTTGTTGTTCTTATCTTTTTTTTTTTTTTTTTTTACTTTACAATACTGTATTGGTTTTGCCATACATTGACATGAATCCGCCACAGGTTGTAACATCCACAGCATATATGAAGGTTTTGGCTTATTCTAAGACAAAAAAATATAAAGGAATTAAAGATATAAGGAGGTACTGTCTGTAAAATTAATATAAAAGAGAATTCAAGATATCTAAAAAAATTTACATAAGATTTTGTCATCTAGAAGTATTGTATAAATACTAGTTTTGTTATTTTTAGATATTTTGTAACCTAAACATCAAAACATGTATTTGCTCCCTTTTTTCCTTTCTGATCTTGTTCTTCTATGTGAGTTACAATTTTCTGCTAATATTTAGTCATTTCATCATCTTAATTTTCTTATTTTTTCCTTGAATCTTTACAATCTCTAAAAGAAAGACATACTTGTGTATTAAGTAAGATGAAAACCCACCTTGGAATAACAAAAATGCTACAACAGATACTTCATTTAGTAAAAATAATAATGATAAAGATATGAAGCAACATAAAAATCATTTTATAAATGAAGATGGTAACCTTAACCAATGAGATGTTCTGTCCATTTTACTAATTAAATGTTGTTTTTAGTTTAAGTCTCAATGGGAAACAGTTTTGATTAACTGGACTGGAAAGTATTTAAAGATCATCTAACCCAAGATCGCTGTCTTCTCAGTAAGAAATATGCTGTTTCTATTATTAACACTGTTAAACTATGCCAATCTCCCATTACCCTCAGAGCCCAAACATCGTCCTATTAGAACAGAACTGAAGATATAACTCATAGCACATGCTATAGACTGAATGTTTATGTCCCTGCAAAATTTATACGTTGGAATTCTAACCTGCATGGTGATAGTATTAGGAAGTGGGCCTTTGGCAAGTGATTGGGTCATGAGGATACAGCCCACCTTAGAGGGATTAGTAGGCTTAGAAAAGAGGCTCCAGAAAGATCCGTCACTCCTTCCATCACACGAGGTTATAGTGAAAAAAACACTGTCTTAGAAGTGGGTGCTCACCAGACACTGAATCTGCCGGCACCGTGATCTTGGACTATCCAGCCTGCAAAACTGTAAGAAATAACTGTTGGTTGTGTATAAGCCACCCAGTCTATGATATTTTTGTTATAAAAGCCAAAACAAACTAGACAGCACATTTTGTCATAAGGGAAATACGATAAAGGCATTCGAATTATTTATTATCCATTCCTGATTAGAACTCTGGGGTCAGCGGGTAAGGAATGGTTGATTTCTTTCTTGACATGAAGAAAATATTTTTAAAGCAAAGCATCAGATAGTCATACAAGGTCAGAGCAAGATGACAGAGCAGGAGGACGTGGAGCTCACCTCCCCCACAAACACATCGACATGTGGAGCAGTTCCCACGGAAAACTAATTGGAGACCGGCAGGACTCGAGACCGGCAGGACTCGAGACCGGCAGGACTCTCCAGCAGAAGCTGCAGGGAGGATTCCCACATATCTGGTTGGACGGAAAAAGGACATAGAGTCAGGAGTTGCACCCTTAGGATCTGAAAGAAAGAAGGGTCTGCACAGGCAGACCCTGGACCTGGGGCTGGATTCCGCTGAGCCACAGCTGAGCAGCCCAGTCTTGGAGTCCCACATGGAGGAGGCAAGCCCTCTTGGCTTCAGGGTGAACCGCAGGAACTGGGAAAGCGCTGGAAAAGTCTCGACTCCACTCACAAACTGAGTGCAGGTGCTGGCTTACCAACGAGCCGGGTAGAGAGAGCCCTGCCCCGTGGCTGCCACCTCACCGTGCTGCAGAATCCAAGTGGGGCACCACCCCGCTCTGCCCACTCCACACCACCTCTTGGCACTGGATCTGGAGCGGACAGGCCCTGGGAGAAGACAGTCCAGGGACGCACAGGAGGCTCTGGGGCGGGGGCTCTGGGGGTGTGGGGCCGCGGCTCCAGTGTTGGTGCTAACCCAACCGGCAGAGGCAGCCCAGGTCGCCAGCAGTACAGCCGCCGCCATTCCTCCAGCCAGGGTGCCCCAACCCCCCGCTCCAGCCTAGCGACTGCTCCACCCCGGCCCACAGCACACCCCAGCCTCGCCCTAGATCACACCGCACTAGATTCCCTTACGCTGGAGACTGCAGCACGGGGAGGCGTGCACCTGGAGTGGGTCTGAGTGGTGCTGCGCACGCCTACCCGGGCAGTACATCAGATCTCTGCGAGTGCGGAAGCCTCACTTACTTCAGTACTCCTGTCCTTCGGGGCAAAACACACACTGAAAGGGAACAGACTACTTAAGCCCAACCCTCGGGACTTCTGCTATAACATATGGCAAGCACACCCCACCCTCGACAGGCCAGGGATAGCTACAGAGCAGAGAAAGCCCCACCTCACACGCTGCAAAGGTTTTACACCCTCCAACACCAATCACGCTCCCTATCAAGGGGACAGTGGCCAGCACACCCTGAGGAAAGATGTGGCTGCTGTCTACATCAAACAGCCCTCATGCCAAAGACACTGGATAAAACAGTCTACACAGGGACATTCCCACATAAAAATACCCCTTCAGGACCACAATAGATAACTTTTCCTCCTAAATTAACAGAGAACCGTTATTTTGGTTTGTTTGTTTTTTATACATAAATAAAATTAATAAATCTTTAGCCAGGCTCAGCAAGAAGAAAAGAGGAAAAGAATCACTAATTATTAGAGAAATGCAAATCAAAGCCACACACAGGACAGAATAACTGTCATCAAAAAGTTTACAAATAACAAGTGTTGGGGAGGATGTGGAGAAAGGGAAATCGTCGTACAGTGTTGGTGGATGTGTAAAATGGCCGTACCCACCATGGAAGACAGCATGGAGGTTCCCTAAAAAGCTACCAATAGAACTGCCATATGATTCAGCAACACCACCCCTAAGTGTATACCCAGAGAAAACAGAAGCACTAATCTGAAGATACACACACTCAATATTGACAGCAGCAGTATTTACAGTATTTACAGTAGCTAACATATGGAAGCAACCTAAGTGCTCACCAACAGACCACAGGCTTAAGAAAATGTGGTGTGTGTGGGTGTGGGTGTGTGTGGGTGGTGGAATATAACTCAGTCGTAAAAAAGAATGAAATACTGCCATTTGTACCAACACAGGTGGACCTAGAGACTATTGCACCTAGCAAAATAAATCAAACAGAGAAAGACACGTACTGTATGATGTCATTCATATATGGAACGTAAAAAGTAACACAAATCTGAATATACATATACAAAACAGAAACAGATTCACAGACAAAGAGAACAAGCTTATGGACACCAAAATAGAGGGACGGAGGGACAAATTAGGGATATGGGATTAACAAATACAAACTACGACAATAGATATGCACCAAGTAATTTATTATANTGTCATTCATATATGGAACGTAAAAAGTAACACAAATCTGAATATACATATACAAAACAGAAACAGAGTCGCAGACAAAGAGAACAAGCTTATGGACACCAAAATAGAGGGAGGGAGGGACAAATTAGGGATATGGGATTAACAAATACAAACTACGACAATAGATATGCACCAAGTAATTTATTATATAGCACAGGGAATTATACCCACTATCTTGAAGTAACATAGAATAGAATCTGCAAAACGAACACAAAAAAATCTGAATTACTATGAATCTGAATTACTTTGCTGTACATCTGAAACTAACACTANAACAAATACAAACTACGACAATAGATATGCACCAAGTAATTTATTATATAGCACAGGGAATTATACCCACTATCTTGAAGTAACATAGAATAGAATCTGCAAAACGAACACAAAAAAATCTGAATTACTATGAATCTGAATTACTTTGCTGTACATCTGAAACTAACACTATATTAGTAAACTAATTTTTAAATTTAAAGGTTGAAAAAAAAAAAACCAACAAAGTATCAGCTAAGCAACAAAGGAAACACCAGAGCCATGTTCTCAGGGTGTTTTCTACAGAATACCAGGCCGAAGAAACCTTGTAAGGGGCAAAAGATCCCATGGGCAAATACAGTCATGAGACATTGAGCACTATTTCCCTGCTTCGAGGAGTCACAAAGCACATTAGTTTATTGATAGCTCTGAGAAGCAACATAGCTGAGAAACATGTTTGACTAAGCATTCCCAAGCTTAACTGACATAAGGACCTTTGTTTGTGTAACACTTTTATCATCTCATAGTCTTATCTGAGCAAAAAAGTTGATTCACTCTCCTTAAAGGGGGACCAAGAAAATGCCTGGGCATTTTCCTTCAATGATCAATTCAGCTGGCTCTTTTTCTATAAAGGTGTCTGAATACCACCAAGGCAGAGTTCCAGACTCATTCTCCTATGTACTCCTGCTTCTCCCTCAATATTTCTGTTTATAGCCCTTATGATACTGTTATATTCACATGCCTAAACATCCCATAGTAGAAATGAGCTACTCAAGAGTCTAGACCATGTTGAATGATTCTTTATACAGCAAGAACTTGTAGCTTCTACCGTATTTTAAGTATTTATATTTCCTATCATATTTTAAAGTGCTCAACAAACACATATGTGCTCTATATATTTGTTGAACAGTTTGTTTATATGTTATTGGGTCTCTTTTTCCAAAGAATCCTGACTAAAAGTCAGATTTATTTTTATTTACAGCCAAATATATTCTAACCCTGAAAGATAATGCTGTGAAAGTGCTGCACTCAACATGCCAGCAAATTTGGAAAACTCAGCAGTGGCCNTCAGTCCATCCTAAAGGAGACCAGTCCTGGGTGTTCATTGGAAGGAATGATGTTGAAGCTGAAACTCCAATACTTTGGCCACCTTATGGGAAGAACTGACTCACTGGAAAAGACCCTGATGCTGGGAAAGACTGAGGGCAGGAGAAGAAGGGGATGACAGAGGATGAGACGGCTGGATGGCATCACCGACTCAACGGACATGGATTTGGGTGGACTCCGGAAGTTGGGGATGGACAGGGAAGCCTGGCATGCCGTGGTTCATGGTGTTGCAAAGATTCGGACGTGACTGAGTGACTGAACTGAACTGATATTCCTAAAACTTGTAACAACCAAGGTAGAAAAATCAGTACATTGAATATTTTAAAATTATAAGTATTAAAGCTTCCCTTGAGAAACATAAGCTCCATAACAAATAAATAAGTTCAAATTAAAATTACTGAAATAAGCCATTGCAGAAGATTCTTGGAAGATGATAAAATAAACCTGCTCTTTAAGAACTGATCAAAAGAACCCCACAGGTTAAAATCAAAGGACACAATAACTTGAAGCTATAGAAAGAAATAAAGATCTCAGTAAAGATAAATGGGCAATTATAAGAGCTATTTTTTATTGTAAAAACAGATTGTAGCTCCACTTTTAGTTTTCTACATGATTTAAGAGAGCAATTCATCGAAAATAATTAGTTTATGTATTGGGGCACATAATATATGGAGATGTAATCCTGTAACATCAACAACCAAAAGGGTTGGGGAAGGAGCTATAAAGGAACAGAGTTTTTGTATGTTACTAAAATTAAGCTAATCTAAATTCAAATCAGAGTGTTATAACTTTAGGATGTTAAATGCAATCCCCATGGTAACCACAAAGAAAATAGCTCTAGAACATAAACAAAAGGAAATGAGAAAGAAATGTAAACATTCCACTAGAAAATAATCAGCTAAACACAAAAGAAGATAGTAATACAGGAAATGAGAAACAAAAATGCTGAAAGGTAAAAAGAAAGCAAGTAGCAAAATGACAGAAGTCACTAATTATCAATAATTAGTTTAAATGTAAATGGATTAAACTTTCTAATCAAAAGACAAATATTGGCAAAACTGATTTTTTTAAGTGTCTGGATGAGACTTGCTTTGAAGTCAAAGATGCAGACATATTAACAGCAGAAGAATGGACAGAGATATTTCACACAAACAGTAACCAGAAGGGAACAGTAGTGGCTATGCTAACATCACACAAAATAGACTCTGAATCAAAAAACTTTACAAGAGGAAAAAAAAGGATACTGCTTATTAATAAAAGGTTTGATACAGGCAGAAGGCATAAGAATTATAGACACTTATGCATCAAATAACAGACTATAAATGTATATAAAACAAACACTGACAGAATTAGAATTGGAAAGTAGAAATGGATGGTTCTAAAATAATAGTCGTAGACTTCAATACTCAACTCTCAGTAATGGTGAACAACCAGTAAGAAAATGAGTAAGAAAATAAAGGACTTAAACAATGCAATAAACCAACCAGATCTAACAGACATATATAGACTACTCTTCCTAACAAAAACAGCATACACTTTCTTCTGAAATCTACGTGAAATGTTTTCCAGGATAGAAACCCTGACCACAACAAAATAAAGTTAGAAACAAATATCAGACAGAAAACTTGAAAATTTGCATATTTCTGAAAAGTACATGGCAGACTCTTAACCAACAATTGGCTCAAAGAACTCACAAGGGAAACTATAAAATATTTAGAGATGAGTGAAAAAATAAATACAACACACAAAATGAAAGTCAGGACATTCCTATCAATTGCACAAAATTAAAAAGAATTTTAAGAGAGTTCTACCTAACAAATTGGGTAACCTAGATGAAATTGACAAATCGTTACAAACACGAAACTAACCAAGACTGAATCATGAAAAAATAGAAAATTTGAATAAATCTATAACTAGTAAGGGAATTAAACCAGTAATCAAAAATATCTTCTGACTGATGGATTCAATAGTGGATTCCACCAACCATTTAAAGAATTAATACCAATACTTCTCAAAATATTTCCAGTACAATTTAAGAAGAGAGAATGCTTCCTAGTTCATTCTATGAAGCCAGCATTACCCTGATACCAAAGCCAGGTAAAGACACTACAAGGAAAGAAAGCTACCACAAATATCCCTTAATATTTGATGCAAAAGTCCTCAACAAAATACTAGTAAACAAAACTCAGCAGCATAACAAAAGGAATACACACCCTGACCAAGTGCAGTTTATTTCTAGAATGCAAGGATGGTATGGCAAACAAATGTGACCAGTGTAATACATCATGTTAACAGAATGAAAGAAAAAACTGACATGATCACCTCATTTGATAAGGAAAAAAACATGTAAGAAATGTCAAAACCCTTTGATGATAAAAACACTTAGTAAATTAGAATAGACGGAAACAATTTCAGCGTAACTAAAGCCATGTATGAAAAGCCCGCAGCAAACATCATACTCAATGGTGAAAGACAAAGTTTTTTCACTAAGATCAGGAATAAGGCGAAAGAATATGTGCAGTGGTGAAAGCAACCAGGCAAGAAAAAAATAAATAAAAGGCATCTAAGTTAGAAAGAAAGAAGTCAAATTATTTCCACAGATAATTATTATCCACAGATAATATTATATGTAGAAAACCTTAAAGATCCCACCCACACGTACACACAGAACTATTAGAAGTAATCATGAAATCAGAAAGGTGGCAGGATACAAAGCCAACATGCAAAAATCTGTTGCATTTCTACACATAAACAATGAGCAAGATGAAAAAGAAATTTAAAAGCAACTGTATTTACAGTAACATAAAAAAATAGAATGCTTAGGAATTAACTAACCAAGGAGGTAAAGACTTATACAATGAAAACAATGCTGAAAGCAATTAAAGAACAGACAAATAAATGAAAACACATTGTATGTTCATGAACTGTTTCGTCCTTAAGTGTATCCAACTCCATGGACTGTAGCTTGCCAGGCTCCTTTGTTCTCAGGATTTCCCAGGNGGAGGTAAAGACTTATACAATGAAAACAATGCTGAAAGCAATTAAAGAACAGACAAATAAATGAAAACACATTGTATGTTCATGAACTGTTTCGTCCTTAAGTGTATCCAACTCCATGGACTGTAGCTTGCCAGGCTCCTTTGTTCTCAGGATTTCCCAGGCAAGAATACTAGAGTGGGTTGTCATTTCCTTCTCCAGGAGACCTTCACAACCCAGGGACTGAGCCTGAAGCTCTTTCACTGGTAGGTGGATTCTTTACCACTGAGCCACCAGAGAGACCCTCTTCATGAGTTAGAAGACTTAAGACTGTTAATATGTCAATACTACCAAAAGTCATCAGCAGATTCAATGCAATCCCTATCAAAATTCCAAGGGTGTTTTGAGAAGAAATAGAAATATTCATCCAAAAGTTTACATGGCATCTTAGTGAGCCTTAATAGCTAAAACAATCCTGAAAAATAAGATCAAAGCTGAAGGGCTCATGTTTCCTGATTTTAAAACTTACTTCAAAATCAACACAATCAAAACAGTGATATGCTTGCATGAGGACAGGCATGTAGACCAATGAAACAGAAGAGAGCCCAGTAATAAACCTTTGACTATATGGGGTTTTGGACAAATGTGCAAAGACCATTCAATGTAGAAAAGGCAGACTTTACAATAAATGGTGCTGGGAAAACTGGATATCCACTTGCAAAGGAATAAAGTTAAACTCTTACTTAGATCACATACACAAACTAACTCAAAATGGATCAAAAATTTAAATATAATGCCTGAAGCTATAAAACTCTAAGGAGAAAACATGGCAAAAGTTTCTTGACACTGGATTTGGCAGTGATTTTTTGAGTATGACACTGAAGGTACAAAAAACAACAAAAACAGACAAATTAGACTTAATGCATATTAGAAAATTTTGCATCAGAAGACAGTATCACACAGGCTAAAAAGGTAATCTACAGAATGAGAGGAAATGTTTACAAAGCATATCTCTGATAAGAGATTAATACCTAGAATAAATAGAGGACTCTGAAAACTCAAACACAAAAAAACAAACAACATAATTTCAAAGTGAGTTAAGGATCTGAACACATATTTCAACAAAGATATATAAATGGTCAATAAGCATGAAAACTATATATTCTTCTACAGATTCAATGCATTCCGTATCAAATCACCAAAAACATTTTTTCATGGAACTGGAAAAAAGAATCTTAAATTTTTTATGGAAACACAAAAAACCCCACATAGCCAAAGCAATCTTGAGGAAGAAAAACAGAGCTGGAGGAATCAGGCTCCCTGACTTCAGCCTATACTACAAAGTTACAGTAGTCAAAACAGTATGGCGCTGGTACAAAAATAGAAAGACAGATCAATGAAACAGGTCAGAAAACCCAGAAATAAACTCACACATATATGGTCAATTAATCTCTGACAGAGGTGGCATGGCTACACAATGGTGGAAAGATTGTCTCCTCGACAAACGGTGCTGGAAAAACTGGACAGCTACATGTAAAAATAGGAAAGTAGACCATTCTTTAACACCATATACAAAAATAAGCTCAAAGTAGATTAAAGGCCTAAAGGTGAGACTGGACACTCTACAACTCTTAGAGGAAAACACAGGCAGAACACTCTCTGACATAAATCACACCAATATCTTTTTTGATCCATCTCCCAGAAAAATAGAAATAAGAAATAAACAAATGGGACTTAATTAAACTCAAAAGCTTTTGCGCAGCAAAGGAAGGGATAAACATGCAAAAGACAATCCACAGACTGGGAGAAAATACTTGCAAATGATGGGACTGACAGGGGACTAGTCTGTAAAATTTACAAACAGCTCATGAGGTTAATATCATCAAAACAAACAATCCAACTAAAGATTTGGGAAGAAGACCTGAACAGACATTTCTCCAAAGAAGACACACAGATGGCCAAGAGGTACAGAAAAAGATGTTCCATATCACTAATCATTAGAGAAATGCAAGTCAAAACTACAATGAAATATCATCACAGTTCAGTTCAGTTCAGTCCCTCAGTCATGTCCAACTCTTTGCGACCNAACTCTAGTATGATATTCAGTTGATGTAAAATACTTTCATCTGGCACTTTGAAGTAGGCAAACATATATACATATATATGTGTGTGTGTATATATATGTATATATATACACACACACATTTGAAGTAGGCAAATATATATATATATACACATTTAACCACAAAGTCAAAGTATAAGCAGGACATTAGTAAAATGGCATTTTATAAACATCTGGATGATGCATTCCTAAGGCCTAGGCCTAAAGATTCAGGAATCAGCCCCCAATAATTACAAATCCATCACTGATTGAAACACTTTTCAAACATCAAACCTCTGGTTCTTGCTGTGGTTTCAGATTGCACTGGAACATTCCATATGATTTAATCCATTTCATAAACACTATTTTGAGGTATTTAGCCTTAAATTTATAGTTTTAATTTTAAAGGCAGGGGTAACTAAAATCATCCAAAAATAGATGGAACTTAACTCCAAAAAACAGTAATCAAACAGAAACTATTATTTCTACTTTAGAACTACAATTAAACTTCTGTGAGAAATTATAATAATATCTATTACTCTTTCAAATCATAAAAAGTCATCAAGATTCGGAGAANTGTGGGGAGGGAGGGGGAAGGGAGGGGGTCCGGATTGGGAACTCAGGTACACTTATGGCTGATTTACGTCAATGTATGGCAAAATGAGTACAGTAGTGTAAAGCAAAACAAACTAAAAAAATAAAAATTAAAAAAAAAAAAGTCATCAAGTAATATATAAATTTCCCATAATTGTCCCCCTTTTCATGTGATTTCTGCTATTAAATACCAAGATAGATATAATTTTTTGTTATTTTCCTAGTTGTTTTACAAGAATATTATATAATCTAATAGGTCTCATTTACTGAGAAACTTTCCTAAGCAATCTGGTGCAATGTCTTAAAACTGCCAACAGATTTGCTGAGCTTGTCATGAGTCTTCTGCTTTTATTAAAAATAAATCATTCACCAAACCTGTGACTAAGCACAATCATTAATTACCAGAATTTAAACATTTGGCTACCAGGTTGACTTTGGCAACCAAAAGTTTCAAGCTCACTAAAAGGGAGTAAAAAAGAACTCATGGGTTAAATTAACTCATTCTGGCCACTTGATCATACAATTAGAAATATTAATACTATAATAAATTATATTATGATAATACTATATTAAAAATATTAAGTCATTTCACAAAATGTCTTGGGTACTCAGCTAAACCAAATTCTGTGCTAAGGCAATGGAGATAGGCTACAATCTTTGAACAAAGCAAAGGCAGTCCTTGTCCTCTAAGGAAAAAAAGAAATTGAACATTTTTGCAAGAGCTTATTGAGCATTCGTTTCCGAGGCTAACCTGAATGCCACCCTCAGTCTTTCTATTTCACTTTCTAGGACAAGCATTGTTTATCTCTGTATGGATAGCATTTAGTGTGCACCATAATGCATAGTGCATTTTTAATAAATGTTTGCTGGATGAATGAAAAAAAAAATACACATTATTGTATTCATGATTATGTCCCTTACTAGAGGATGATGAGCCTAATATCGACAACTTGACTTTAGGAAATACTTAACCTCATCTGTACTCTCTCTAACTGTTCTCAAACCCTATGGGTATACTTAAAATCAATATCATCGAATTTCTACCTAAGTCTGATAAACATCCGTCACACAACAACTCTAGAGAAAGTGCAGTTTAGGAGGCAAAGGCGTGTTGTAAGCCCTCCAAAGTTAAATGAACTGAAGCTGAGTGGAATAGGAATCCAATAAATGGCCACCCTCCACAGGGCAGCATATTGGCTGCACACGCTAAGAAGGGTCCTGCTGGGCGCCTCGCACGTGCACTTGTTAATGAAAGGGATACCTGAATATCTCAGCACATCATCTATGTGCTGCTCAAAGCCAAGTCACACCTAGCAGAGCCTCTTTCTCTGTTCCTTTCTGCAAAGACAGACCTAGCTTGCTCTGGTGGCTTCCTCTCAACACCTGCCTCTCTACTCCAGACAGACTCACAGTCTTGCTGAGTGAGAGCTAGCCTTTGAAAGCATTCAAACCAGACAGAGCTTAGCTATCTTTCAGGGAACTGTTGATTCCATGGAGAACCCTGGAGAGGCAGGGTCACCGTATGAATCGGAACAACCAGGGTCAAGTCCACCTCTGACACTAACAGTATAAGTTAGAGCAGCTTTCAAAGGAGGCTCGGCTTCAGATTTCTCATCTGTAAAATGCAGGTAATATCTAGCTCAGAGTGTTGGTGAGTCTTCAGAACAGCTTATACAAAATTTCTAGACCACTGTAATTTAAAATCGCAACCATCATTATTATTCTACTTTTTGGAGGCACTTGCCTTCCTACATATCCAGAGGCCCCAAACCCACACATTCCACCCAAGCTTTGCTCTCATGCCTTCTTTCATGGATCCTACTGCCTGGCAATGCTGCAATTATTAGTAGTTTATTGCATTGTTGTTAGTATCAGTAATAACATCTGACATTTGCATTGTACTTAGAACTTATTAAGCAGGTCCTCATAACTTTTATTTACTTTCAAAACAATCATGTAAGGCAAGTATTGCTCAGTTCAGTTCAGTTCAGTTCAGTCATTCAGTCGTGTCCGACTCTTTGTAACCACAAGAACTGCAGCACACCAGGCTTCCCTGTGCATCACCAACTCCTGGAGTTGACTCAAGTGCATATCATAGAGTCAGTGATGCCATCCAACCATCTCATCCTCTGTCGTCCCTTTCTCCTCCCACCTTCAATCTTTCCCAGCATCAGGGTCTTCTCAAATGAGTCAGTTCTTCACAGCAGGTGGCCAAAGTATTGGAGTTTCAGCTTCAGCATCAGTCCTTTCAATGAATAGTCAGGACTGAGTTCCTTTAGGATGGACTGATTGGATCTCTTTGCTGTCCAAGGGACCTGCAAGAGTCTTCTCCAACACTACAGTTCAAAAGCATCAGTTCTTCGGTGCTCAGCTTTATTTATTGTCCAACTCTCACATCCACATCCAGTAGTCACACGACTACTGGAAAAACCAGAGCTTTGACTAGACGGAGTTTTGTTGGCAAAGTAACGTCTCTGCTTTTTAATATGCTGTCTAGTTTGGTCATAGCTTTTTTTTGAAAGAGCAAGCGTCTTTTAATTTCATAGCTGGAGTCACCATCTGCAGTGATTTTGAAGCCCCCAAAATAAAGTCTGTCACTGTTTCCATTCTTTCCACATCTATTTGCCATGAAGTGATGGGACTGGATGCCATGATCTTGGTTTTCTGAATGTTGAGTTTTAAGACAACTCTTTCCCTCTCCTCTTTCACTTCCATCAAGAGGGTCTTTAGTTCTCCTTTGCTTTCTGCTATAACTGCGGTGTCATCTGCATACCTGAGGTTACTGATATTTCTCCCGGCAATCTTGATTCCAGCTTGTGCTTCATCCAGCCTGGCATTTTGCATGACGTACTCTGCATATAAGTTAAATAAGCAGGGTGATAATATACAGCCTTGACGTACTCCTTTCCCAATTTGGAACCAGTACTGTTACATTTTATTAAATGGAGAAACTCTGGTCAAACTCTGGCTCAATAGCACACAACTAGTAATTAAAGGAACCGAAATCTGAACCACAGTTTTGCCAGTGCCTTTGTTCTGTGGGGAAGACATGCTGCCTCTCAGTGTTGTGCCATTCTAGGCCTCCTCCCTCACCCCNGTACTGTTACATTTTATTAAATGGAGAAACTCTGGTCAAACTCTGGCTCAATAGCACACAACTAGTAATTAAAGGAACCGAAATCTGAACCACAGTTTTGCCAGTGCCTTTGTTCTGTGGGGAAGACATGCTGCCTCTCAGTGTTGTGCCATTCTAGGCCTCCTCCCTCACCCCAGCACTCCAATTAGCTACTGGGGTTCATTTCCTTATAGGTGAAAACACAGAGGACACCTAGAGCTAGGATGCAATTTTAAATCTTCCTGAAATAAGAATACCCCAAATTCACTTAAGAAGTATTTATTGAGGCACTCCTCTGGATTTGGATGAGACAGCAAGAGAATGTGACATTTTGTTATCATGGTTTGTGACCCTTTGGGGTTTCTTATGGCTCATTCATAACTCTGCAAAGTTTTGTCTTCCATATCACAGAACACTAGCTATTTTGCTATTTTGTATACTGCTCCTTAAAGCAAAACTATGTCTCACAAAGAGTCCTGTAACCTTTACATACACAGACCTTCCCCTTTAGACTCTGGACGAGTGCAGATAATCACAATTTCTGAAGTTTCTATGGTCCAAAATCTCCTGCTAAAAGGAAGTAAAGCTTCAGGTACATAAAGTCTCAAAGCACTTGTAGGAAATCATGCAGCCACAGATGGCAGTGTCTTCCATCTTCTCCAACTGAGAGAACATGGCCAGTCTTGGCACATGGAGACTAGTACAGGTAGCCCCACTAGGTCCTTTGGTAGCCTTGACTAGGGGCGAGACACTCTAGGCCCCCACCTCTAGAACAGCTGATTACAAAAATAGGAGGGGAAAGGTGCCCACTTCTCAACCTCTCCTCTTGGCACAAGCCATCCTGTCCCTCACATTGCTCAACGTTATCCCACTTACAGCTACTCCCATAAACACCTGGTATGTCGAGACAAAACTCATACTGGCTACCACCAGTTACAGCCAGTTACTATATGACCTGTTGTCCTGGAGACCAATAACAATTATGCATATTATTACAACGTGTGAAATACAATTTGTCATTCATTTCATTTGATGCCCAAACTAAGACATTCATGAGTTCTCAGTGTTAATGGTTTGTTGCTTACGCAGTATGATCATCTGCTCACTGCTTTAAAAGCCATTAAGTAACTTTCCAACCAAGACGATCCACTGAGACACTTTGGGATGCAGTTGCCCACCTGAGAAGAGCTTACCAAAGTTGTAACCAAGTCTTAAAAACAGAAAATAACTCAGTGGGCTGCAATGAAAGCANTTAATGGTTTGTTGCTTACGCAGTATGATCATCTGCTCACTGCTTTAAAAGCCATTAAGTAACTTTCCAACCAAGACGATCCACTGAGACACTTTGGGATGCAGTTGCCCACCTGAGAAGAGCTTACCAAAGTTGTAACCAAGTCTTAAAAACAGAAAATAACTCAGTGGGCTGCAATGAAAGCACCCCCTGCCCCACCCCGCTGAAACATTCAACAAAACAGCATTTTATTCATTAACAAACACATCTAATCAGTACATTCTTGACTATGAGGAACCTGGGAATTCCTGTCCCTTTCCCACATTTCTCACCATTTGCAAAAGAAATAAACGTTACCAATCTAGTTTCGATTCTTCTTCCTTTAACCTTCAGCCTCAGTATGCTGCTTCTGCCTAACTCGCCTGTGTCTATTGCTCCTCCCCCAAGTCTATGAACAGAGCTTTCATCCATTGTCAGCCTTCAGTTTTTTGTAATCATTTTACATTCTTCCTACACTCTTCTCCCTTGAGAATTTCATCCCCTCCCATATAATCAATTATCAGAACTGCTTCCCACTTCAAGTCAACATCTCCAACTCTGACCACTCTTCCAGGCTCCGAACATTGTTTGTTTGTTTTTTTCTTTTTTTAAAAAAATTATTTAATTGAAGGATAGTTGCTTTACAATATTATGTTGGTTTCTACCAAACATCAACATGAGTCAGCCATAGGTTACCCATGTCCCTTCCTATTTGAATACCCCTCCCACCTCCCTTCCCTCCTATCCCTCTAGGTTGTAACAGAGCCCGGGTTTGAGTTCCCTGAGTCATACAGCAAACTCCCATTGGCCACCTATTTTACATATGGTGATCATCTGACATCTCCGTCTGGACTGAACCCCAAACCAAAAGCCTCATCTTTCCCCTGGCTCCAAACATGCTCCCCTGTATTCCTATAATTGCCATTGGCTTGGACTCCTAGAAAGCAAACTCCTATGCACTTTCCCCTCCAACTCTGAGTTGGCTAGGGTTACATGCTATTGCAAGTAAGAGAATGCCAAATTTTCAATGATTTCAATAAGATAGTTTAATCCTCTCTCATGTGGAAGTCTGGCAGAATTTAGTTTGCCACTGATATGACAGTTGTGGTCCATGAAGTCTTCTGGGACTCAGACTCCTGCTATTTCACCTTTCCACTATTCTTAGGATCCAAATGAGCATATAGACCTACCAAGAAGGCAGATTATATCTCAGTAGCAGAATCAAAGAAGCGACAGAAGTGAAGGATATGTGCTTGCAATCTTTTAGGCATGCTACTGCCTGATAGATACTTCTGGCCAGAACATAGTCTTACAGCCCCACATAACCACAAGGAAAGTTGGGAAAACAGTCTTTATTTTGCAGCTAAAACTTTGCCATCTTTACAGCTAAAAATTGAAAGGGGAAAAAACAGATATTCAGGTGTGACTAGTAGGGTCTGACATCATTCTCCATTAATTGCTCTGATCTTTCACATTTCATCTCCACAATGAATCTGGCATCAGCACTGCTGTCAGAATACAATTTCCAATTCTAAACTTTAACTACTTCCTAGTCAAACATTGTCAATGGCTTGTCGATATCTATATGGAAATTAAAGTCCATATTTCTCAAACTAGCTCCTTTAGACCAACCAAAATTTGATCACAGATACTTTTCTGGTCTTATCTACCCATGGCCCCAAACTGAGACAACCTAACTACTTACCATAATATTTGCTACCATTTCCTGACAGCCAAAGAGTTTACATAGATGATGACAAATCTTCAGGAAAAAACAAAATCAAACACACAAAAGAAACAAATATTACAGTCCCTATTTTTAAGGTGAGAGAACTGAGATTCAGAAAGATTAAGTAACATGGGCATAGTTCCACATTTATGAGCAGAAGAGATCAAAGACATATCTGTGTGACCCCAAAGCATATTGTTTCCCTGTATCCTCCATCTCCACCCCCACCCAATAATATGACAATAGTCATCTTACTCCTTCTAAAGCTTTGTTCTAAACCCAAAGCTGCTGTTNATCTCCACAATGAATCTGGCATCAGCACTGCTGTCAGAATACAATTTCCAATTCTAAACTTTAACTACTTGCTAGTCAAACATTGTCAATGGCTCGCCAACATCTATATGGAAATTAAAGTCCATATTCTCAAACTAGCTCCTTTAGACCAACCAAAATTTGATCACAGAATACTTTTCTGGTCTTATCTACCCATGGCCCCAAATTGAGACAACCTAACTACTTACCATAATATTTGCTACCATTTCCTGACAGCCAAAGAGTTTACATAGATTATGACAAATCTTCAGGAAAAAACAAAATCAAACACATAAAAGAAACAAATATTACAGTTCCTATTTTTAAGGTGAGAGAACTGAGATTCAGAAAGATTAAGTAACATGGGCATAGTGAGCAGAAGAGATCGAAGACATATCTGTGTGACCCCAAAGCATATTGTTTCCCTGTATCCTCCATCTCCACCCCATCCCAATAATATGATAATAGTCATCTTACTCCTTCTAAAGCTTTGTTCTAAACCCAAAACTGCTGTTATCTCACCCATAATGTCCATATCCTCCAGCCCTGTTGAGATCTATCACTTGTTGACGTTCAAGCCATCTTCCATGGTAAGTTAAAATACTCTCTCCTTCATGAAGGCTTCTCTGATTTTTCGCCTTCCTTATTCTCTCTCTGGACTTCCCTAGTGGCTCAGACAGTAAAGTGTCTGTCTACAATGTGGGAGACCCAGTTTCGATTCCTGGGTCGGGAAGTTCCCCTGGAGAAGGAAATGGCAACTCCCTCCAGTACTATTGCCTGGAAAATCCCATGGATGGAGGAGCCTGGTAGGCTACAGTCCATGTGGTCGCAAAGAGTCAGACACGACTGAGCGACTTCACTTCAACTTCACTTCATTCTCTTTCTAGTCAATTATCCAAAAACCAGACGTGCATTTCCCTCTGAATGCCCACAATAGTTTGTTTGTATTTCTTTTAAAGTCTTCATCATATCCTGTCTTACATCATGGCTGGCTGTATTCCAGCCTGCCCTCTCTCATGGCTTCTTGGTCTCAGAGGTTGGACCAGTATTGTCCTGTACATCCCCGGTTTGGTAGCACTGGGTGCCAGGCATTCTGGGTAATCATCTAATTTTTGGAAAGTAAGTAAGTCTGAATTTAAACCTCAAGTTTTCTTAAAAACAAACATCCCCATTTAAGACGTACCTCCATACACTCTTCAGCATGCGCTCTATGGCAACTCTGATGCCAGAATCGGCTAAGAGAAGTGAGACTGTGAAGAGTGTATTGCAGCCCAGTGATATCCTCATCATGGCCTTTTTTTGAAAATTTATTTAATTGGAGGCTAATTACTTTACAATATTGCAGTGGTTTTTGCCATACATTGACATGAATTAGCCATGGGTACATGTGTTCCCTATCCTGAACCCCCCTCCCTCCTCCCTCCCCATCCCATCCCTCTGGGTCACCCCAGTGCACCAGCCCTGAGCACCCTTTCTCATGCATCGAACCTGGCCTGGCAATCTGTTTCACATATGATAATATACACGTTTCAGTGCTATTCTCTCAAATCATCCCACCCTTGCCTTCTCCCACAGAGTCCAAAAGACTGTTCTATNCCATCCCATCCCTCTGGGTCACCCCAGTGCACCAGCCCTGAGCACCCTTTCTCATGCATCGAACCTGGCCTGGCAATCTGTTTCACATATGATAATATACACGTTTCAGTGCTATTCTCTCAAATCATCCCACCCTTGCCTTCTCCCACAGAGTCCAAAAGACTGTTCTATACAACTGTGTCTCTTTTGCTGTCTCGCATATAAAGTCATGATTACCATCTTTCTAAATTCCATATATATGCATTAGTATATGGTATTCATGTCCTTATGTCTTGAGGGTCACAAGGTACTGATTGGGAAATAGAAGATCTTGTAAGCTTAGTGACCTAAACAACCTTCTTCAATCCTTGTTGCTTTTCCTCCCTCTGTTTAAATTCTGTCCTCTCAACTCTGTCCCCATTCCATTAACTTCTTGCCTCTTTCTTTGTTCTTCCCAATTTTCTGCTCAGTGTTAGTCATAAGATTCTGAATCACTGGTAAGAAGCAGAGCACTTTCTTAGACAATTGGCTGTATAGTTTTTATTCTAAATGGAGTATTTCTGTTTGATTTCTATTTTCTATATTCTAGAGTGCTCGTGCTGGCTTAGAATTCAATCTAGACAATTTTCACGGCATACCATCAACAAAAGTATCACCGGCTTATTCATCTGTCTATCACTAATGCAANATGTATTACTAGAAAAACTCACACTGAAAATCCATTTACTGGTTTTGAAAATAAGCACTACAGTTTCTTCTTTTAGTATAACGGAGAGCTTATGAATACTGCCTAAAGCTAAGATACAGTAAAGGAAAGAGGAATAAGGAATTTCTCTTTAGAATTTTGGGTTAAGTGTCCAGAGCCCTGAGACTTATCCCTACCTCCCATCGATTCAGCCAAGAGTTTAGTTCTACCCTGGAGTGAAAGGAGGCCCAAGGCNCCTAAAGCTAAGCTACAGTAAAGGAAAGAGGAATAAGGAATTTCTCTTTAGAATTTTGGGTTAAGTGTCCAGGGCCCTGAGACTAATCCCTACCTCCCATCGATTCAGCCAAGAGTTTAGTTCTACCCTGGAGTGAAAGGAGGCCCAAGGCCACTATCCCAGCAGACTCACCCTATGAACTGGAGGAGTCCTAAAGCCCAAGCACACTTGGGCACACCACGCTTACCGGCTCTCACGCTCCCCACTGCTCAATACAAATAAAGGCTTAGAAAAAGCTACCTTCCCTGGCAAGAAAAGGAATCGCTACTGGGCCAAGGAGCGTGAGGGAATCTGAAAAGGCATTCACATGCACCGAGTGAGCCAGCCAAAAGACTGATGTTAAAGCAAGCACAGGAAAGAAACCTCTGATATGAATAGCGAGCAGGTCCCACGACTTAAAGCAGTCACCGGTGTCCTCTCAGCGCAGTAACAGCTCCGCTTGTCCGCTGGGGAATCGCCTGTATTGGAACTATGCTCTTCTCAGTGACTTGCTTTGCCCTTCTGTCGNGACTGATGTTAAAGCAAGCACAGGAAAGAAACCTCTGATATGAATAGTGAGCAGGTCCCACGACTTAAAGCAGTCATCGGTGTCCTCTCAGCGCAGTAACAGCTCCGCTTGTCAACTGGGGAATCGCCTGTATTGGAACTATGCTCTGCTCAGTGACTCGCTTTTCCCTTCTGTCTCCTCAGGTTTCACTCCACTGGTGTCTTAGAGAATGTGCTGAAGTGCTGTAATCCACGGCATGGTCATCTAACACACTGTAAAAGTTCTGAACGTGCCCTCAGGAGACCATCAGGGTCAGAGCGGCAGGGGCCACCAGTGTGCTCAGTGTCTCTGAAACAGAGTCTGTAGACCTTTCCATGTTCCTAGTAGAACTATTTGGTACTAGGTCAAAGGCAGACCTAAAAAGTATTGATCTAGTTGAAAGGAAGCCTCCAAGAATCCAATTTAAATAGTTTTGGAGAACAATTTGGTAATCACTATCAAAATTAAAAATCCATATTTGTCAGTCCAGAAGTTCCAGATATTAGTAATTGTCATACACTTTAAAGATGCATATACTTTAATTTCAATTACAAGACTGCAACAGTGAAAACCTGGAAAGAATCAGCATGTCCATAAACAGCTAAATAAACTGTAGAAGATAGTATATCATGCTATGAAATCATCTGCAGGAGTTAAAAAAAAAAAGTAGGGAGAAATTCTAATTCTGGATATAATGAGTTATTCATAGAAGCCATGGGTATAATGAATTACTCATAGAAGGCCAACTTTCTCACTATAAGCAATAAGAAAAATCAAATAAATGACAAAAATCATATATTTAAGATATGAGAGCATTACTGAAGCAAAGAGTACTGAAAAGTAAAATTCCAGAAAGAGAGGAAGATTTCAGAGGTGACCTAAGTATAAGCAGCTACCCACAGGGGACACCTGCTGCTCGTGAGCTGGCTCCAGCTAGTGGGTCTAGAGGACAAGCTTGGGGTCCACACAGGCAACAGACAGCCCTGGGACAGGGACAGCAGCAGGTCCTCTGGCAGCCACTGGGACTTCCATGACAAGACTGGCCTTCCTTATGAGGGACTTGACCACAGAGCTGGTCTCCCCATCAAGTTGGCAGATTACGAAGTTGCACATGGCATAAAAGTGGAGAATTAAGTCAATACTTCTCAAAAGCATGTCAGAAATTCTGCATTCTCTTGGGACTACGGATTCAGAGATATACCAGGCTTTGGATGGACAGCCCTAGGGAGCCATGCTTAGAACAGGGAGAAACCTACAGTCTGAGTTGTAACAAAATTGCAACCTATCCTGATGCAACTTGGTCTGCAGTTGAATTAAGATCAGTCCTTTACCTTGGTTAGTCTAGTCGAGGAAAGGTAAGCCTATGAAGCTGCTATAGATTTTTTTTTTATGCATGGTATTTGCACAAAAACTAGTAGGCATACAACGACTTAGAAGAACATAAGTGACAATTAAGAGAAAATGAAAATAAAAGCAATTTAGTAGTTTATATAAATTTATTTTAAAATATTTCTAAACACAAAACTAAACATTTACAACAGCTGGAAAATTAGTGAGTCAGTAACCTATTTGCCTTGATAAGATAGAAGGAAAGAAGCCTGTGGAAGAACAGAAAGAGTGGGAGATCTCATTAACTACCCTAGGAATGGTGATTTCAGTTATACTCATTTTGTTAATACAATTTTGCATTAGCAATTTTCATTTGGGTGGGAAAAAGAAGAGTAGCATTCAGGATATTTAACACTATTGTGTAAATAACTCAAGATTTAAATAAGTGGAAACAAAGCATAAACTCAAAACAGATGGAAGATTATCTGATAAAAGTGAACATAAGGCACACATACCAGTCTTGATATGGTCTGCCACAAGTTAGAGAGAACTAACAATCCAAGAAAAATACTCAAAATTAAAATCCGGCAGAAAATTTACAGAAGGATCCCTAGTACGGCCTGGATTACCCTAAAGTATTATCATCTGTATCCCCTATTTCTCATTGTTGTTCAATTACTCAGTCACGTCCAACTCTTCACAGCCCCATGGACTACAGCACGCCAGGCTTCTTCATCCTTCACCATCTCCCGGAGCTTGTTCAAACCATGTATATTGAGTTGGTGATGCCATCCAACCCTTTCATCCTCTGTCATCCCCTTCTCCTCCTGCTTTCAATCTTTCCAAGCATCAGGGTCTTTTCAGTCAGTCAGCTCTTGGCAGCAGGTGGCCAAAGTATTGGAGCTTCAGTTTCAGCATCAGTCCTTCCAATGAATATTCAGGATTGATTTCCTTTAGGATGGACAGGTTTGATCTCCTTGCAGTCCAAGGGACTCTCAAGAGTCTTCTCCAACACCACAATTCAAAAGCATCAATTCTTTGGCACTCAGCCTTCTTTACCTACAGCTCTGACATCCATACTGGAAAAACCATAGCTTCGACTAGATTGACCTTTTTCTGCGAAGTATTGTCTGCTTTTTAATATGCCGTCTAAATTTGTCATAGCTTTTCTTCCAAGGAGCAAGCATCTTTTAATTTCATGGCTTCAGTCACCATCTGCAGAGATTTTAGAGCCCAAGAAAATAAAGTCTGTCACTGTTTCCATTGTTTCCCCATCTATTTTCCATGAAGTGATGGGACCGGATGTCATGATCTTTGTTTTTTGAATGTTGAGTTTTAAGCCAGCTTTTCA
Organism: Neotragus moschatus; assembly: GCA_006410615.1. NCBI lineage: Eukaryota > Metazoa > Chordata > Mammalia > Artiodactyla > Bovidae > Neotragus > Neotragus moschatus. The sequence goes on along the minus strand of SJYA01001911.1, from coordinate 77,323 downwards.
CCCTTCTCTTTCACTTTCATCAAGAGGCTCTTTAGTTCCTCTTCTCTTTCTGCCAGTAGGGTGATGTCATCTGCATATCTGAGGTTATTGATATTTCTCCTGGCAATCTTGATTCTAGCTTGTGCTTCATCCAGCCTGGGATTTTGCATGATGTACTCTGCATATAAGTTAAATAAGCAGGGTGACAATATACAGCCTTGATGAACTCTTTTCCCAATTTGGAACCAGTTGGTTGTTCCATGTCCAGTTCTAACTGTTGCTTCTTGACCTGCATGCAGGTTTCTCAGAAGGCAGGTAAGGTGGTCTGGTATTCCCATCTCTTTAAGAATTTTCCACAGTTTTTTCTGATCACATAATCAGTGGCTTTAGCATAGTCAATGAAGCAGAAGTAGATGTTTTTCTGGAATTCTCTTGCTTTTTCTATGATCCAGTGGGTGTTGGCAATTTGATCTCTGGTTCCTCTGCCTTTTCTAAATCTAGCTTGAACATTTGGAAGTTCTCTGATCACATACTATTTCTCATAAGACTTCATATTTCCCTTATTAACCTATTAATAGGTACATGCTTCCTGGAGAGACAGTGCTCATGCATACTTCTTTCCTGCACTCAAAACTGAGGCCCCAGAGGACAGCAGTGTGTCAGGTGGATCTCAGTGTCCTGCCCCACTTCTCGCAGAGTGTCCATGTGCTGTCAGTGCTCCACATACGTCTATGATCCAAACCAAATGAAGACACTCTGGCCATAGTGCTTAGCAAGAAAAAGATGTTCACTCTGCAGGGCACCATTCATCGAAACCATCAAACCACTGAATCATGAATTGAGCATTCACTGTCTGGTTAGCATTATGCTAAGCTCACACTTTCACAGCATAAGAATTGCCATGACTCACCTCTTCCCAGTCTGCCTTCTGATCAATAGTTCCTCCTAAAAATACAAAATGGGTTAGTGATCTTGAGTTATGAAGAACACAGAGACAGAAAAAGCATTAAATAACAAGAAGGCAAAGACTTAGGAATGGTTCCTAGTGGAGAATGAGTAAACAGGAAGTATGAATAAATATTTAGAGACTACCTGACAACCAAAAGTCTGTTCTGGCTAAAATGTTTACAGTTGCTTGTAAATGGACAACTGAAAAATGTCATGCTACCAAAGCATTTCAAGGTTACTCCAGTCAGGGAAGATTTTTCATTTTTCATTTTCATAGCTGACCAACAACCTAGTGAAAAATGTCCCCTGATTGTGCATCCTTACCTGAGGAAAAGATTGCTTAAGGTCAAACAAAGCTCTTTTGAAAATATTCTGTTCTAAGCAGAAACCATGGAGGAAACAATTGCATCAGAGGAGGTCTAAATATGTTCCTTTAGTAGGGGAGGAGGAGGTGTGTTTTTTTGTTTTTTAATAAACATGTGGATGCTCTTAGCTTCCTCCGAGCACTGATTTCTGGCACTCCATGTTTATTGGCCTGAGTGTATCTTCCTTACAGACTTAATTCTTCCCTACTGACCTTGAGGCATGATCTTCAGCTAAATTTGCAGCAAGACTGTGCATGACTGTGTGAGTCCATGGGTGGACTGTCCATGCTTAGTAACAACCAAAGCCAGGGGAGCAGTTAATTTACAAGGCCTGCCCAGGCAGAGACCCATGGGTCTAGGCACTGCTGACCTACATGAGAAAGGAGAGGCTTGGCCACTTTCGTTAGCTGTCCACTTGCACAGATAACAAAACAGGTGCCTAAGGCATGCTAGGAACCAAGGGTAGCTTCCAGGCCTGACCAGCCTATTTGTATTTCCTAGGGACATATTATCTGCTTGACAGTATACACAGACTATAGAACCTAGACCTTACTTCCATGGAAATTACCGTCTAGTGAACACATGTAGAACAAGAGATAAACTATTGATCATTTTCTCAACTCAGTGACAGAGGATGAGACAGCTGGATGGCATCATCAGTGACTCAGTGGACGTGAGTCTGAGCAAATTCCGGGAGACAGTGAAGGACCAGGAAGCCAGGTGTGCTTCAGCTCATGGGGTCCCGAACAGTCGGACAGGATTTAGCAACTGAACAACAAGAACAAGACAGCACTTATCAAAATCTGAAACAACTTGTCTCACACGTTTGCTGTCTATCTCCTCCACCAGAATGCAGACTACATGTCTGTAGAGGTTCCTTCTTCCTTGCTCTCCTCTACACTTCAGCTTTAGGACAGGCCTGGTTCATACAAAATATCCCCTCGATCATTGACTCATGCACACATTCAAGCCATGTCGCTGTCCTAGATGGTGAGGGTAAGCAATTCCTTGGCACCTGATAATGTAAGCAAGGTTGCTTCTCTCACTCCTGTAGCCTGGCAGGAGGAGACGAACAGCAAAGCACACACATGAATAAGCAAGATAACTTCAAATAAAGATAATGCCGCTTGGAAAATAAAAGCCAGCATTCGCCTTTGACTCTTTTATTTTCTTCACCTCCTGCATCCAATCCATCAGCAAGTCCTGAAGACTCTGCTTACTCAACAGCCGAATCTGACCATAGCTGGCCATCCCCACTGCTATGAGCACAATCCAGGTATCACAGGGTATCACATATCCCTTGCAACAGCTTCCTAAATGTGTGGCCTTCTTACTTCCGTTCCTTTTCCCTACAATCTGTGTCCCACCCTGAGGTCNACATGTGTGCTGTCGTGTGGGAAACGAATCGTCGGTCTATATTAAGTTCAGGATACAGGATGCTTGGGACTGGTGCACGGGGATGATCCAGAGAGTTGATGTGGAGTGGGAAGGGGGGTGGTTCAAGATTGGGAACTCATGTACACTTGAGATGAAAAAAAAAAAAAAATTAAAAAAAAAAAAAAAGAGTGAACCCTAGGGAATTCCCTGATGGCCCAGTGGTTAGAAATCCACCTTCCAATGCAGGGGACATGGGTTCAGTCTCTGCTTGGGGAACTAAGATCTCACACGCCACAGGGCAACTAAGCCCATGGTCCACAGCAAGAGAAGCTCATGTGCTGCCACTGGGGAGAAGCCCCCCACCACAGCACAGACAGAACAGCCATATGAAAAGGAGTGAGCCCTAGGACAAACTCTGGACTTTGGGTAATAATGATGTGTCACTGTAGGCTAATCCTTGGTGAAACTTTTTGCCATTCTGGGGAGTGATGTTGTTTGTGGGGTGGGTTATGTATGTATGGGGGCAGTGAGTACATGTGAAATCTCTGTATCCCCCTCTCAATCTTGCTGTAAACCTAAAACTCCTCTTGAAAAACAGTCTTAAATAATACTCATGTGCTAAAGCCCCAAGAGTTCTTGGAGAGAAGAGCAGAAGTACAATATGCTATCTTGCCATGAGGGGGTTGTAACAGCTAGATGAGGCTGCTCAGATGGCTTTTTCTCTGATTCCCATTTTAAGTTATTAATGAAACTCCAACCTCCAAGTAAATATGCCATTGCCATCAATGGGCTTTGCCCAACTATGCAGTTCCTAATGCCAAGCACATGTATCCTGGGTTGTCTACACTATTTGGTACTTTATTTCTTTGCTCAAAATAATCCTTTTCTATGAATAAATTTCATCACTGAATTAGCAACAACATCAAACCTCCAAAACATGTAAATCCAGAGCCAAAGCTTACAGGCTGGAAAAAATAAAGGTTCTCATGTGAACCAAGTATTGACCAAAAAAATATTGATGCCCAGCATTAAAAACACCTGCTTTGTTTGTGTACTTGGAACATAAATTTGTGTTGCTCTCTCAGAAGGCCTCCTAAGTGCAAGGCTGAGGGAAAGAATTTCACTGCAAACATAAGCAAACAGCAAATGTCACATAAATTACCAGTGTTCAGAGGAGAAATTCCACCTGTGTCTATAAAGGTTGATCTCTCTCTTCCTGTTCTCAGGATATGTTAAGAATTTAATGATTCATAGATTACAGCCTATCATGGTGCCCTGGCCTTGAATTTTAGGAGGTTTTACATGGACCAAAAAAAATCTTTACCTTCCACTAAATAACTTTCAATGACAATTATGTCTATAGGTTCCCTGTCTGGCAGGTGAGAGTCGTCCTCCATCCCCTTCCCCACAAAAAGATCAGTCCAAGTGGGAGGCAAATGGGGAAGAATACTTGGGAGTAGTAGTGGCAGTTGCTCAATCATGTCCAACTCTTTGCAACCCCATGGACTGTTCTCCAGGCAAGAATACTGGAGTGGACNTTTCAATGACAATTATGTCTATAGGTTCCCTGTCTGGCAGGTGAGAGTCGTCCTCCATCCCCTTCCCCACAAAAAGATCAGTCCAAGTGGGAGGCAAATGGGGAAGAATACTTGGGAGTAGTAGTGGCAGTTGCTCAATCATGTCCAACTCTTTGAAACCCCATGGACTGTTCTCCAGGCAAGAATACTGGAGTGGACTGCCATTCCCTTCTCCAGAGGATCTTCCTGACCCAGGGATCGAACCTGGGTCTCCTGCATTGCAGGCAGATTCTTTACCGTTTGAGCTATACGGAAGAGCCTATATTAAGAAGCATCAAATGTAGCCAAGGTGGGTGATTGTCCAAAATGTCAAAGTTTTTTCAGCTTGGATAATAGACTTGTTTATTAAACAACCAGCAGGGCTCCATCACAATGGAGGCTTCTTCAAATATGTGCCCAAAGGGTTCTGTGGCACATCAGCCGTAATAAGCACATATAAAGGGAGGGAGTTATAGACTTGCTAGGCTGAGTCACTTTTTCGTCTTTTTCTTCGCAACTTCCAAGGAGAACTGCATTTGTATTTCAAAGTTTCCATTTGGGTCAGCCGTGAACAAATAAGAATAGGGGAGGGAGAGACAGACAGGCCACCTGGAACGTGAGCTGGGAGCCTGATAAGAGTTTCTCCTGTTGAGCCATCTGGTGTGTCCTGGCACTTGTCATCCAAATTATTGTTCTCCTCAACAGATTTAGCTTCCCCCAGACAGTTCAGCTTAAATGAGCTCATACTGTCTATCTGACACTTGTCGAAAGAAGAGTGAAAGCTTTCTCTAAGCCCTGATTGAAGGAGGGAGGGAGGTAGAGAGAGTAAGCAAGTCAGCAGCAGCAAGAAGAGGGCAAGGCAATGGGATTCGAGCAGAGCAAGTCTTCCTTGAAGAGCCAGAGCATTTTTATCTTCACCTATAAATCTCATGCCAGAAGGGAGGAAAAGAAGAAAAGGGGCCACTTCCAATCATATTTGTTAAGGCAAATATGATTGAACACAAAATAGGAAAACCGTACAAGCCGCCACCACACCCATCTAGTGTCATTTTTCTTTGGGGGTCTGATTGGTTTTGTTTTTAGTTAAGAAAGGAGGAAGAGATGGCAGTGGAGAAATCTGATCTGCTTGGGACAGCCTGGCCAATGCTCTTGTCCATCCCGGCTGGAGTAGGATTCAGTAACGGGCAAGGGCAAGTGGAGGAGTGAAGCATTACCTAACACTTGATTTTGAGCTTTGCATATCTACAGATCTGCTTTTTTTTTCCTCTTCCCCAGGTCTTGGGGAGCTGCCAATATGTGCAAAAGGGATGATGGTAATGGACTGAAGCTGCCACAGGGCAAAGCTCTGGAAGCGAAGATATAACCAGTTGCCAGGAGGGTACAAGGTGCCTTTGCCTTTCAGTCTGACAGGTAACAGGGAATCTCATTTAGGAGCCACAAGAAGCTACCAAATAAAGAGAAGTAGGAGGGGCGAAAGGAAGAGCCTCACAGAAATACGATCAAAGATGTCTTTCAAAATCTACCTTCCAAAGGAAAAGGGCCCAGGACTGCAAAAGCCTCTTCACTGTTGTTAATGCTGGTGTTCGTACATTTGTTGGCCATTTTCCTTCTTTCATTCTCTTGACCCGATCTTCTCAACTGGAACACGTCACCTGGTCTCTTTTCCACTTTTACCAAAGTGATCTTACAAAAACTCTTATCAATACATTACTTCCTCTATTTCCAGTTTAGTTACATCAACACTGTCAGTTCTTAAGCTGGCAAAGAGATGATCAAAGGAATTTTCTTCAAAATGTCCTAGGATACAATCTCGACCAAGTTACTCAAATGCAAAATGAGTCTACAGTCCCCTGCAACCCAAGGCTTCAGCTGAGATTTAATATAAAATACTCAGTGATTAAAAGCTGTTGAATATACGTTATCTCATTTCCTTTCTCCACTTGGAATTAACAGATTCCTAGAACTTACAGCAGAAAAATCGACATCAGTAATAAGCAGTATTTGGACCTACATTCATGAACTTAAGTTTTTTCTTAGAGGAATAAATCCAATTAAAAATCAGTATATTTTCACAATGCCTATTTGAGCTATTTATGAGCCTCAGAGTCCCTTGTAACAATTATTCCAAAGGAGCAGTATTTTAAATTCACTGTGGTGTTATGGATACAGCTGGTGCTAAGCAACATAAGGCATGTAAGCAGTGAAGATCTATTTCACAGCTTCTTTCCTCAGCAAGAGAACAGATGAGATTTTGTCAGCCTCGCTTCCCTGGAGATTAAAAACCAAACCCCAGAGGAAGGCCAGGTAGCTGACATATAGACCCTTCCCCCGCGGAGGGAAGAAAACAGAAAGTCCATGGAAAGCTTGCTTCTTCACCAGGTGAGTTCCCATTTTCTGTGACAGTGTTCCTGATATTGTGTACTTTGCTGAAAGTCCTATCAAAATGAGCAAGGCAACCCTATTAGGCGGCATTTTAGAAGCACACTGTGCATGCTAACTCTTAAAAATATGCACTGGGGTAGGGGGAGGAATCCCACAGAGATTAAATCAATGTATGTCTAAGTTAATTGACTCAATCCAGGGAAGCTGCAGATAGCTGATAGAGATCTACCCATGGAGACATGAGAGAAAAGAAACATGTGACCAGGAGCTAAAAGACACATTGTCCCTGTTCTACCATGGCTGACTTACCTTCAGCCCCAAGGTCACTACTGCTCCTCTCTAAAAGGAAAGGATGACCTTCAGCCTCAAGGTCACTACTCCTCAACTCTAAAAGGAAGGGGTGACCTTCAACCCCAAGGACACTACTGTTCATCTCTAAAAGGAAGGGGTGACCTTCAGCCCCAAGGTC
>SJYA01001911.1:40275-68220 GCA_006410615.1 Neotragus moschatus | reverse complement strand
TCTCTAAAAGGAAGGGGTGACCTTCAGCCCCAAGGTCACTACTGCTCCTCTCTAAAAGGAAGGGGTGACCTTCAGCCCCAAGGTCACTACTGCTCCTCTCTAAAAGGAAGGGGTGACCTTCAGCCCCAAGGTCACTACTGTTCATCTCTAAAATGAAAGGGTGACCTTCAGCCCCAAGGTCTCTACTCCTCAACTCTAAAATGAAGGAGCGGTGACCTTCAGCCCCAAGGTCACTACTCCTCAACTCTAAAATGAAGGGGTGGAGTAGACATTCTCTCAGGGCTCATCCAGCTCTACCATTTTGAAATCTAGGTACTAAAAGGGAAATGGAGTAGAAATAGGAAGAAGCTGCTTATAAAGAATTGCAAGTACCAAGCCACCAAAAACTGAAAGGACCACTAAAACACGTACAGAAATGAGGAGGAGGAGGAGGAGGAGGAAGGTGAGCATGGTGTTACCGGCTCCATCTGTGGAGGCCTCACTAGAAGCCCAGCTCAGGCCCACACACTTCACAGTATTAACTCTCCTAATACACTCTGACTCTATTTCTGTCACACCCCCCTTCATGTTAGACAACATCGGAATGAATCTAGATATTCAGAGGAAGTGGACTGGGGATGCATTTACAGGATTCAGAGTCATAATCGCCACCTGGTATGAGAGAGGCTCCCAGGACTACGTGTCATAACCCGAAGGGCGGGGCCAGAGGTCACATGGTGCTGAGAATGGCTCCTGCAACACCTGGCGATGAAAGGGTAGAGGTTCAGAAGCTGGTCACTCAAAATTCCTTCCAGTTATCAGGTGTGCAAAACGGCAACTGAAGGATTCCATTCCCATGGGCACCTACTTAAAATGGAAAGAACTTGCCAAGAACAGATTCTGGAATTCAGGGTATGCTATTATGAAGACACCGCCTAATTTTATATTTTAATTTTCTTTTTTGAGCAAGTCATGCAAAATGCAATTTGTCAGAAACCCTATGTTCATAGGGCACAAGCTTATGGTTGTACTACAGTGAGTGCGTTGATGTATGAAGTCACATGTTTTGAGTCTACAGATCAAATAGCATGTTAGCATATATAACATATCTGTTCTAACCAATCTGGCAATAAATACCAGAAAAAAAGACATACAAAAGCCATGTTTTACTGGGAGAAAGAGATGTGCTTCAAGTATTCATGATGAATAGTCTCTTAGATTATTCAATAATACAAATAACGAAGGATAATCACCTTAGAAAAACACTGACAGTTCTTGATCTGACACAAAATAGTGACAAATATAAAGGTAACAGAAAGTCATAATATGTATCCAAAGGCTGCTGTCAATTCATTGTCACTGTGCACAAAAGCATCTTTAATGTCCTTAAGCTCATATGTGAAAATAACTTGATAGCAACTTTCTGAAATCTGACAGCCTTAAAAATGCATATGATATTGCAAACAAAAAGCTGTCAAGCTGAAATAAACTTTCCCAAACTATCACTAATAAAATCTAAATTTCAACCATGGTAAAGGAAAAACTGAATTTTCTTTTTATTCTCTCTATAGAAAATATAAAGACCAATCAGACTATGCAAGAAAAAAAAAAGAGGAAAAATTTAGAAGCTTGACAGGTACTTATTTTTTAAAAAAATATGATTTTTTTTTTTAAATTTTGTAATGTTTATAGTATTTGGCAGATTTCTTAAATTTGTAACTTGTTACAATTTGCTATTCTAAGTAAATATTGATTTTATATCTAAATTTGCTTTGCGATTTCATATTCTTTTTCTTAAAGAGACCCTCAAATTATATAAGTGCCTAGCCCTACAAAACTTGGGTCCTTCCTGGCCTGGAATATAAAAGACACCTGATGAATGTTTATTGAATGAATCAAGTTGATAAATGTCAAAAACTATTTTCTCCTAGATGTCAAATATTTAATTTTTAGAGGAGCAACCAGTGCAGAAACAGACATTCACTGAGCTATTAAACTAATACCCGCTGACTCACTGGCCAAAGTTGGTCACCCCTTCACAAGCACTGATGATGTGGGGAAGATGCAGAGGGTGGATAACTTCCAGTTTTCTGTAGCCCACCACAGACACCAGGTAAACTCCTCCCAAACAGGCATCCGCGCAGGCCTCTGAAAACCCACACTGAGACATATTTCTTCGGAAAGAACTCTTTGGGAACACACTCCTGAACATCAGCAGCACATAGCAAAAAAGTGAAAAGAAAAAGATTAAAAAGAAAAAAAAACTCTGGGGAAGCAATCTCTGGATCCGCTGCTGCTAAGTCACGTCAGTCGTGTCCGACTCTGTGCGACCCCATAGACGGCAGCCCACCAGGCTCCGCAGTCCCTGGGATTCTCCAAGCAAGAACACTGGAGTGGGTTGCCATTTCCTTCTCCAATGCATGAAAGGGAAAAGTGAAAGTGAAGTCACTCAGTCGTGTCCGACTCTTCGCGACCCCGTGGACTGAAGCCCACCAGGCTCTGCTGTCCATGGGATTTTCCAGGCAAGAGTGGGGTGCCATTGCCTTCTCCAGACTCTGGATCTGAGATCTTTGCTTATTTTAATAATTAACAGCAATTATGGATGGGGTGAGGATCTTCATTCACATGTGGTACACACTGGTAATGATAAACTCTAAAAATATTTCCAGAGTCATTACTCCAGAGTGCATGCTGTTAATGACAAAGTTCAGAGGAAATGGATGGTATTGATTACACCCTGCTCATTAGCTGACTACCTAGGATAATTTGGGCTCCTTTGGATTAAAAAAAAAAAAAAGTGAATTCCTGTCAATGTTTCCAATATTCGAGCTTATCATAAAATATTAGCTTTGACACTTAAGGGCTTTGAAATTGTTGATGCTTTATCAACAAGAATGACAGTAATAAATTTTAATACATTCCTTTTAAAAAATCCATGAAGTGATAATCAGAAACAATAATAAGAGTGAAAGCTCTTCTTTACAAAAAAGTGCCAGTTAAAAAATGCATATAATAGGAATCATTGAATTAGGAATACATTTGTAACTGGTGATGTAATATCTGATGCCGGCAAGGATCATCAACACACGCTAAATTTTCACTGGATGAAATTTTAATGGAGAATATAAAATTCACAAAGTCTCAAAGCATCTCCCCATAATTACAATGTATTTACTTATCCTACAAAGGAGAACCTCTCTAACGAAGAAATCCAGAGATACTGCCTTAGACAAGTGATCAAACTTAGCCTCACTATTAAGGAAAACTGTTATTACTGATTTCCTTATATAATGCAATAGGGGGTACACCACATACCCATTTAGAATTCTTGCCAAAAATATTTAATTTGAATTTAATAATGGGGAAATAACTAACTCCAAACTGAGGGACACTTTGCAAAACAACTGCCCTTATCTTCAAATATGTCAAAGTGATAACAACTAGGGAACAATTCCAGGTTTAAGGAGACTAAAGATACATGAACCCTAAATGTAATGTCATACCCTTGATTGGGTTCTAGAACTTTTTAGAAAGCAGGGACATTAATTATTGAGAGTTGGGGATAACTGGAGATCTGAATGTCAATGGAATTTACATTATATAATATTTATACAACTATGTTAAATTTTCTAAGTGTGACAACGATACTGCCTTATGTTAGAGAAGGTCCTTGTTCTTATGAAGTACATGCTCATATATTTATGATTTAAACGCTCTGTGGCTGTACCTACCCCCATTTTAAATTGATTAAAAGGTGAAAGAGAACAAATGTGGTAAAAATTAAATAATGAATGTAGGTGAAGGGGGTATGAGTGGACACAGAGAACAACTGAAAAACTTGACAAGTTAAAATCCATCAACATTTAAAACTTCTCGTCAAAAGGCACTGTTTAACATAAAAACAAAACTATAGGTGAGACACTGAGAGAAAATATTTGCAAAACATATATCTAATAGTGGACTTTCATCTAGAATATATAGAGAATTCCTATTACTGAATAATTTAAAAACAACCCAATTATAAAATAGAGAAAAGACTTAAGCAGACTATTCACAAAGGAAAACTCGGAAACGGCCAACCAACATGTGAATGTGTGTTCAACATCATTAGTCATCAAGAAAATGGCTAAAATTAAACAGACTGAAAACATCGTTTTTTCAGTGAGCAAGTGGAGCAAGCTGATCTCTTACATGTGGCAGGTGGCAACACGAAANTCACAAAGGAAAACTCGGAAACGGCCAACCAACATGTGAATGTGTGTTCAACATCATTAGTCATCAAGAAAATGGCTAAAATTAAACAGACTGAAAACATCGTTTTTTCAGTGAGCAAGTGGAGCAAGCTGATCTCTTACATGTGGCAGGTGGCAACACGAAAGGTACCATCTCTTCAGGAAAAAGTTCAGCAATTTCTTACAAAGAGTATATGAGTCATCTAATAGTCTTTCGATTTTACCACAGACTGATATTTTACCAACAAACAAAGTTGGGGAAAAACATCTGTGATGCTTTAGAATGTGGCTTCAGAAAATAGACATGAGTCAGTATATATCCATTTATAGTTGGTTCTCCATTCTTTTTATCTTAGATAATTTTTTAATAGTAACTGTGAAGGAGAAGGAAATGGCAACCCACTCCAGTACTCCTGCCTGGAAAACCCCATGGACGGAGGAGCCTGGTAGGCTGCAATGCATGGAGTCGCTGAGGGTCGGACCTGAATGAGCGACTTTACTTTCACTTTTCACTCTTCACTCTCATGCATTGGAGAAGGAAATGGCAACCCACTCCAGTGTTTTTGCCTGGAGAATCCCAGGGATGGAGGAGCCTGGTGGGCTGCTGTCTGTTGGGTTGCACAGAGTCGGACACGACTGAAGCGACTTAGTGGCAGCAGCAGGAGCAGTGAAAAAGTGAAAGTGTTAGTCACACAGTCGTGTCCAACTCTTTGCAAACCTATGGACTGTAGCCCACCAGGCTCCTCTGTCCATGGGATTCTCCAGGCAAGAATACTGGAGTGGGTTGCCATTCCCTTCTCAGGGGAGTCTTCCCGACTCAGGGATTGAACCTGGGTCTCCCACATTGCAGGCAGATTCTTCATCATCTGAGCCACCAGAGAAGTCCAAAAGACATACTCCCAGGAGTTGGTTCCACTGGGGATGGATCCCAGGACCTTCTGTGTAAAAAAGCAGATGTGCTAACCACAACTTGAATCAATAAATAGNGGGAGTCTTCCCGACTCAGGGATTGAACCTGGGTCTCCCACATTGCAGGCAGATTCTTCATCATCTGAGCCACCAGAGAAGTCCAAAAGACATACTCCCAGGAGTTGGTTCCACTGGGGATGGATCCCAGGACCTTCTGTGTAAAAAAGCAGATGTGCTAACCACAACTTGAATCAATAAATAGTTCTTGGTAACTGTCATGTGTACTGAGAGTATAATGATATGCAAAAAAGATGTAGTCCTGTCCTTGTGGAATGTGTATTCTCATGGAGAAATGCATACTGAACAAGCAGAGAGAGAGAGAGAGAGAGACGGAGAGCAGTTAGTTACCAAGATCAGGGGTCTGGTCCCTGGTACTGANTGAAGGAGAATCAATAAACTAGCATAGTCCCTGAAAGTTCTTTAAGAAACAAGCAGCCTGGAGATCTGGGAACATAAGAGAGGGTGAGGGGGATTCACCTCACCCCAGCACAGTAACTGCTAGGAGACACCTGGGTAGAAGTGACAGAGGCCATCACACACAGGAATAGAGGGGCAGGAGCAGAAGTCAGTGGGCGATCTGGAGCCAATGGCACCACCCTCCAGCATCAGGAGAGGAAGAAGCGGCCTCGGTCAGTGCTTTGTGTCTGGCATGACAGTACTGTGAGCTGGAGCCCTCTGAACACATCTGAAGGAAACTGCAAGGAGTAGGGGGGAGTCAGGCGAGCTGTCTGCACCGAAGCTGCCATGTCTCTGCAAGTTGTCTACTCTCACAGAGAGGAACCTTTCTGGGCATTTCGAAGTGTTAGGCACCAAGGCTGCTGCAGGCTTCCTGACCTAGAGTTTGATTGTAGCCTCTTTCCCCAAGGACTCTGTTTAAAGAGTCACATGCTGTGTGCTTCTCTATATGGGTCTCAGAAGCACCACTAGTGAGACAAGTCCAAATGCTTGGGTGACTACATATTAGACTCAAGCCAAGTTGTCTACACCAGCTTCAACACTGGCCTCATAGTATACACTTGATTAAAGGATTCTATCCCTAAGATATCATATGGTTACAACGACATCATTCTGGCTCTTGACAGCCAACCTCCAACAATCCCAATTCAGTGCTGCTTTTCTTTTTTTCTAACCTCTGCGTTGGCTTATGGAAACCACATTCATTTAATCCATGGAATCCCAGCTCTGCCACCAACTCACCGTGTGACTTTGGGAAAGTTACTTACCTTCTTTGAGCTTCAGCTGCTTCTTCTATTAAACTTGGATAACAACATGTGTATCATAGTGTTGCTTAATCAACTTCAGCCCCTTTCCACTTCTCCAGAGTTGTGTGTCATCAGTAATAGACCCACGATTTGCCATTTGAAAAGACACATTTATAATCAGTCATTTTGTTCATATTTTCATATATTGATCTCAGTTTGAACATTTAGTTAGTAGAAAAGACACAGCAGGAAATCCTCCAAAGATATTTTTCAATGGGTGGTAGGTTTTAAAGCGACTCTAGGCCTTCTGGAATGGATGACAGACAATTAGCCTGCCTCTTGCCTGAGAAATCAAAATAATTACTGGTGAGGCTTGCCTAATGGGGTCTTTCATGAACTCCCTCCCTAAATGAGAAATCTTTAAATTTTCACGAAAACTCAATCTCAATTGTGCTGCTGATTCCTAATATTTCTAAATAAATACTTGGCCTCTGGGCTTTTGTAATCAAATAACCCAAATCAAACCAAGCTGCTCTGCCAGGGGAATAATTTATTTTGTGTGAATCTGCTGGAAGAACTATCTACTATCAGTTTGGAATCAACACAGGCACTCTGAGGCAAGTTTTGTGGACTTTGGCTAAAAAGTGAGTTTACTCCATCTGGGCTGAAATGGCTTGTTGAGATGTTCAAACAGTAAACACTGCCATGTTTCAGTGTGCAAGAAGCTGGCTATCCCCCTGACCCCAAGTCAATCATCACACATAGACAGGTTCAGGGTTCTGTGTCTAAGGCAGAGGAGACAAAGTCTATGAAAGCCAGTTACCTGCCCAGCATCAACCTAGAAAGTGAAAGTGAAGTCCCTCAGTTGTGTCCGACTCTTGGCGACCCCATGGACTGTAGCCCACCAGGCTCCTCCATCCATGGCATTTTCTAGGCAAGAGTACTGGAGTGGGTTACCATTTCCTTCTCCAGGTTCATCAACCTAGAAAGAAGTCCAAAGAGCCTAAGAAGGTAGAGGAGTTGGAAGTGTGGGGCACCTCAGCAATAACAGGGTCATCAACCAGCTGGAGGTGATCTGAGGACAGAAGAACTTGACATAGAGATACATAGAAACGCTGAGGGGGAGAGGGAGATGCAAGTCAGAGCTTGGCAGAAGTCTGGAGAGGATCCCAAAAGTGCCCCAGGGCTGAGATGTGTCCTACACAACTGGCTGGAGGGCCCAACTCCAGGAGAATCTCCAGTGACCTTGGCAGGGATAGCAAAGTCTGCTATCCTCTGGGTCCACCCTTCATAGTTCTTCCCCGTCAAGGATTCTTACACAACAACTCTTGAAATACGAGGTCAGAATAGAACTTGGGAATTCTGGGCAGCTTCAGATTCCTTTTATAATATTAAATTACTTAGATGACCTCAAGCTCTTCCTCGGTTATATTTTCACCAGCTTCGTTGGTTCTTTTCAGAAACTTCAAGTAGGATGGTTGTCCACCCATAGCTGCTTGGGATATTCTGGATCCTCAGTCTATCCTCCAAGATGGAAAACATCCTTCTTTTTGGTTTAATAAAGGTATCATCCCATTTTTTTAAAAGAAAAAAATTGGTAGATTTCAGGAAGATAAAGAGGGACAGAATGGTTTCAAGACATAGGTTTTCACTGTAATGCAAGTTTTTGGCAAAAGGATCCAGTAAACCCCAGTTTCTTTCCCCCTCCTCTGCTCCTTCGCTTGGTCTAGAATAACCTGACCAAAATCATCTTTAAATTCTTTAGCATCTCCATTCTCCAGTTTCACTCTCAGCACATATATCTCCCCTCCAGGAAATAAGCTTGGACAAGGACCTCAGTCACCAGTGTAAGGTTATATAAGTCATTAAAGGTCTGCCTCTAGATAGAGAAAGGAAGATTCTCATTCCCCAAGGACCATGGTTCTCCAACCATGGTATGCATATGGACCACTTGGGGAGCTTGTTAAAAATGCATCTTCCAAGGCCCTTCTTTCAGGTTCAATAGGTCTTGGGTGGATCTCAGGAATATGTATTTTTTAAATTCGAGTATTAAATCACTCTGGATAATTCTGATTCAGGTATAAAGAAGACATGTTTGAAAGCGTTTTAAGGCTACATCAGCATAATGTCAGTGAACTTAGAGAACAGGTATCAACTAGTAAGAAGAGTAAAGGATCATTTCGCTCCACTTCTCTGTACCAAAAAGCAGTGATTCCCAGGATCTAGACCCTCAAGAGTCCACCTGGTCCAATCCTCCCTCTCCAAGACAGCCCTGTGTGACCTCTGTTACCCACAACAGCTGTTGTCTCCCTTTAAGGATTACAAAAGAGCAAGATTCCACAGCCTCCCAGGCAAAGACATTCCGGTGTGTAATCGCCCTTCAGTTCAGTTCTTTACATTTAATCAATTCTGTCATTGCAAGACTCATCAATCCTTGCTCTATTCTCTGTGGAGAACAAGTTTGTGTACAACTTCCAACCCTTCACTGAATCAGAGTTTTGAAGCCCAAGAAATTGCAGATATTATTTGGCACCACCCTTTTATGCTACCTATGAGAATGCTTGTTCAAAACATGCATATATTCAATGGGTTTTAGTTTCCAGTCCCTCAAACATTGAAAGGAAGTGATAGCTTTGCTAGCCCCTAATACTCTGCATTTTCTATCCTATTGTATTGCCTTAATTTGGGGATAGAAGCATCCTCTTTGCCTTTTCTGTTTCTGAATACACATAAATTCCTTCATTATTTTTCAAAAACATGTATTTTCCATTCTTGTGATTTTAGCCATTTGTTTTCAGATTTTTCTTTGTTGCATGTAGGGTTACCTGATAAGCAAATAAAACAGGATAACTCGTTAAACTTAAATTTCAGATAAATAACTAATTGTTGTTGTTCAGTCACTCAGTCATGTCTGATTCTGCGACCTCATGGACTGCAGCACACCAGGCTTCCCTGTCCTTCACCATCTCCCAGAGCTTGCTCAAACTCATGTCCATTGACTCAGTGATGCCATCCAACAATCTTGTCCTCTGTTGTCCCCTTCTCCTCCTGCCTTCAATCTTTCCCAGCTCTAAAATCACTTGAGCTCTAAACAACTAATAATTTTTAGTAAACATACTCCATGCACTACTTGAGATATGTTTACACTAAAAAGGTTGTTTATCTAAAATTCAGTTTTTACAGAGATTCCAGTATCTGGTAACTCTCATTCAAACATCCTAGACATATATTAATTAAAACCAGACACAGAACTCTTCCTATCTTTAGCAATTCACCATAGTCACTAAGGACAGTCCCACCTCCTGGTGTTTCCATTTGAAGTTCCCCCTGCTAGAGCGGCAGTGATGGTTTAGTCACTAAGTTGTGTCCAATTTCTGTGACCCCATGGACTGTAGCCTGCCAGACTCCTCTGTCGATGGGATTCTCCAGGCAAGAATACTGGAGTGGGTTGCCATTTCCTTCTCCAGCCTGCTAGAGTGTTCTTTTCCAAATATCTGTGTGGTTTGATCCCCCACTTCAGAACACTGTTCAAATTTCTACTTATCAAAGAGGTGTGTTATCTGGCCATCTTACAGAAACCTCAGCATCACTTTTCAACTTTCTTCTGATTGACTTTTATCCCCTGACAAAGTATATGTTTATTCTTTGTTAAATACATCTACTTACATAGTTTTCATCTTCTCCCTTAAAGTAGAATATGAACTCCATGATAGCAGGCACTTGGTTTTATTCACTGCTATACCCTTAACAGGTTTCCCTGGTGGCTCAGACAGTAAAGAATCTGCTTGCAATGCACGAGACCTGGGTTTGATCCTTGGGTCAGGAAGACCCCTGGAGAAGAGAATGGCTACCCACTCAAGGATTCTTGGCTGGAAAACTCTATGGGGAGAGGAGCCTGTCACCCTACAGTCCATGGGGCCGTAAAGAGTCAGACACGGGTAAGTGACTAACACACACACACATACATACTCTTAACAGGTAGAACAGTGCCTCACACACAAAAGGTCTATATATTAGCTATTCAATGCTGCATTTAAAAGTGCCCCAAAGTTTACTGGCTTAAACAGTAATCATTTATTATCTCTTACCTTTCCTGATGTCAGGAACTCAGGAGTTGCTTGGCTAAGTGGTTCTGGCCAAGAGTCTCTCATGAAATTATAATCAAATGTTGGCTAAAGCTAAAGATATCTGAAGACTTGTTTGGGGCTAGTGAACCCACTGCCAATGTGGCTCATTCATGTAGCTGGAAGATCATGCTGGCTCTTGGCAGGAGGGTTCAATTCCTATCCATGCCAGCCTCTTCACAGGGTTACTATGGTGCCTGTGTGAGGAGGTTGTCACACACTTCTTTCATATTCTATTGGTCACATAGGTCAAAACTGATTCAACATAGGAAGAAACCTATATTTGTTTTCTACTGCTGCATAACAGATTACCACAAAAGTAGCAGCTTCAAATTACATGAATCTGTTATCTCATAGTTTCATAAGTCTTAGAGTCTCACAAGATTGCAAACAGAAACATATATGCACAAAGAGAAAATAAATTCTAAAATTACAGACACAAATCTAAACATAATAATTAAATGTAAATGGTCTGAATATGCCAGTTAAAAGATATGTTATCCAGATGAATTTTTTAAATGCCCCAACTACATGCTGTAGCCAAGAAAGTAACTTCAAAGTAAAAGGATGAAACAAGATCTACCATGAACACATTTTCAAAAAAGAAAAAAAAAAAAGTTGAGTGGTTATATTAATTGTAGACAAGATAAACTTCAGAACAAATAAAATGACCAGGCACAAAGAGGTACATTGTGTAATGATACAATGATCATTTCACCAAGAAGACAATTCTAAGCGTGTATGCACCAGGCAATAGAGCATCAAACAGGAAGCAAAACTTAAAGAACTGAAAAAAGAAATGTATGAATCCACAATTATAGCTGGAGACTTGACCATCCTCAGTTATTGACTGACGTAGTACCCAGAAAATCAACGAGATTATGGAACTGCTGGTTTGAACAATCACCATTGGTGACTGAACAGCACCACTGGCCACTGGCATCTAACTGACGTTCGTAGAATTCTCCCACAACAACAGCAGAATGTGTAGTTTTTTCAAGTACATACAGATCATTTACCTGACAGACCATATACTGGATCATAAAAGAAGTCTTAACAAATTTAAAAGAATTGATACAATTTATGCTGTTTGAGAATAATGTCATTAAACTAGAAGTCAATAACACAAAGAAAAACCAGGAAAATCTCCAAACATTAAATATTTACATTAGAAAAAAAATCTAGTCAGTAATCTAAACTTCCACTTTAATAAACTAGAAAAAGAGGAAAAAATAAGCCAAAAGAAACAGAAGGAAGAAAATAACAAAAAAATAGAAATTAATAAAATGGAAAGCAGGAAAATAATAGGGGGAAAAAATCACAAAACCAAAAGCTAGTTCTTTGAAAATAATAAATTTCTGCACATCTTGAAAGACTGAAAAAAGGATAAAACACACAAATTCCCAATATCAGGAATGAGGGTATATCACTATAGAGTCAATTATGCATGGACAGGTTACTGAGTGAATACTATGAAAATCTCAGTGCTCAAAAATTTTAAAAATTAGATAAAATGAACCAATTAAAAACAAAACCATCAAAACTCACCCCAAATGAAATAAATAACCTATGTAATCTTAAAACAAATAAATTCAATCAATGGTTATAATGTTCTGAAAAAGATATTTCCCAGGCCCAGACTGTTTCACTAGTAAATTCCACCAAATACTGAAAGAATAAATAGCACAAATGCTACACAATGTTCCAGAAAACAGAAGAGAAAGGAATACTTTCCAGCTTACTTTATGACACTAGAACTNTATGTAATCTTAAAACAAATAAATTCAATCAATGGTTATAATGTTCTGAAAAAGATATTTCCCAGGCCCAGACTGTTTCACTAGTAAATTCCACCAAATACTGAAAGAATAAATAGCACAAATGCTACACAATGTTCCAGAAAACAGAAGAGAAAGGAATACTTTCCAGCTTACTTTATGACACTAGAACTACCTGATACCAAAACCCAAGAAGAGTACAGACTAACACATCTCAAAACATACATGCAAAATCTTCAGTGAAATATTAATCAAATTCAGCAATATAAAAAGATAATAATGTTAATACACCATCACCAAATGGGATTTATCCTAGAAATACAAGACTGGCATTAATCATCAAAAATCAATCACTGTAATTCACTCTATCAACATTCATAAAGCAGTATCAATTGAGGCAGAAAAGGAATGTAACAAAATTCTACATCTATTCACGATTAAAACTTTTAGCAGACCAGAAAGAGAAAGGAACTTCTAAAGGATCTCTACAAAAAAGACCTCTGCCTAACATCATATCTAGTGGTGAAAGCTGAATTCTCTCCCCTTAGATCAAGAACAAGGGAAGGTTAAGGATGTCTGCTCTTATCATTCCTTTTTTAATATAAATTTATTTTAATTGGAGGCTAATTACTTTACAGTATTGTATTGGTTTTGCCATACATTGACAAGAATCAGCCATGGGTGTACATGTGTTCTCCATTCTTTTTCTGCTTTGATTGCTGTGGCCAAAACTTCCAAAACTATGTAGAATANATCAAAAATCCAAGACAGTCTAAGTGTAAAGTAGCAGCATTAATTTTTCTCCCATTAAAAAACAAAGGGAGGAAGACAAGCTTTTTTCTACTCTCTTGAGGATAAACTGGCTTTTAATAATCATCCGAAATAGACCTCTTAAGACGTTTCACCTCTGCTATGAATGTTTGAAACTGGTCCTCTTGATTACAAAAACGTTCATGTGAAATCTCATCAAGACGCTTTCTTAAGATGAAGAATGTTTTATAAATTGTAATGGTTTTAATCAGAACTCTCTTTGAAGCTATTAAATGCTACAATGTAGCCCGACCATTGCTTCAATTATGCCACTTATCGACTCTGTATTAATTAAGTATCATTATAGGCACTGATTTATATACTTCCTCACAGCTCTCCCGCCAGATGGTCCAACATTCCCCCTCTCTGACACTCCATAAACATCACCTGGATTCACTCATATTTCTCTCCAGTTGAATGTTTAATCAGCCCTTAGTCATCTTCAAACTGGATTGCTTCTCTTCCTCCTCTCCACTATTACTCCATCAATACGGTACACAAACGCCAAGTGATATACAACATAAACCAGTGGTAGTTACAAAGCCAAGTTCTATCATCAGGTCACTCCCACCTCAATGAATTCTTCCCCAGCATGATGATACACTTCTCATAAAGTGAAAGGAGAGCCCTTTTGCTTCCTTAGCTGATTAAAACTTACAGTCTGTGTTCAATTATCTGGGGCAATGGAGAAAATAACTAGGAAAAAAAAATGTATATTTGGCAATGGGAGTACAATAGACGATTTGGCCTCAGTAGAGTTTCTTTCTCAATTATATTTTGCTTGGACTAATATAAAAATTATTTTGCATTCTTGAGCTCACACATTGAGAGAGCAGGAGGCAGAAGTCCCAAGGTGTACCGCACTGCAAGGAAGCCAGCCTAGAATTTTAAACTGCCTTGGGTGATCCAAAAAGTAGATAATAGAGAAATGGAAATGCTTAACTGTTTTTCTTACAAAATGTAAAAAACCAGATCAATGGGACAATCTCACAGCCGCCTCAAGTTCAAAAGATCTAGAAACCAAATTGGCTCTGTTGCCTCTCTATGGGCTCCCCTTCCTGACCCCCCGTCAAGCTGGGCAAAGGGCAATGGAAACAGAGGCAGACCGGAGAGGGCACAGGGCACCCACCAAAAGGACTTGGTGCTAACCCACGAGGCTGCAGTTTACCTTACAGAAATACAAGATGTCACCTCCACAAACCCCTATTTTTACATAAAGCTCATGACTTTAAAATATCGGGCTGGAATGAATGCAGATTCAACCCTTGGTTTTCAATCCTTGGCTTAATGTTGACTTTGATGCCTCTTCTTTCCTCCCTTCAAATGCAACCTGTCCTTAAGTTTTGATATTTTTTTCATTACCCTTTTGTATGATCAGGCCACTCAAGATGGCTGTTCTCTTGCTCTCTGTACCTCCCCTGCTCAACCAGTCCCTGCTTCACCAACACGCAGCCTCATGACTATCCAATTCTCTTAATCATAAAGCTTAATCGGAGTCGGGCTTGCCTACGTGTGCCTCCTGCCCCACCGATGGTCTCTCCGATAACCGATGAGCCAACCAGACGTCCCTTCCCCCTGCCCTCCTCTACCCCAAGAAGCAAAAACTGCTGCCCTACCCTGCCTGCTATCTGCCATACGCAGTGGGTGTCACTCCAGGACTCTGCTTCCGAGGTGTAAAGTCTTCCATCCAACGAACTGCTGATGGCTGCTGCTCGCTCGGCGCTCTTGCTTCAGTGTCACGGTTGGGCAGTTGCACAGCCTGCCAGGTACAGCCCAGCACCCTCCTGCTGCCTCTTCCTCTCCGCTTCCACCAGCCATGTCCTCATTACCTCACATCTGCATTCAGAGATCAGTGTCCTTACGGTCGCAAAACACATCATCTACACTCACCAAATTGATCTAAAACTGTAGTTCCCAAACTTTAACATAGCTCAGAATCACCTGGAGGGCTGTTTAAATCCCATACCATACCGCACCCCAAAGCATGTTAATTTAATGGGTCTCAAGTGGAGCCTAAAATTTGCATATCAATAGCTCCTAGGTGAGGCTGATGAGAAGAAGGGGAGACAGAGGACGAGATGGATGAGATGGTTGGATGGCATCACCGTCGCGATAGACATGAGTTTGAGTTAACTCTGGGAGTTGGTGATAGACAGGACGGCCTGGCGTGATGCAGTCCATGGGGTCGCAAAGAGTCGGACATGACTGAGCAACTGAACTGAGGATGATGAGGTTCCAGGGACCACACTTAGAGAAACAAGGCTCTAAAATGTCACCTCCGACTCTAACACAATCCGTGATTCCCCACCTCCTCCCCATTAAACGTAAAACTCCTTAACCTGGTACTTTGGATTCTTCCTAAAGCTGGTCTCCTCCTCTCACCTCAAAATAACGTTTCTCTGATCTCCCCTGAAGCCCTGTTCCAGTCCAGCTGGTCTACTTAAATATCGCCCAGCAATCAGGCACTCCCACTTTCCTGCCTTGACCGTGTACAGAAAGTCTTTCCAGCTCAACCTCTTGTTCAAGCTCAGCCTTTTCACTGAGTACCCCAAACCCACATTCTCCACATAGCCAGCCCCCATCAGACTGCTGCCGCCTCTTCTAGAGCGTTAACTCTCCAAGCTGCTGGTTGAATCCAAAGTGCGTGGACTTCAGAGCCAGAGCCTCTCTGAGTAGGACTCCTGGCTCTTTCATTAGCTGAGTAATTTGACTAGTTACATAGACCTTCTGAACCTGTTTCTCCCCCCATAAAAGAACAATCATAATACCTATTTCCATAGGTTGTATAAAGAATTAACCAAAACAAATTTTTTAATAAATTTTGCTTATTAATAAACAAATAAATAAATGCCAATTTCTTATCTTGGTCCCTTCTCCCAATCATGCATTTAGCACAAAATATAAAATATATTATATTAATCATACATATTTTAAGCTTACTCTCCTCTCTTTTAGCCAGATAGAAATTCCCAAGGAACCAAAAATATGTCTAATTCACCTGAGCGACCCTAGTGCTTGACAAATTCTGAGGAACAGGTAAGCTCTCAATAAACATTTACTAAAAAGTATGATTAATTTAAGAAATGACGTAAGGCAAATGGTTCCATAGAGCAGCTCTTCTCTGCAGAGCTTAAGTCTCTTACAATTACTTTTATCGTAAAATGCCTCCCTATGACAAGGCAAACTGTATTTTACACACAGGAAAACTAAAATAGATCTAACGAGAATCCCTATTAGAGAGTCTCCACTTGATACTTCATACTGAACAAGACAAAATTCATTATAAAAGCATCAATGAAGGAAAAATCTTCTCTTTGAAGTCAATTTGAACACAAAAACACTAATAATGGGAACACAGAGAAATAATGACAAAAAAGCCCACAGGTAATGTTGCAGCTAGCAATGGGCTGCCTTTTGAGGACCTCTTTCATGTAACCACGTGACCACTGTACTTCCAAACCAGCTGACACATATTGCTAACCCTACTGACAGATGTTAAGTCAAGATGTTGGTAAAATGCATTGCCTATCCTTTAGGAGATTCTCTAATTTTTAAATCAAGCAGAAATAAGTTACAGCTTCTATTCTGTTCTCCAGAGTTACCGACTTCTACACTGTTCCTAAACAGAATCCAGAATAATCCACTGGCATAGAGCTAAGGGTGACAGAAAAAAGATACAACATGGCATAGTGGCATCTGGATATTTTCCTCCAAATACAGAGCAAAGTGCCCTAAAAGTTAAAGTTATTGGATTCCCTGGTGGCTCAGACGGTAAAGCATCTGCCTGCAATGCGGGAGACCTGGGTTCGATTCCTGGGTTGGGAAGATCCCCTGGAGAAGGAAATGGCAGTCCACTCCAGCACTCTTGACTGGAAAATCCCATGGATGGAGGAGCCTGATAGGCTACAGTCCATGGGGTCGCAAGCAAAGAGTCAGACACGATTGAGTGGCTTCACTTTCACTTTCATACAGAGGCTACACGGTTTGATCAGAGAGCCCTAGGGATTGGGTCACCTGATTTGTTGTAAGAGCAATCTGCCATAACTGATCACATAAACTCAGACAAGTTGATTCCTCCAATAGTCATTTCCTGAGTGGCCACTATATATCAAATATTATACAAGATGATGGGGATACCAAGGTAAAGTGTTTCATCCATGTTATCCTGGAACTTACAGTCTAGTGTAAAGTCAGACAGTTGGAGAAGACTGTACAGGTGTTCACCAAACTCGTCTTCCTTTCACGGTGAGCATGAGGACAGACCAAATTTCCCGGCCTCCACATAACTGCATTGTGGACATAGAATGTGAGCAATGAGGTATGTCATACCCAGGCCTGACCACAGAAAGCCTCGCCTTTGATTATTGACTTTCTCTCTCCATCTCCTTATTTGCCAGTTGGATGCAAGGGACCCTGCCAAGGACTCTGATTTCTTAGAGGTGATGGAGCCACAAGATGAGAGCAAAAGGCCACCTGCTGAACACTCTCTTGGAACTATTATGTGAACAAGAAAGAAATTCCTATTGTGTTAAGTGGCTAAATTGTTTGTTATAACAACACATGAAGTGAAAGTGAAAGTCACTCAGTCGTGTCCAAGTCTTTGCCACCCCGTGGATGGTACAGTCCATGGAATTCTGCAGGCCAGAATACTGGAGTGGGTGCCCTTTCCCTTTTCCAGGGGATTTTTCCAATCCAGGGATCAAACCCAGGTCNGGTGCCCTAAAAGTTAAAGTTATTGGATTCCCTGGTGGCTCAGACGGTAAAGCATCTGCCTGCAATGCGGGAGACCTGGGTTCGATTCCTGGGTTGGGAAGATCCCCTGGAGAAGGAAATGGCAATCCACTCCAGCACTCTTGACTGGAAAATCCCATGGATGGAGGAGCCTGATAGGCTACAGTCCATGGGGTCGCAAGCAAAGAGTCAGACACGATTGAGTGGCTTCACTTTCACTTTCATACAGAGGCTACACGGTTTGATCAGAGAGCCCTAGGGATTGGGTCACCTGATTTGTTGTAAGAGCAATCTGCCATAACTGATCACATAAACTCAGACAAGTTGATTCCTCCAATAGTCATTTCCTGAGTGGCCACTATATATCAAATATTATACAAGATGATGGGGATACCGAGGTAAAGTGTTTAATCCATGTTATCCTGGAACTTACAGTCTAGTGTAAAGTCAGACAGTTGGAGAAGACTGTACAGGTGTTCACCAAACTCGTCTTCCTTTCACGGTGAGCATGAGGACAGACCAAATTTCCCGGCCTCCACATAACTGCATTGTGGACATAGAATGTGAGCAATGAGGTATGTCATACCCAGGCCTGACCACAGAAAGCCTCGCCTTTGATTATTGACTTTCTCTCTCCATCTCCTTATTTGCCAGTTGGATGCAAGGGACCCTGCCAAGGACTCTGATTTCTTAGAGGTGATGGAGCCACAAGATGAGAGCAAAAGGCCACCTGCTGAACACTCTCTTGGAACTATTATGTGAACAAGAAAGAAATTCCTATTGTGTTAAGTGGCTAAATTGTTTGTTATAACAACACATGAAGTGAAAGTGAAAGTCACTCAGTCGTGTCCAAGTCTTTGCCACCCCGTGGATGGTACAGTCCATGGAATTCTGCAGGCCAGAATACTGGAGTGGGTGCCCTTTCCCTTTTCCAGGGGATTTTTCCAATCCAGGGATCAAACCCAGGTCCCCAGCATTGCAGGTGGATTCTTTACCAGCTGAGCCACAAAGGAAGCCCAAGAATACTGGAGTGGGTAGCCTATCCCTTCTCCAGGGGGTCTTTCCAACCCAGGAAAAGAACTGGGGTCTCCTGGATTGCAGGCAGATTCTTTACCATCTGAACTATCAGGGAAGCCTTACAACACTTGATCTACCATACCAAACCACGAACTCAAACTACCTCCAAGGCAACATGACACAGAGTATGCATAGCATGGCAGGATACCCAAAAGAGGCAGCTCACCTGAGTTGAAGCTGGATATCGGGAAGGGCTCCTCAAAAGAAGTGCTTAAAATGAATCTTGAAGGACAATGTGAGACAGTGAGAAGGGGAATAGAAGGTTGCAGAGGAAAAAGCATTTGCAAAGTCATGAAACTTGGAGGAAATGGGCTGCATTGGGGAAGTCTTAGTGATTCCTGACAATATGTATTTGCTAAAGTGACAGACAAAGAGCAGAACCTAGAAGATGTAGTGGCTACTAGAAATGATGGATAGGGGAAGAGAAAAAAATAATCAAGAAACATCTAACTTTAGAAGGCAGAAGAGATGGCACTCAGATAGAAAATACAGGAGAAAAGTGTGAAAGAATGAGTCCAATTTTGAAAAAGGAAGAAACTGAGACAGCTGTGGAATACCCAAAAGATGAATCAGCAGGTAGCTGGACATGTGGACCTAGAGTTCAGGCAGTGGTATGGACAGGAGAGGTGAGTTTGGAAAGGGCCACTGCACAGGTGCTGGCTGAAGCCAGAAGCAGGGTAGGATGGCTCAGGTAGAATACTCATAGCGAGAAGCCAGAGAAACAGGAAAGGAAAAAGGAAAGTGGGAAAGAGGGAAGGAGCAAGAAGAAGAATATGAGAAAGAAGTCACAGATGCCAAAGACTGAAAAAAGCAGCAATCCCACTGCTGGGCACANGATGGCTCAGGTAGAATACTCATAGCGAGAAGCCAGAGAAACAGGAAAGGAAAAAGGAAAGTGGGAAAGAGGGAAGGAGCAAGAAGAAGAATATGAGAAAGAAGTCACAGATGCCAAAGACTGAAAAAAGCAGCAATCCCACTGCTGGGCACACACACTGAGGAAACCAGGACTGAAAGAGACACAAGTGCCCCAGTGTTCACCACAGCACTGTTTATAATAGCCAGGACACGGAAGCAACCTAGACGTCCATCAGCAGATGAATGGATAAGAAAGCTGTGGTACATATACACGATGGAGTATTACTCAGCCATTAAAAAGAATACATTTGAATCAGTTCTAATGAGGTGGATGAAACTGGAGCCGATTATACAGAGTGAAGTAAGTCAGAAAGAAAAACACCAATATAGTATACTAACGCATATATATGGAATTTAGAAAGATGGTAACGATAACCCTGTACGCGAGACAGCAAAAGAGACACAGATGTATAGAACAGTCTTTTGGACTCTGTGGGAGAGGGAGAGGGTCGGATGTTTTGGGAGAATGGCAATGAAACATGTACAATATCATGTAAGAAATGAATCGCCAGTCCAGGTTCGATGCATGATACAGGATGCTTGGGGCTGGTGCACTGGGACGACCCAGAGAGATGGTATGGGGAGGGAGGAGGGAGGAGCGTTCAGGATGGGGAACACGTATATACCTGTGGCGGATTCATGTTGATGTATGGCAAAAACCAATACAATATTGTAAAGTAATTAACCTCCAATTAAAATAAATAAATTTAAATTTTAAAAAAAAGCAGTCCATAGTAAGAAACATTTCAGAGTGGTGAAATAAGAGGAGAGCCTGGAAAATGTCCACTATATTCAACTAGGCAGATATTTGTGACCTTAGCAAGTTCCATTTCAGTATCAGGAAGAGCTAAGTTACGATGGTCTGGAGAGCAAATGAGGGATAAAGAATTACAGACTGGAATACAGAATATAAAACTGGTTTCTAAAAAACAATTAGCTCGAAGTGGAGAGAGAGAGTTTGTTTCACTTTGATTTTCATCTTTCAAGAAGCAAGACTTAAACATGTTAACATGTTGAATTCTCTGAATTTTTATTTCTCTTTAAAATGGGGATAATAAGGCATCTTCTTGGTCCACTGGATTGTTGTCAGAACAAATAAGATGAAAGACGACATATGTGGAAGAGTCTAAAGTTCTACGTAAACAGCGATGTTATTTTGCATTTATAAATGTTGAAAATATGGAGTTATAAAAGTTAAGAGGCCATTGAAATATGGCTGGCTATAAAATTAATGAAAAATTATAATCAGTCTAGATCTAGAAATATTAAGCAAAATGTCTTTTGAATACACACTACATGCTGGCAACCCCAAATCTTAGAGGCTAATGACACAGGGTAATTTTGCTGGACAAATTTCTTCTGGTGCATCTAGGTTACAGCCTGAGTTTCCAGATGTCTTCGTTACAACAGGAGAAAAAAAAGGCCAGAACCCGGGCAAATTGCTGTGCATTAAATCATCTGGGAATTTTTTAGTCTTATGAGCAGTAGTTTTTAAATAAATGTTTCTGGCATTTACCCAGTTTCACAAAGCAACAGACTAGCCCCATAATTTAGGTCTCACAACCAATGAAACCATGGTGAATGGCCACAAGCTGCTGAGTATGTTATTCTAAGGAGTGACTAAAGTATTCTGGGAAGTGAGCTGGCCATCTCAGGACTTCCCGCCTGGGAAGACTCACCATCTGAAAGAATATGGCCCAATCAGTATTTCACTAGTCACCAAACTTTTAGGGACTCTACAAAGAGCATTATTTTAAGCACTATGACATCACTGTAACTAGGTTTTCTCTCTTAAAACTTGTAACAGGTGGTTTTAGCATGCCCCAGCTTCCTCCCCTGGGAAGATATCTTATCCCTGTAAAAGAAGAATGTCCCTTTCCTTTTCTGCGCACTGATGTCTCCTTAGTTATTTTCAAGGACATAGGGTGCTAATTGAGGTCAAGCAGCTGTGACCCCAGTGCCAAAAAACAATTGTGCAGAACACAGAAGTCTTCTTTACAACAGATACTAAGGATCTAGTCTTGAGACCCAAATAAACCCTGCTTGCAATTGCTTTTGCATGTTTCTTTTATCTTAAGCAGACCGAGCTACAAGACTAAAGTGGTGTTTCTTTTATCCATGTTTCTCAAATATTTCATTCTTGATACATGACACTACCATATGCAGTTATTAAATTGGCCCGATGTCTCCAGGTCAGTTTTTAGAACTTTTATCCACTGCAATGCCAAATTTCCTCCTAGGGCTGAGGGTCAATAAAGCACTTTGCAAATACCTCAATCAGAAATAGAAAGAAAAAGACAAAGCTTCCACTGCCCTCAAAATAGACCTTTAGAGAAAACTGAGTATCTTTCATAAGTTTACCTCAATCTTAAAATAATTTTGTGAAAGTATTATCACTAATTATCACCAATTAGTAGAGTAGAATCCTGAGGCCCTAGGAGATTTAAGAATACTCCAAGGTGGTATGAGATTAATAGGTATAAAGTACTATATATAAAATAAAGAAGGAACAAAAATATATCGTATAGCACAGGGAATTATAGGCATTATCTTGTAATAACTTACAGAGTGTGATCTGCAGAAACACTGACTCATTTGGCTGTACGTCTGAAACTAATACAATACTGTAAGTCAACTATACTTCCATTAAAAGAAGAACATTCCCAAGGCCTCTTAGTTCTTTAGAAGCAGAACCAGGTCTATAGCCAAGGTCCTCTGCTGCCTCAACGCTTTCCACAACACCGTAGCTGGCCCCCATCATGTTACCCACTTTATTTGTAGTTCACTTCTGTAGCAACAATGGATGGAGAAGGCAATGGCATCCTACTCCAGTACTCTTGCCTGGAAAATTCCATGGATGGAGGAGCCGGGTAGGCTGCAGTCCATGGGGTTGCTAGGAGTCAGACACGACTGAGCAACTTCACTTTCACTTTTCTCTTTCATGCATTGCAGAAGGAAATGGCAACCCACTCCAGTGTTCTTGCCTGGAGAATCCCAGGGATGGGGGAGCCTGGTGGGCTGCCCTCTCTGGGATCACAGAGTCAGACATGACTGAAGCGACTTAGCAGCAGCAGCAGCAACAATGGCAAAAAGCCTGGCTTCCTCTGAAGTCATTAGGAATCTTTGATGAAATGCAGACATGAATTCAGTTCTCCCTCCAATGAAAATACATAAAACATACTGGTTATATAAGGAACGTTATGGGATCATCGTGGATGTGGAAAACTTTTTAAAGGAATGCACAAATGATGCTTGGAATCCTGAAAAGGCCAAAGAAGATACTATAAACAAATGACCAAATGTGGAATGGGGGACACTTCCATGAACAATCAGTATTTTCACTTGACTAGTTGGTTTTTATTTTGTAAGGGCTTCTCTTTGATGGAAAACCCTGGTTTTTCAAAGCATTTCAAATGAAGTTAATGACCAACCTGTAGATGGAGAAGGAAGCCACGGATCGAATGAGGGATGCCAAAGCCCCCACTTTGGCAGCTTCCACTGCCCCCTGCATGCGGTACTGCACTGCTGCGGAGTAGTTGGTGTAAGGTTGATTGTAAACGACGATCTTCCCTTCTGCGTCTGGCCCCCTTCTCTGCAGTTCATCGAAAGAGGTCACCACCAGAACTTCCGCAGTAATGCCTACAAATAAAAGTCATGCAAGATTAACACATGGTTTCCGATCAGCCAGGTTGAATTGGCACACAAAAGGTCACACATGCTCTATCCACTACATCTGGCAAACCGGTTTGCAAAGATCAAAGTTTCAGAGCCATTTGCTATGGGAGAAAGACTGTGCGGGTTAGCCAGTTTCCCAAGAAAGAGAAAAGGCATTCAAAACATTTAATATACGACTCATTAGGTTTTTCAACTCGCTTGACCAGCTGCTATTAAATCACAAATTGCTTGCAAAGATGTCTTTTTTTTGTCTCTTTCCCACCCTAATAGGTCATGAGTTTCACAAAATGACACTAATTATTTATTTAAAAAACACATTTTAGAAAGCTCCCCTTGGGATTAATGAAACACATATTTATCTTTTCATAAAACTATTTTGATATGTGGCTAAACAATGTTCATTGACATCAAACAAAGGATGGCAGTTTATTAAAAAAATATATTCTTAGGAGCCAATGATTTTCATACTTCCAATTTTTAACAAACAGTTAATGTAACTTCTCCCAAGAGCCACAAAAAGTCAGCTTGTTTTCTTTCCTTCTTTGTACTGAATCTTTTTAAAGAATGTGAAAACTGCCCATGTCTCGATTTATAGGACTTGTTCATTACCAAACATATCACTATTCTTCACCTAAAAATTCTGAAGATGCTATGTAACTGTTCTATAGTCCTTTTGTCTCATTTAGAAAGATGTGACATCTTTTTTCACACCACGAGTCTTGTCCAAATCTTCCTGATTAGGAAAGGATTTCACAGCTTCTGAGAAGTCATTCAAAAACTGCCAGACCACTGAGGATTCAATTTGATGGCGTAGTTACAGTGACAAGAAAAAAAATATTTAGCAACAAAGGCCAGATGCAGTAGCTAAATATAACTATCTAAAGAGGCAGGCGCCTACTGTTTTATAGCTTTAGCCAGGCAGTCATGAAATATGGCAGTAAAAACCCAAGTATCAACATGGATTTGGCATATTTCTTTAATCTTGCAAACTAGAGAATCAAGTTCTTCTGGAAGCTTAACATGTCATTAAAATAGTAACTGTTACTTGGAAAATCCTTTTTAAATGCACTGCAGGTATGAGAGAATTCTTGCTTTCAACATGGGCCCCACCACAATGGACCCTTTGAGCGGGCTGCTCTCTGCTTCTGGTTCCACCATCCAGACTGAATCTGTACATCACTTTAAAGTGACTGACTACAGATTTATAAGTATGTCTCCACCAACATTGAGAACTCAGAACTTAATTAATAATCTAAGGAAAGCAATGTACAATTATGAAAAGTAAGGAAGCCACTAGCTTTTTCACATGATAACTATGTGTAAGAATACAGATAAAGGCTTGGCTAGACGGAGTTTGAGATTCGTAACTTTTTGAAACCTGGAGTTACCTTGAAATTTGACTGGCGTTATTGTTGGCACGTCACAGGAATTTTGTTGATGCTTTTCAGCTGTTGCTAATGAATAACAGATTCAATGGTCCACCCAAGGGGTGTCCCAGCAATGGGGTAATTTTGGTATCTGGATTGGAGCCACTAGAAATGAAGCCAAGTTTCTATAAATTTTCATTGGCCACTGCAAAATTAAAATCATACAAGGGGAGTACTTCACTAGGGTCTACGGTTCAAGTTCTTTTAACAAATGTGAGTGACAGAGTCCTAATGAGCCAAAACCTAACCTAGACATCAGCTGCCAATGCAGAACACTAGAAGCAGCTATAGGTCAAAACCTGCCACCAAGAACTTGCAAGAAGTCTTCAAATTAACCTGCTTGCCTGAAAGCTTAGGATCATCTCCGATTCCTCCGTCTCCTTCATCCTCCAGGTCCCATCAGTCCTCAGATGCTGAGACTCTTACTCCTTAAGTATTACCTGAAAGCAGGGCCTCTGCTCCACCACGTTACGCCTCTGACGTCACTCTGGCACCCTTCTGTTTGGACCATGAGTTCTTCCTCCTTCACCTCGCCACCGCTAGTGTCCCAGCCTCCAGCCCAGCTTCCTCAAATTTAACTTCCAGAGAGCAGCCAGGGTGAAGGACTTGGACTGTGGAAAAGTCAGAGCAGCCTGTGCCACCATCTCCCCACCCCCTGCCCCCTCTGCTCATTACCCGTCACTCCAAAGGAACAGTCAAAGCCTGTCTGTCTGTATAGACACGGTAAATTCGGTCAATACTAAAGTTAAAAGTTCCCACTCTCACACGGCAGTTCACTTCTCAGAGTCTTTGTTCATACTACGGTAGATATGTCTTGTTGATCCCACTCTCCCAACTTTGTCATGTCACTAATACCTATTTATCCCTCAGATGCTGTTTAAGAATCACTCCCTCAGACTCTACACAATATTCTGCAACAACCTGTATCAGGAAAGAATCTAAGAAAGAGTAGATATATGAATCTGTATGACTGATTCACTTTACTGTACACCTGAAACTAACACAACCTTGTAAACCAACTCATCAGTTCAGTTCAGCTCAGTTGCTCAGTCGCGCCCGACTCTGCAACCCCATGGACTGCAGCACACCAGGCTTCCCTGTCTGTCACCAACTGCCAGAGTTTACTCAAACTCATGTCCATTGAGTCGGTGATGCCATCCAACCATCTCATCCTCTGTCAAGTATACTCCAATAAAAATAAAATTTAAATAAGAAATGGAAAAAAAAAAAAAAGAATCATTACTTTAGGGAGCATTCTCAAGGCCTCTCCCCCTACCTCCAGGAAGGCTGGTTAGTGAGTGCACCACTCAACTCTTGACTTTCAGTCTCCTGGGCATACCCAGGCACTAGGACAATGTTGTTGTTTAGTCTCTCAGTCATTCCTGACTCTTCACAACCCTATGGACTGTAGCCCTCCAGGCTCCTCTGTCCATGGGATTTCCCTGGCAAGAATACTGGAGGGGGTTGCCATTTCCTTCCCCAGGGGATCTTCTCAGCTCAGGGATCAAACTCAGGTCTCCTTCATTATCAGGCATACTTTTTACCACTGAGCCACCAGGAAAGCCTAAGAGACAATGAAACTTGGCTTATTTATGATTGACAATACCACCTAAACCGGGAACTCTTCAGAGTCTGGGGCTGTGTTTACTTTGGTTTGTATCTCCTGGGCCTAACATAGTGCTCAGTGTGTGTGTAGGCAGCCAGTCAATAAGCTTTCCTCAAATGGCACTGCTCCAAGTAAGGGGCCATTGACTGGATCTAAAGCATTTCCATAGAAGTGCAATTTTATCTTTAAAGTTTGAGAGCACTTCTCCCACAATAACTCAGCAGTCTGACTCTCTGACCACCCAGAGCACAGCTGCACAACAATAACCAAGCAAAAAAGGCCTTGGGGCAGTCAGAACAGAAATATAAATCCCAAGTATAAAAACTCAGGCACTTGAACATAAGGAAACTCTCCTGCTCTTAAAGCCTAGTTACCCTTATTTACATGAAGTTCTAAATCTAGTGCTTAAACCTATGAACTATGGGAAACAATGAATCAAAAAGAAGAGATAGATTTGGAAGCTGATAGCAGTACCACAGCGGTAGAAAAAAAAAAAAAAAGCAATGTCAGAGACAGGAGCATGCAACATAACAAATATGCATTTACTGACATTTTGCAGAATCAGAAATGTTATGGGTCTGGGCTAACACGGTGGCCATCAGACACACTGGCTACCAGCACGTCTTATGTATTTACTCGGCTGCACCAGGTCTTAGTTGTGGCGTGCAGGATTTTTGATCTACATTATGGCAGGCAGGCTCTTATACGCAGCATAGGGACTCTTAGCTGTGGCATGTGGGATCTAGTCCCCTGACCAGGGAGCAAACCCAGGCCCTCTGCATTGGGATTGCAGAGTCTTAGCCACTGGACTACCAGCAGGGTCCCCCCTGCACACTTTAAATGTGACTAATGTGACTCAGAAACTGAATTTTTAATGCCATTTCTTTTAATCAACGTATACTCAAATTTAGATAGCCACATGTACACAGTGGCTACTGTGTAGAATGGCACAGGACAGGCAGGAACAGACATGGCTGCCACGGCAGGGCCTCCTACACAGCCTGTATTCAGTACCCACTGTTTGGGAAGACAGGGTATGTACAAAAATACTTAAGTAAGATTCTTGCTCAAAATGAATAAAATAAAAGCAGGCCATCTGGAAAACCTCACTCTTCCGTATTAGTTGTGTTTTGACACGTTACACAAAGGAAATCCCGCTCTCCTACAAATCAGCAGGCTGCTGTTCTTTTCTCTCCTCTCTGCTCCCTTCTTTTCATGCCCTCGTTCTTAAGACTAGTATATGAAAACCTCAAACACAAAACCATTATCAGATGTCCCGAACTCCTTGTTAATAATTGTAACCCACTCCCAACCCCCATCTCTCTTTTCTAGCTTAATTTTTCAATAGCAGTTATCAGCTTCTAGCTGCTTCTACTACAGTAATGTAAGCTCCATGGGGAGGGGATGGGGGAGCCGGGGG
>SJYA01001911.1:8988-38703 GCA_006410615.1 Neotragus moschatus | reverse complement strand
GGGGGGGCGGGGGGGGGGGGGTGGTGGTTAGAAATTCTTGTCTGCCTTATTCATTAATATTATCCAAATGTCTTAAGTGGTACCTGACACGTAATATGTGAAATTTACTCATACACACTCATAGGCACAAATGCACACAGGTACACATGCATATACAGAATGAAATAAAGAGAAACCAAAAAATAAAAGTGTACTAATACCCCATCCATGATCACTCTCCTAAAATGCATACTTCCAAGGAACTTGTATATTTCTGTAAGCAAGTATAATTGATAAAATAATAATAGTGATATTTGAGTATCAATTGTTTAAACCAGTGTTCATAGCAACTCTGCAAAGTAGTCATTAGGAACACAGAAGTGCATAGAAATAAATTTACACAACTACAAGGCGCTGAAACTGAAACTTGACTTATTGGTCATGTGAATTCAAGGGTCATGCTCTTCTTCCTATTAACATCATTGCTCTCTTCTTTGAAATGTAAAACATATCAAAAGAAAAGCTCTGGATTTTCATCTGAAGAGGAATAAGAAACATAAGTAAGTATATAAAAAGCTGCCTAAAGTTATCCTTTATTTTTCCTTCATCTTGCTCATACATCAGAGCACGGTATCACACTAGGTCCCAATCTTCTCACGGGGGAGTTGTGAGGGATGTTTTACTCTAGAACAAGAGTCATCAAACTCTTAGAGTAATGAAAAGAATGGTGGTAGGTAATTCTGAAGGAAATGTAAGACTGAAGGTAAAAGTATTCACATTATAAAGTGATTATCTTAGCTAAAGCTAATTATATTTAAAAAAGCCTCAGGTTCCCTTCTATTCTCCACTTCTAAGTCTCCATTTCTAATTTTCAAAATTGATTCACTTATTTTTTTAAACGCCTCACCCTGTGCATAGTTAGTGCGGCGGTTTTCTTGCAGAGACAACAGATGCTGACTGCTGTGGTGCTGGCTGGGATCATTTATTCTATGGAAAATTTGATACAGAGACACAAATCTCAGTCTCTTCTGCCCTGATTCCTCCCAAGAACAGTTAAGAGTAGGAAGACAGTGACGTGAGAAGTTCATAATGTTTTCTATTATTAAAAGGAAAAGATTACAGACAGAAAAACATGTCTCTGGGGCTCAATTCAAAGTGGGGAATCTCAGGAAATGGATTCTGATTTCAGAAGACTTAACCCCAGACAAGAATTACTCCAGTCCCACCTAAAAGAAAGCCGAGTGTCTCACTCTTCACCACGTAATCTTATACCAAGTGTGCTACACAAGGCTACTAGGTCCAGTGGAATGGCTGGTTTTCCTGAATTCAATTACAGAAAAAAAGGATAAGAGCTGTTCTTGGAAATTTGATGTTTTGGCCTGAAGTGGTAAGGAAATTGCAAACTCACGGCAAGGCAAATAAAAAGAACTTCAGAACAGTCCTTTCGCAGCATCCATCCTTTGGGGGAGAAGACAATGATTGTGCACCAACCTTTTCATGGAAGAACAAGCGTTAAAGATTCAAAGTCATTAATATGGCATTGTAACATGTATGATATCATAGGGGAAACGGATTGCCGGTCTAGGTTCGATGCAGAAGGCTTGGGACTGATGAGTGGGGATGATCTGGAGGGATGGTGTGGGGAGGGAGGGGGAAGGGAGGGGGTCCGGATTGGGAACTCAGGTACACTTATGGCTGATTTACGTCAATGTATGGCAAAATGAATACAGTATTGTAAAGCAAAACAAACTAAAAAAATAAAAATTAATAAAAAAAAAATTGAAAAAAAAAAAACAAAGTCATTGAAAAAATTTATAGCCCTCCTACTGGGTGGGATTTGTGTTGAGCATTGGGGATAACAGGAACTTTAAGTTCCATTTCTGTCCTCAAAAGTTGTATAATCTGGGGAAGAAAAATAGGTAAATAATGACTTTAAAAAGCACAGGATGTCACAAGTGCTGAAAGTACAGAGTAAAATTTCATGAAAAAAGTAACATAAATCAATATCAATTCTGATGGGGGAAATCTTGCAAGTGTCCCAATAACATAAAACTTTAAGTGGGA
This sequence comes from Neotragus moschatus, assembly GCA_006410615.1. Taxonomy (NCBI): domain Eukaryota; kingdom Metazoa; phylum Chordata; class Mammalia; order Artiodactyla; family Bovidae; genus Neotragus; species Neotragus moschatus. The sequence continues at coordinate 36,660 of SJYA01001911.1, read as the reverse complement.
CTTAAAAGATTTCAGTAGGCTGAAAATAAAGAAAAGGGCATTCCCAGGTAAAGAACAAAGAAGAGAACCCCGAAATAGGTGAAACATCTATTCAAATTCAGTGAATAGGAGACTTCCTGCCAGGTCCCAAAAACCAGATAGTGGGACACTCTAAAATCTTCTAATTGTTAACCGAGATATTTATGGACCCCTATCATTCTTTGAATTCTAAGAAGACAAGTAGAAGAGTCTCCTTGAAATAATTTTCAGGAAAATATGGTTGAACTAAGCTATTATCTTATGAAAAAGTTGGCTTAAAGCTCAACATTCAGAAAACTAAGATCATGGCATCCAGTCCCATCACTTCATGGCAAACAGATGGGGAAACAGTGGAAACAGTGGCAGACTTTATTTTTAGGGGTTCCAAAATCACTGCAGATGGTGACTGCAGCCATGAAAATAAAAGACGCTTACTTCTTGGAAGGAAAGTTATGACCAACACAGACAGCATATTAAAAAGCAGAGACATTACTTTGCCAACAAAGGTCAGTCTAGTCAAAGCTATGGCTTTTCCAGTAGTCATGTATGGATGTGAGAGTTGGACTATAGATAAAGCTGAGCATGAAAGAATTGATGCTTTTGAACTGCTGTGTTGGAGAAGACTCTTGAGAGTCCCTTGGACTGCAAGGAGATCCAACCAGGCCATCCTAAATGAAATCAGTCCTGACTATTCATTGGAAGGACTGATGTTGAAGCTGAAACTCCAATACTTTGGCCACCTGATGTGAAGAACTGACTCACTGGAAAAGACATTGATGCTGGGAAAGATTGAAGGTGGGAGGAGAAGGGGACGACAGAGGATGAGATGGTTGGATGGCATCACCGACTCAATGGACATGAATTTGAGTAAACTCTGGGAGTTGGTGAGATACAGGGAGGTCTTGCGTGCTGCAGTCCATGGGGTCACAAAGAGTTGGACATGACTGAGAGACTGAACTGAACTGAAGCTATTATCTGAGTGAAAGTTAGAAGAGCAAGAGGCAAAACACTGCTCCAGTGACAGAATCGCCCTATCCACACTGGCCTCCGAGAGCCGGCTCCAATCAAACCTTGTCTGTCCGCCTTGCAAGTGAGCCTGGACCTGACTTCATCACAATCCAAGGACACAATAAATTCTCACCATTTCGTTTGCTCAACATCGCAGCATGCCGCAAGCTGTCTTTCCACACTAACACTTGAGGATGGGCCACTCGCAAAGCAGCTTGTCTACCTTGACCTCTAAAATACAGAGACTGCACGTTTTGTCTCTTGCTGGAGAGGTACCTACCTCAGGACTACTATTCTTAATCAACATGTAATGTAGGCCACTCGGGTTGTCCAGAGACCCAACTCAGCAACACCCTTAGCCACAGCATACAGCACAGACCAGTCCTTAGCAATCTGATCACTTAGAATCCAAACTGCTTCCACAGCAGGCAAGGCAGTCACACAATTAGGCGCCTTGATCAACCTTAGTGATTATCAAAGGGAGCATTCATAGCCTAGAACATGAGGTGCACTGTGTTTGAAACATAGTTGCTTTGGAACATGGTTGGTTTGAAACGTGTCTGAAATGGTAGCCTTCTCCCCAGCCCCTGGTATTTCCTTGTAATGGGGATTGCTGTGGGTGAGCGAGGGCTTTCGCCAAAACCAGTTATCTAATACGTCTGGTAAAGTGAGCAGCTGCAAGATATCGTGCACCTTGGTCAGCTTCCAGTGGTATGTAAGGAATAAAATCCACAGGCCTCAGTGAAAGTGGAGATAGAGAGGTGAGTTTCTGTAGACTGAAACAGGATTCGTTTTAGCTTTGCTGAGAAGGTGTGTCGTTAGTTGCTCAGTCGTGTCTGACTCTTTGTGACCCCATAGACCGCCAGGCTCCTCTGTCCATAGTATTTCCCAGGCAAGAATACTGGAGTGGGCTGCCATTTCCTTCTCCAGGGATCTTCACGAGATCAAACCTGGGTCTTCTGCACTGCAGACAGATTCTCTACCGTCTGAGCCACCAGGGAAGTCCTTGCGACCCCAGCAATGAGTGTTGAGGGACTACGGGACGCTGTCAGGGAGGCTGCGGAGAGGTGGAAGGGAGGAGAGTAATGAGATTCCAGTATGTAGACAGTAAGGGAGAGGGTGGCATAAGAGGAGACGGGCGGTATGTAGGCGACATCACACGGGAGCCCTGCAGCTATACTACNCTTTTCCAGTAGTCATGTATGGATGTGAGAGTTGGACTATAGATAAAGCTGAGCATGAAAGAATTGATGCTTTTGAACTGCTGTGTTGGAGAAGACTCTTGAGAGTCCCTTGGACTGCAAGGAGATCCAACCAGGCCATCCTAAATGAAATCAGTCCTGACTATTCATTGGAAGGACTGATGTTGAAGCTGAAACTCCAATACGTTGGCCACCTGATGTGAAGAACTGACTCACTGGAAAAGACATTGATGCTGGGAAAGATTGAAGGTGGGAGGAGAAGGGGACGACAGAGGATGAGATGGTTGGATGGCATCACCGACTCAATGGACATGAATTTGAGTAAACTCTGGGAGTTGGTGAGATACAGGGAGGTCTTGCGTGCTGCAGTCCATGGGGTCACAAAGAGTTGGACATGACTGAGAGACTGAACTGAACTGAAGCTATTATCTGAGTGAAAGTTAGAAGAGCAAGAGGCAAAACACTGCTCCAGTGACAGAATCGCCCTATCCACACTGGCCTCCGAGAGCCGGCTCCAATCAAACCTTGTCTGTCCGCCTTGCAAGTGAGCCTGGACCTGACTTCATCACAATCCAAGGACACAATAAATTCTCACCATTTCGTTTGCTCAACATCGCAGCATGCCGCAAGCTGTCTTTCCACACTAACACTTGAGGATGGGCCACTCGCAAAGCAGCTTGTCTACCTTGACCTCTAAAATACAGAGACTGCACGTTTTGTCTCTTGCTGGAGAGGTACCTACCTCAGGACTACTATTCTTAATCAACATGTAATGTAGGCCACTCGGGTTGTCCAGAGACCCAACTCAGCAACACCCTTAGCCACAGCATACAGCACAGACCAGTCCTTAGCAATCTGATCACTTAGAATCCAAACTGCTTCCACAGCAGGCAAGGCAGTCACACAATTAGGCGCCTTGATCAACCTTAGTGATTATCAAAGGGAGCATTCATAGCCTAGAACATGAGGTGCACTGTGTTTGAAACATAGTTGCTTTGGAACATGGTTGGTTTGAAACGTGTCTGAAATGGTAGCCTTCTCCCCAGCCCCTGGTATTTCCTTGTAATGGGGATTGCTGTGGGTGAGCGAGGGCTTTCGCCAAAACCAGTTATCTAATACGTCTGGTAAAGTGAGCAGCTGCAAGATATTGTGCACCTTGGTCAGCTTCCAGTGGTATGTAAGGAATAAAATCCACAGGCCTCAGTGAAAGTGGAGATAGAGAGGTGAGTTTCTGTAGACTGAAACAGGATTCGTTTTAGCTTTGCTGAGAAGGTGTGTTGTTAGTTGCTCAGTCGTGTCTGACTCTTTGTGACCCCATAGACCGCCAGGCTCCTCTGTCCATAGTATTTCCCAGGCAAGAATACTGGAGTGGGCTGCCATTTCCTTCTCCAGGGATCTTCACGAGATCAAACCTGGGTCTTCTGCACTGCAGACAGATTCTCTACCGTCTGAGCCACCAGGGAAGTCCTTGCGACCCCAGCAATGAGTGTTGAGGGACTACGGGACGCTGTCAGGGAGGCTGCGGAGAGGTGGAAGGGAGGAGAGTAATGAGATTCCAGTATGTAGACAGTAAGGGAGAGGGTGGCATAAGAGGAGACGGGCGGTATGTAGGCGACATCACACGGGAGCCCTGCAGCTATACTACGGAAGGCATTTGGGTGGGGGTCGAGAAGTTAGGCAAATTCAGATTTACCTTTAGAAAACATCACTGGGCTCAGGGTGATGGAGCATTGGAGGAGGTAAGGAAAGGAGGCGGGCTTGCAGGACAGCTGTTTAGGGGACCGCCGCCACATTCTGCCTGAGAGGTGACAGTGGCTTGGAGCAGCATGGGGCAGTAGAGACAAAGAACAGTGAACCGACTTTGGGCAATAGTGTGGAAGGGACCTCTTTCACTGTGATGGGGAAACTGACTTGGAGTTTTGCCCTCCACTGTCTGTACTGCCCCATCTACATAACGATTTTCCTGGGGAAAGTCGTATATCAACTGAGATTTAGTCATCAAATCATTCACAATGAAGAAAATTTTGAAAATTTTTGTTTAATTTCTATTGAAGTATCGTTGACTGACAATATTGTGCTTGTTTCAGGTGAACAGCAAAATAGATCAGTTATACATATCTCACCTTTTTCGATTCTTTTCCCATATAGGTCACTACAGAGTACTGAGCAGAGTTTCTTGTGCTATGTAGTAGCTCCTTTATTAGCTATCTATTTTACGTATACTCTACTGGTGTGTGTATGCGTACATGTCAATCCCAATCTTCAATTTATCCCTCTCCCCTTACTCCTTGTTAACCATCGAACTGTTTTCTATTTCTGTTGTGTAGATAAAAATTCCACATGTAAGTGATACCATATATTTTTCTTTCTCCACCTAAATAATGTGAATCCTATTGGTAAAACAAGCATCTTACTCTAAAACTTTTTTTACAAAGTGTTTATATATTACATTATATATATATATGTTATTCTTCATGATATACTTTAAATGGGGTATTTCTTTATCAGTAATAAGAAGTCTCCATCATTATATATTGGCTACAAGGCTCACTAGCCTTTGATCTGGAACAAGTTGCCCAACTTTTCCCCAGCTTATAACATGAGTATCACAATAATATTGATACCACCAGGATTCGTGGGAGCACTGTATAAGATGATAGAGGTATAAATTACTCTGTGTATCATAAAGCATTATAAGACAAGAGTAGGTCTGCAAGGGGTCTGGACATACATAGAATAAGTATAAGCAATAAATATATGATTTATATAAAATTTCATTTCAAATGATTACCAGAGGTAAAACAAAAATAGTGGGTATGACTTCAACAAAGAGGGAGCCTTTTGGCTCAGAGCAGAGCTAGTCTTTATCAGGTCAGACAGCTCCAGAGGCTGTGTGACTTCTTGTCAATTTAGACTAAATTGATAACTTAGGCAGCATATCATAAAGAACTCAAGTCAGGCTGGGCAAAGAAGTTGAGTAGGTTTCATGGGTCTACTTGGCAGCAATAAGTACAGAAGGAGTGACGGGAGAGAGGAGGAGGGAAGGGACATTTTCAAGTAGCATCAGAAGAACAGGCCAAAACAGAAAAAGACGCCAGTAGGCCTATCTAAAATTACATCTGTGCTATATTTGATGATTTCCTCTATGCTTCTCTATTTAAAAAATGACCACCCGCTCATCAACTGCCTTGTAAACTGCAGGGTGTCTCTTGGAACACTGCGTTTGGCCATGAGACTTGTTCTGGCCAATGGAATGTGAGTGGCCAGGGTGTGTGGTCACAGCTAGGTGGGAAATGTAAGAGCCATTGTTAAGTTCTGACTGCCTTTGAAGAGCCCTTTACTTTCAGCCACAAGAATGGAGTGTCCCAGATGGGTTTTTCGTTCAGCCTGAATCCTGGGGTGAAAAAAGATATCTGAGGTAGAAACAATGGCATTACCAACTTTAATACATATTATATAAACATATATATAATATAATACATATATAAATATATTTTAAATATATTATTTAAAAAGTTTATGTTTATAAATTTTTGTTATATATATGACATAAACCTTGGAACTTCCCAGGTGGCACTTGTGGTAAAGAACACACCTGCCAAAGCAGAAGACATAGAGATGCGGGTTCAAGGCGTGGGTTTGATCCCTGGGTCGGGAAAATCCCTGGAGGAGGGAATGGCAACCCACTCCAGTATTCCTGCCTGGAGAATCCCATGGACAGAGGAACCTGATGGACTACAGTCCATAGGGTCGCAAAGAATCGGACAGGACTGAAGCAACTTAGCACGCATGCATGCATATGACACGAAATTTAGTCGTTGCAAGCCACAGAGATTTGGGGGCTGTGTATTATCACGCATTACTGAGGAAGAGCTGAGTGATGTAGGAGCCTCGAATTCCAAGTTTCTATCGGCATTTTTCAATCTGCAGCTGATGACAGATAAGATATAGAATAAATATATTGAATGCCTTAGGGAAGACTGTTCAGTGAAAATTAGATAACTACTGTCTTCCTCCTATCAAACATCAAAGCGATCAAACACCAAACAGCAGAAAGAAAACAAATCTGAAGAAGAATTTAGTAAGCGTCAGTGATTTAACACACATAGACTAAATGACAAAGAATTTTAAGTAGGAGATAAGCCCTAGAGATCATTAAAATACAGTCTTGGCAGCTCAGTTAGCTAACCCACCTGATGTTACTTCTAAAGAAACAAGAAGCCCTGTTGTGCAGTTAAATAATTCTATATACTTTCAGGAGATTTCAATGTTTCATAGCTAAATGCATTTTCTAAATTCCATCTTCAAAAATCAAGGACAAAAATGATAGAAACTGGTGTGGTTATGTTTGTACCAAGTATAAAATAATGTTATTGTGGTGTTATATTAGAGATATAAAATAACTCTGACAATCTGGCATTCCCAAATGGGATTTTTGTAAAGCTATGTTTTGAAATGTTAACTGTCCTATGCTCTTCTTAGAGAAGTAAAAGTTGGGGAAAAAATACTGTAACCAAACAGAATATCTGCTCTCAATAATAAGAAACCTAGTTCAGGTTCATGATTAGTTTGATACAGCAATCTGCCTCTAAAAGAAGGTTCTAGAGACATGATTGAAATATCAGAATCATATGCATTCCAAGAGAAAATTTCCAGGATGCCGTTTATTAAAGTCCATTGACTGGAAGTACATAAACTCAGCTACCAATGTCAATCTCATTACAATTATAATTAAAAGCTATCAGCATACAGTTTAAGCAGGAGTGATTTAAGCATAAAGGCATTAACCACATTTAATAGGTGAGAAAATATGAAGTTTCAGGAAGGTACGGGAGAGTTTAAAGATCTCATCAAACTAGAAAGTGGCAGGATTTGAATATATTTAGGTCAGACTGACTCCGAATCCATTCTCTTCTCACCCCACCCCACATAGATTCCCTCTCAATTAACTTAAGTAAGCATGCACTGACAAGCTTTCTAGGACTCTCGCCTCAGGTGGCCAATAATCTTCGAAGGTGCCCAACAACGGATCCTGTTCCACAAATCCCTGGACTTAGAAAGTGGAAAAGACAAGCAAAAATGTTCTGCAGCCTCACAAATGAATAAGTACCATTAACTTTTCAAATATTCAAAGATCTTATGTTGCCTTCAGGATACCCAAATTCACTTATTCCCTATATCCTCTGCCCTATTCCTTCCTGTTTTACAAATGACCCATCTTCCTATGCTTGGCCAAGTATCTATCCGATTCAGCACATAACTGAATCAAACTAGACTCAAATAAGTGATGTTAAAGTGGGAGAGGTGTATATATATATATATATACATATTTTTTGGTCATCCCATGTCATGTAGGATCTTAGTTCTCCAAGAATTGAACCCACACTCCCTGCAGCAGAAGCATGGAGTCTTAACCACTGGAGCACTAAGGAAGTCCCTATATTTCCATTTTAAAAGAGATTTTCACCTACAATAACTTGTTTATTCAATAAATGTATTTGAGCCCTTCCAATATGCTAGGCCATTCCAAAGTGCTAAAGATACAATCAATGATATGATGGTTTCACTATATGAAGATTACATTCTTGTGGGTAGGATCGGTAACCATCAAAACCAGCAAACATATTATAATATAATTACAACTTAATACATGATGCTCTGAAATTGGAGTCCTTGGGATTTGATCTGGTTTGAAAGGATCTTGAAAATCTCCTAAGAAAAGGAAATGTTTAGTTAAGAAACTGTGAGATGAACAGACATTAAGCAGGTGGAGCAGGAGTGAAAAGGGAAAAATAAAATAGTCCAAGTTGATCCAATAACACATGCAAAAGCTCTGAAGTGACATGACATCCAAGGAACTGAAAGAAGACCAGGTAGAGAGGTAGAATTATACAAAATGAAGCTGGACAGGTACAATGAACCAATTTAGGCAGAGTCTTGAGGGCCACTTTAAGGAATTCGGGTATTTATTAATTAGTTGGAAATAACTGAGAAGTTTTAAGTGTGAACAGTGATAATCCACCTTCTATTTTGCAAGACCATATAGGACTGTATCCAAGGTGTTGATGACCTTGTAACTTCATGTTTCAAGCGTTAAATAAGAATAAAACAGGGTTGTTATCACAACTTCTATTCAGCAATATACTAGACATTTAACCAATGAACCAAGACAAGAAAATAGATCAAATACTTAAGTACTGGAAGGAAAGAACAAGATGTCTTTATTTGAGGATGACATAATCATCTGTAGATAATCTGAGAAAAATCTATAGGGAAAATATTAGAGAAAATAGTCACACTGTTTACACAATCAATATACACAAATTAAAACATCCTATATACCAAGGAGATCCTGATTTTTAAAATGTAACAGAGAAAATTATGTTATTATTAATGGCAACAGAAATTAACGTTAAAAATTGTGAATATATTACAGAAAAAAAGTCCATTCTTGTGCCCATATTGAGAATGGAGGTCAAAAAATAGCCTAGAACATCTCAATAACAACAGAGTGGGTATTGCTAGATCTTTCGACTTATTATAGAGCTTACATAATGAAAAAATGTAGTAATACTACTTGGAAAGAAAAAGAAACTAACGGAAAAGAACAGAGTCCAGAAATAGACCCACCCAGCGATGAAAGTTTGGTACATGATACAAGATGACAAAGAATACAACATTCCAATCAGTGAAGATAACTCATTCTATGAAAGATGCTAGAATAATATAAAACTACTTTCGACCCTGTAATATCTAGAAAAATAAGTTATAGAGAGATCAAAGACACGAAAATCTTTTGAAATTTAACACAAACCAGTTCAGTCGCTCAGTAGTGTCCGACTCTTTGCGACCCCATGAGTTGCAGCATGCCTGACCTCCCTGTCCATCACCAACTCCTGGAGTTCACTCAAACTCATGTCCATGGAGTCGGTGATGCCATCTAGCCATCTCATCCTCTTTTGTCCCCTTCTCCTCCTGCCCCCAATCCCTCCCAGCATCAGAGTCTTTTCCAATGAGTCCACTCTTCGCATGAGGTGGCCAAAATATTGGAGTTTCAGCTTCAGCATCAGTCTTTTCAAAGAACATCCAGGACTGATTTCCTTTAGGATGGACTGGTTGGATCTCCTTGCAGTCCAAGGGACTCTCAAGAGTCTTCTCCAACACCACAGTTCAAAAGCATCAATTCTTCAGTGCTCAGCTTTCTTCACAGTCCAACTCTCACATCCATACATGACCACTGGAAAAACGATAGCCTTGACTAGACAGACCTTTGTTGGCAAAGTAATGTCTCTGCTTTTGAATATGCTATCTAGGTTGGTCATAACTTTCCTTCCAAGGAGTAAGCGTCTTTTAATTTCATGGCTGCAGTCACCATCTGCAGTGATTTTGGAGCCCCCCAAAATAAACTGTTTCCACTGTTTCTCTATTTCCTATGAAGTGATGGGACCAGATGCCATGATCTTTGTTTTCTGAATGTTGAGCTTTAAGCCAACTTTTTCACTCTCCTCTTTCACTTTCATCAAGAGGATCTTTAGTTCCTCTTTACTTTCTGCCGTAAGGGTAGTATCATCTGCATATCTGAGATTAATGATATTTCTCCCAGCAATCTTGATTCCAGCTTGTGCTTCATCCAGCCCAGCATTTCTCATGATGTACTCTGAGTATAAGTTAAATAAGCTTTGTCAGTGGTTCTCAATTTTTCAGCTGCAGCAGAATCACCTGGAGAGCTTATTAAAACATAAATTGCTGGGCCAACTCTTGAGTTTCTGATTTAGTTTCTATGAAGTGGAGGGTTGATAATTTGCATTTTAATAAGTTTCTAGTATTACTATAATGATTTATAACTACCCCATCAAATAATGAGCATGGAATAGAAAGCTGATGGTAAAAACAGTGGCATGGAAAGAAAGAAGCCCGGTCATTAATGATATTTAGGACATTTCCTTATGTGTACAATGCAATGATAAGTTTGTTTTAAATCTCATTTATTTTCTAGCTTTATCTAAATATGACCCTATAAAAATTAAGCATAAGACAGTAAGAGGGTTTTGTGACAATGGAGAGCCAAAGAAGAAAGTGAATTGTTAATATTCAAATGTTTCTTTTGCAAGTAAAATGTTTTGGGAAATTTTTTTAAATCCTGATTTAAATCTCATGCTTCATCTACTGGACCAAATACTCACGCTTCATCTACTGAACCAAATAGGAAATACTTGCTAAAACTTTATCTCAAAATGTATTCAAGTACTTTTGTCAGTGGTATAATTGTCCCCACTGAATAGGCCTATGTCTATTCAAAAATATTTGCTATCTCCTTTTCATGGGGAAAGAGAAATATAAAATATTTCAGTGTGAAGGTGGGAATTTTTTCAGCCAAGTAGGCTATTGTTTCTTATAGATGAATTATAACAGTGCTTACTATTAATATCTAGTATATAATACCAGATATCCCATCACTTCATGGGAAATAGATGAGGAAACAGTGGAAACAGTGTCAGACTTTATTTTTTGGGGCTCCAAAATCACTGCAGATGGTGACTGCAGCCATGAAATTAAAAGATGCTTACTCCTTGGAAGGAAAGTTATGACCAACCTAGATAGCATATTCAAAAGCAGAGATATAACTTTGCTGACTAAGGTCCGTATAGTCAAGGATATGGTTTTTCCAGTGGTCATGTATGAACGTGAGAGCTGGACTGTGAAGAAAGCTGAGCACCGAAGAACTGATGCTTTTGAACTGTGGTGTTGGAGAAGACTCTTGAGAGTGCCTTGGACTGCAAGGAGATTCAACCAGTCCATCCTAAAGGAAATCAGTCCTGGGTGTTCATTGGAAGGACTGATGCTGAAGCTGAAACTCCAATACTTTGGCCACCTGATGCGAAGAGTTGACTCATTGGAAAAGACTCTGATGCTNAACAGTGTCAGACTTTATTTTTTGGGGCTCCAAAATCACTGCAGATGGTGACTGCAGCCATGAAATTAAAAGATGCTTACTCCTTGGAAGGAAAGTTATGACCAACCTAGATAGCATATTCAAAAGCAGAGATATAACTTTGCTGACTAAGGTCCGTATAGTCAAGGATATGGTTTTTCCAGTGGTCATGTATGAACGTGAGAGCTGGACTGTGAAGAAAGCTGAGCACCGAAGAACTGATGCTTTTGAACTGTGGTGTTGGAGAAGACTCTTGAGAGTGCCTTGGACTGCAAGGAGATTCAACCAGTCCATCCTAAAGGAAATCAGTCCTGGGTGTTCATTGGAAGGACTGATGCTGAAGCTGAAACTCCAATACTTTGGCCACCTGATGCGAAGAGTTGACTCATTGGAAAAGACTCTGATGCTAGGAAGGATTGGGGGCAGGAGGAAAAGGGGACGACAAAGGATGAGATGGCTGGATGGCATCACTGGCTCAATGGATGTTAGTTTGAGTGAACTCTGGGAGTTGGTGATGGACAGGGAGGCCTGGCATGCTGCAATTCATGGGGTTTCAAAGAGCTGGACACGATTGAACGACTGAACTGAACTGAACTGATTGCTATAAAAGAGAAAGGTCAAAGCTTGAATCTGTAAATGAAGACATTGAAAAAACATTCTCTGTTCAATCAGTAAAAGTGAGAAATGTGATGAAGTTACAGGTAAGATAGTAGACATGAGTTTTGAAAGCATAGAAACAAGTGGAAGGTTCAGAAGAGATGAAAAGAATTCTAATCAAAGAAAAGGGAAAAAGATGATCACGAAAATGGTTACTTTCCTTTTTCTCGATGATGTCACAGTGAATTTCTTACTCTTTTTTCTGACCTATTTTCTTAAATACAGCTGTAGCCAGTAGGCACCCCACTCCAGTACACTTGCCTGGAAAATCCCATGGATGGAGGAGCCAGGTAGGCTGCAGTCCACGGGGTTGTGAAGAGTCAGACACAACTGAGCGACTTCACTTTCACTTTTCACTTTCCTGCACTGGAGAAGGAAATGGCAACCCACTCCAGTGTTCTTGCCTGGAGAATCCCAGGGATGGGGGAGCCTGGTGGGCTGCCGTCTATGGGGTCGCACAGAGTCGGACATGACTGAAGCGACTTAGCAGCAGCAGCAGCAGCAGCCAGTCTGCTAGTTTCTTAGAACCCTGTTGGGGAAGGCAGGAAAATATATTCCTCAATACCTCCAATAGTCTACATGGAGTCTTTTGAAGTCCAAAAAATTTGATTCTGAAGAAATTCCCTCTGAGCAACCCTGTTTAGAAATAAAGCACCAAAGGCCATGCGAGAGAGCAAATGGTCTTTTTTGTTTGTTTGTTTTTGTACTTGTCACATTTTTAAAAAATTGAGGCATAGATGCTTTACAATGTTGTGTTGGTTTCTGCTGCACAACAAAGTGAATTTGTTGTTGCTGTTGTTTAAACACTAAGTCAGGTCCTACTCTTTTGGGACCCCATGGACTGTAACTGGCCACACTCCGTTGTTCATGGGATTTCCCAGGTAAGAATGCTGGGGTGGGTGGCCATTAATTTCTCCAAGGGATCTTCCTGACCCAGGGATCAGACTCATGTCTCCTGCATTGGCAGGCAGATTCTTTACCACCGAGCCACCAGGCATCAGACATACGTAGACATATATCTCCTCCTTCTTGGTCCTCCTCCCCACCCCATCCATCCCATCCTTCAGAATCACCACAGAGCAAATGGGTTTTACACAATGACATTGTTAAGAAATTTCTAGTGTCTATGTGAAATTTTTATACTCAATTCTTTATATATGTGTTTTGAATTTTAATAAACTAAAAATGATTTATGAGTTGTGGTGACAAGAATAGACCTAGGATCAATGCCAAAATTTAATATTATAGCCCAGTTCAGGGCTGAGAGTCTAGTTGTCTGGAGAGGCTCATGACCAAAGAGGCAGATAGGTCTGTATCCTTTGTAACATGGGCCATTTTTATATAATGGCAACAATGAATTGGAAGCAAGTGAATAAAATTGTCTGTTGGGTTTATCTCAGATCTTTAATGATTCGTGAAATCTGGAAGAACAACCTCAAAAATACTTCCTTACATCAGCAAGTTTGTGGCTGTTCAAAGATGCTTCCTTGGGAGCTTAGAAACTTGAAGCAACAGTAAAAATCCCAGAGGATTTTGTCACATAAAAAGCCAGAGACAAATATCTGCTAGGTGGTACTATTTTCTTTCTTCGAGTTATAAATTGCTTCTATGGATCCTGGAACCAGAGAGCACTCGTGACATATTTTGAGCTTAAGTGGCTGATCCATCCATAGGAGTGAGTTTACATGTGTACAAACCTCTTTCAAATCAAAATGTAGCAGCATGCTGCCTTGTGGGATGGAATAGGAGGAGCCAAGATTTTAAGTTAAAATCTTGCCAAATAGGTTTGGGATCCACTTGTTTGTTGTATACATGGTGTGGTAGAGGTCCTGGTAACATCAATGGCCTATTTCAGTGTGAAGGTTGTTATATTCAGGGAGAAAGGCGAGGTTTTCCTACACTGACTTGGCTTCTAAGAGGGATGGTGCCAGAAAGCAAAAAATTAATGGAAAAAACAAAATGTGCTGTGGCCTTGGGGGATATTCTGCAGAGAAGAAGTACAGCAATGTTTTCTTTGCCCAACTTCATGAGGTATAATGATTGGTCCTAAAGAAATGCAGATACTAGATCAAAGTGCATGCAGTATGCCAGGCACTAGACATTTGATTCTAATATCAACCAATTTGGGGAAACTGAGACTCAGAGTGGCAGAAGGAATATGACTGGACTGCCAGTCTGGGTATATCTGGCTCCCAGGTCCATTACACATGCTGAAGTGTTCCCAAAATCTGATTGGAACAGCCACTATGACCTGAATGACTTCTGCAAAAGTCACAGTGTTCTGATATGTAAAACAATAGATCATCTTCTAAGGTTTAATCAAAAAATCTAAAAACATGACTGCATTCCCTGGAAATTAAAAGGATTTCACAAGGGCATTGGCAAAATCTCTTCTACCACAGGCTAAGTAATTTCCCCCCAGCTTTGTAAAAACACTCACACCCATTTAACGTTGGTTTATTCAGAGTCCTGTGGGTGTAAATAAATGAGCTGTTTTAACAAGGTAATTACTTTTCAAAAACAGATAGCATAACAAATAACAGAACAATTGGCACCAGGAATAACTTTCTTGGTTTTATTCCTTCTAGATTGGCTAATTTATTTTCTTGCCTCAAGAGAAGTGAGGAATGTTGAGCATGGCCCTAATTAAAGCCCTGTCACAAGTGTCATAGTAATTTAGACCCTCGCTAAATAAAGCCTTGACTCCAGCTGCAAATCTCTAAATGACCTGGCCCCTGCCCGCCTCTCCAGTTCATCTCCTCCGTCTCAGATGAAGCCACATTGGCCCTCTCACTGTTGCTTGAACACTCCAGGCTCTACTTCCGCAGGCCTTTCTCTTCTCATTGCCTGGAATGCTCACAGATACTTTCCTGGCTTATTCCCTTGCTTTATTTGATCTTGACACAAAGAGCTTTTCATCACAGTGGCGTTGCTGGACCACGCTGGCTTAAAGAGCATCTTCCATCTACCTCTAGGGGGTATGCTTTTCCTCCGCTCTATTTTTCTTCATAGCACTTAGTCTTTTTATTCTAAATTTATGTTTTGAGACTAAATTCCCCAAGTTTTAATTCTTTTTAAAATTTTTATTCATCTTTCATTTTTAAAGCTGAGTCCCTTCACTGTTTACCTGGAACTATCGCAACATTGTTAATCAGCGAAACCCCAGTATAAAATGCTTTTGGTGTCTAAATTTCCTTTTAATTGCCTAGAATCTTATGTTAGTTTCTGCCGTGCTGTGCTGTGCCTAATCTCTTAGTAGTGTCCAATACTTTGGGATCCCATGGACTGTAGTCTGCCAAGCTCCTCTGTCCATGAAATTCTCCAGGCAAGAATACTGGAGTGAGTTGCTATTCCCTTCTCCAGGAGATCTCCCAACCCAGGGATCAAACCCAAGTTTCCTGCATTAGCAGGTGGTTTCTTTACCACTGAGCCACCAGGGAAGCCCTAGTTTCTGCTGTACAACAATGCCAATCAGCCATAATTATATGCACTAATATATCCCTTCCCTCTTGAGCTTCCCTCCCCTCCCCCCGTCTCATTCCTCTAGGCCATCCCAGAGTGCCAGGCTGGACTCCCTAGCACTTACTCTTACGTTGCACATTTATTTATTTCTTTCCCCACCCCTCAATAAAACCCCAGACTATAAACTCCAAGAGGACAAGGAACATGCTCATCTTGTCTTATCAGTCTCCTCCAGCCCCTAAGACAACATTGTTCAGGCCAAGGCCCAATAAAGTCCATATTTGCTGAATCAATTGAATGCATAGTTTTACCTTTTGTTTAAAATGTTTAGAAGTGTTTCATCTGAATAAAGCTTCCCTTGGAAGTTAAAACCAAGCAAAAGGGTTCATCAGATTAATTTTTTCTCTCTTTCTTTGCCTTCGGTAGCAGACTGAAAATTCCTAGAATGGAGCAAAATGCAGAAGCTGGCATCAATTTAATTAAAGAGGGGCCATTTGAAATAGCAGTCATGTTGACCCAGTGTTAATGAGGGAAAATCGACACTGCAGCTGGGGCTTCTCTCCTGGCTGTCCTGCTGCCTTGCATGTGTGGCTGGAGCATGGTCCCCTGCCCCCAGGCTGCCACTGAGACAGCAGGTGGTGCCACTTGCCTAAAGGCAACCAGGGCATCTCCAGTGGGAGGGTCAGCCTCACAGTGTCATCCAGGCAACAACATGGAGGAGCGCTTTCCTCCACCGCAGGTCTTGGGGAAGTGAAATGTATGAGGGTCTCAGAGTCAGGAGCTGGGATAAAACTTGCTCTCTAGGATGTCAGTAGATGGAGTAACTATATCTGTGAGTGATAATTTGAAAGGAGACAGGCAAGCAGGGCAGGCTAACTTGCTTATCTGTCTGTTCACCTTTACCCGCTCCTGGGATGTTCCCATGAGCCTTAGATTCATTCCTCACGTACAGGTTTACTCTCTCAGTGTTGAGAGTATGCTGTGCAAAAAATTCTCATTTATATTGTGTGTGCACACTCAGTTTCTCAGTCATGTCTGAGTCTTTGCCATCCCATGCCCACCATGTGATTCTCCAGGCAAGCATACTGGAGTGGATTGCTTTTTCCTGCTCCAGGGAATCTTCCTGACCCAGGGATCAAACCTGCATCTCCTGCATCGGCAGG
Source organism: Neotragus moschatus (assembly GCA_006410615.1). Lineage (NCBI taxonomy): Eukaryota > Metazoa > Chordata > Mammalia > Artiodactyla > Bovidae > Neotragus > Neotragus moschatus. Next base: position 20,218 of record SJYA01001911.1, on the reverse strand, counting down.
CAGATTCTTTACCACTGCGCCACCTGAGAAGCCCTCGTTTATATCAATGACATCTTATTTCAAAATCGAATCTTTTTTTAATAGCATCTATAACCCATGCTATTGAATGCCTACTCTGTGACAGTCTACATTAGCAACTGAGACCACTAAGTATTGATATAACAAAACATGATTCCTGTCTACAAGTTGAGGACATGTAAACAATGTTTCAACTACACTATGAGAGGTATGAGCAAGCTGTTATGGGCTTTCCACAGAGAAAGTGTCAATAATTGGGAGAAACAGAGATTTCCTTCCATTAGAAGATGATGTGTGAATTTGAAAGATGAGTGGGAATTTTTCAGGGAAAAATGTCAGGGAATGTTCATACTGTGCAAAAAGGGCAGCAAATATCAAAACAATAAATTGAATTTTAGTAATGGCAAGAATTTTGATTTGGCTGGTATGTAGGGTATGTGTTTGTATATATTTGTGTGCTCCTCTTGGGTGAGTATATCTATCAATGTTTGTTCAGGAAAATACCAGCACTTTCTATATTGCAGGGTTTAAACATTTAATTCAAGGCATTAGAAGCTTACACTCACTAGAAGGCCTTGGAGAGATGGACTATCATGATGTAGAATTTCTATGGAATGATTCTTAAGAACCTACCCAGAAGGTGCTTCAAATATCAAAACCATTCAAGCACCTGCTTGCAATGTAAGAAAATATCACAAAGAGGAATAACACCCTGTTTTCTTTACCTTCCAAATCTTGTGTGATGCTTCTTAATGGCTGATTCTAATTCAGAATTGAGCATCATGGGAAGGATATTTCCAGCATCCTCTTTGTTCTTGGTTTCTTCTGACCTTAGGGAGACTAGAATGCCACTGAATTGATGGGAGACAAGTCAGTTCAGTGAGACAGGTGAGATTGGTGTCCTCTTGTAAGGCTTTCAGGACATGGTATGTGTTCGTACTTTATCTTAGAATCATTGGGAGAATTGTTAAATGTTTTAACACAGAGTGAATGATTAACTGAGTTTACAAACATTAATCTGTTATAATTTTTTACCAGAAATTATTACCAGATTTCTAATTATTTCTAATTATTTACCAGAAATTATTATCAGAAATCTAATTCTATAAATTTAAAGAGGAAAAACTTAGGAAAGAAGCCTCTGATATTTTGGGAATTATGTGCAGTTTGGATTAAAGGGATAAAGGTAAAAGGCAGAGAGGGAAAGTGCTTCCCAAGCCCTTTCCTTACCTTAATAACCAAGTTCTAGTTCTGTAAACATTAACTTAACACCTTGACATCACCACTGTGCCTCCAAAAAGAAAGTGCCCAGAAAGTCTCCACTTTTGTACTTCTCAGTCCTTATTCAACTGACTGGAAACAAAAGTCTGTCTCTGTAAAGGTCACCCATGACTTCTGTAGCAGAGAATGCTGGCTGTTTACTGGAAACGGATGCCTCTTGTACAGCTAAGAAGTGGCTGCTTGGCTCTGGACTCTCATTCCCAAGCCCTTTGCATCTACATGGGACCATTAGTGAATTCTGTTCCATGGAATATAGGTAAAGGTGAAATATACCATGTCCAGAAGTGGTGCAGAAAAACTTTCCACATCATCCAATGAACTCTTTTCCCAACTGATGGCCAGATAAAGTCCTACTAAATGAGCTTGGAAGTCACATACTAAAAAAAGAATCTCAAGGAACTTAGGTCTGGGGACCAGCTTGACCCCCACACCATCCTGCCATCACCACTACCAACTGAATCTTATATAAGCAAGAAAAAATACTTTTAAATCACTAAATCACTGGTAGTTTGTAGCTTCTTGGTTGCTGTGGTTGGTAACACTTTTATTTATGCTCGTTGTCATTGTTGTTGTGTAGTCACTAAGTTGTGGCTGACTCTTTTGCAATCGGATGAACTGTAGCCTGACAGGCTCCTCTGTCCGTAGGATTTCCCAGGCAAGCATACAGGAGTAGGTTGCCATTTCCTTCTCCAGGGGATCTTCCTGATCCCAGGATTGAACCCACCTCTCCTACATTGCAGGTGGATTCTTTACCTCTGAGCCACCAGGGAACCCCCCTTTCTTTATGCTTTGTTGTTCTTGTCCAGTGGCCAAGTCATGTCCAACTGTTTGAGACTCTATGGACTGTAGCACTCCAGGCTTCTTTATGGTAGTTTGTAACAGTGAGTACCATCTCTTTAGTATGTGATGCTGGTGGACATTTAAGAGACAATGTCTTTTGGGTGCGTGAAATTGTAGATACGGAATTTAGGAGGGTCTGAGTGTGAAGAAAGCTGAGCGCCAAAGAATTGATGCTTTTGAACTGTGGTGTTGGAGAAGACTCTGGAGAGTCCCTTGGACTGCAAGAAGATCCAACCAGTCCATCCTAAAGGAGATTAGTCCTGGGTGTTCATTGGAAGGACTGATGCTAAAGCTCAGACTCCAATGCTTTGGCCACCTCATGCAAAGAGTTGACTCACTGGAAAAGATCCTGATGCTGGGAAGGATTGGGGGCAGGAGGAGAAGGGGACAACAGAGGACGAGATGGCTGGATGGCATTACCGACTCGATGGGCATGAGTTTCAGTAAACTCCGGGAGTTGATGATGGACAGGGAGGCTGGTGTGCTGTGATTCATGGGGTAGCAAAGAGTGGACATGACTGAGTGAACTGAACTGAACTGAACTGAATATACAAGATTTTGGAGACATTAGCACATAGGTAGAAGCTGAAACCAGAGTAAGATGCTTCAGGAAAAAATGGATAAAATGAGAAAAGAGAGCCAAAGTAGGAGTCTTGCAGAGTCCAGCAGTAAGGCTGCAGGCAGAGGAACAAGTGGCAGCAAAAAGAGAATCAGCTACACTCTGTGCTAGAATTCATGAGAATTCAAAGGAAGGAAGACTCTGTCAAAGCCTGCAGATAAATAATGTTACATTAGAGTAAGAGAACCAAAGTAAAAATGCTGTGCAATGAGGAGTAAAATAAAAGGTAAGGCAAGTAGAAACAGAAACTGCAGCCTATTCTAGAATTGTAGCAGCACAGGACGGAGACACATGCCTTCAAGGTCAGCAGAATGAGCAGATGCATTTTTAGTGAAAGGGTGAGTTAAACAAGCTTGTGAATGAGAAGAGCCACTGAGAGAGGATATATTGAAGATGAAAAAGGAAGTAAATGTTAAAAAGGGCTTGGAGGACACAATAGAATGGAAAATCCAAGAGGAGAGGGCTTCATCTGTTTGGTTAACACGGTAACCCCAGGCTTTGAATATTCTGGCACTGGAAGGCACTCAGTAAACATTTATTGAAGGAACCCATGATGAGAGGAAAAGGGAAAGGAGGGAAAATGAAATCAGGGATACAGGTAGCGATGTTATCTTTGGAAGAAATTAGGCAAGGCATCCTCTGGGATGGAATCAGAAGCGGGAAAGATGAAGAACATGAAGATAATACAGGGGGTAGAGTTTGTGACTGATGGTGGCTATTTTCTCTGTAAGGTAGGAGGCTAGGCCATCTGTTTAAAATGAGTGGGCAAGTCCAGCTAAGTGATTTCAGGAGGAATGATAAAGGTTTGTAACAGTTACTGTATAAATGAATATGGTTATTTGCTTAAGATGAGATTACTGGATAATTCTAACAATGCACAAATTGTGAGAATAAATTCATTCATTTGAGATTAATGAGAGCCAACTCATTGGAAAAGATCCTGATGCTGGGAAAGATGGAAAAAAAAGGAAGGGGGCAGCAGAAGATGAGATGGTTAGATAGTATCACCAACACAGTGGACATCAATTTGAGCAAATTCTGGGAGATAGTGGAGGACAGAGTGTGCTGCAATTCTGGGGTCACAAAGAGTCGGATACGAATTAATGACTGAACAACAATAACAATAAATGAATAAATTTATTCATTTGAATTTTAAACAAAAATTTGCAAAACGTAAACCACTGGATACATTCAATTTTAATAAGATTAAGATTTAAACTTAAAACCTGCATATGAATATGTTCTCAGATTATTTAGAGTAAAATTGGCTATCTGCTCTAAAATAATGCAATTATATTATAAAGTTTCAGATATTACAACTGTCTTTCTCCATGAACTCTTTTTCCCTTCCAGTTTTATTGACACACAGCACTCCTGTGTATTTTTAAAATGTATTTCATCATTTGTATAAAATTATGGAAAAAAACTGTCCTTAATTCTTTCATTCAGCTAACAAATCTTAAATAATGCATTTTTATGAAGAAAACATAAGTGAATAAATCCTATGTGAATACTTGAGTAGATTTTATAGACTGAAAGACTCTGAATATGTAGATTTCATAATGTTGAACATAAAGAAGACTTGTATGGCAATACAAGCTGTTTGCTTGGTTTTTAAATATACTGTCAAGGTACCTACTTTTGCTTAATCATCCTTTTCCAGATATAACCTTGGACATGCCTTCCCTCATTTCTCCAAGGAACACTTTTAGAGCATGGGGACATAGTGAAGACCAGGATGGCATGCTTTTCTGACTTCATAGAGATGAATAAGTGAATATGTTCTTTAGCCTTACCATGAGCTCATTCCAAATTTTCTCCATGAATCACAGACTCCTCCCTCTTCACAATTTTGTTAAGGATCCCTGCTGAATTGGGCTCACCAGTTAATTGTGTGTTATCTCATTTTGTCATGATCATATGTGTGACTTTTTTTTGGACCATGCTGTGTGGCTTGCAGGACCAGGGATCAAACCATACTTTCTATAATGGAAACATGGAGTCTTGACCACTGGACCACCAAGGAATCCTCACATTTGACTTTTTAAATACAATGATCTGCAGTAAACATAGACTTTGGGGCTACTCTTCATTAGGCTGGGGCAATTCAGAGGTAATGCAATAAAGGTCATTATTTGTGGAAATCTCTTTCATTATCATTTTGTTATGATTTATATTGTGGTGGGTTCTCTTTTTAAGGGCAGAAGCTCCCCCAGGGAGATAATATATGAATCTTAGCTTTAAGCACTTATTTTTCCCCTTGATACAGATTGGCTCTGGAATTTCATGCTTCAGATAGGAGTTGAAAGTTTTAATTTATAATTTTATTATTATAGAGCAGTGAGTTGAGATGAGGGAATCTCTATTTTTCAGTCACCATGTGATGGTTAATATTTCCTACTGTAAGAAGCCATATTTGCCAAGATAATTTAATTTTACAATATTTACTTTTTGTCACTGAATTATGCATACAAACAAAAATAAGCCATAGACTAAAAGGTCCTTTCATATTTATAAATGAAATAAGTAAATTCTTTTCTGGCAAATGTTACACATTTTTTAAATTGTGATAAAAACACAGAACTTGAGATCTATTCTTTTTACAGACTTTTAAGTATATAATACAGGAGTTTAACTATCAGCATGATATTATATGAAAGTGAAAATCACTCAGTTGTGTCTGACTCTTTGTGACCCCATGCACACACAGTCCATGGAATTCTCCAGGCCAGAATGCTGGAGTGGGTAGCCTTTCCCTTCTCCAGGGATTTTTCCCAACCCAGGGATTGAACCCAGGTCTCCAGCATTGCAGGCAGACAGGTCTCCAGCACTGAAGGAAGATTCTTTACCAGCTGAGCCACCAGGGAATCCTACTGGAGTGGGTAGCTTATCCCTTCTCCATCAGATCTTTCCAACCCTGGAATCGAACCGGGTGCTCCTGCATTGTGGGTGGATTCCTTACCAGCTGAGCTATCAGGGAAGCCCATGATATTATATAGTGGATCTTTAAATCCATTGAACAGCAGTTCCCATTTTCCCCTGCCACCAGCCCGTGGGAACCACCATTCTTCCTTCTGTTTCTGTGAGTTTGACTAATTTGCTGCTGCTGCTGCTGCTGCTACTGCTGCTGCTAAGTCGCTTTAGTCGTGTCCGACTCTGTGCGACCCCATAGACGGCAGCCCACCAGGCTCTGCCATCCCTGGGATTCTCCAGGCAAGAACACTGGAATGGGTTGCCAATTTAGACAGTCATATAAGTGACTCCTTGGTAAAGAATTCGCCTGCAATGCAGGAGCACCCGGTTTGATTCCTGGGTTGGAAAGATCTGATGGAGAAGGGATAGGCTACCCCCTTCGGTGTTATTGGGCTTCCCTGTGACTCAGCTGGTAAAGAATCCACCCACAATGCGGAAGACCTGGGTTCCATCCCTGAGTTGGGAAGGTCCCCTAGAAGAGGGCACGGCAAACCCACTACAGTCTATTTGTTGCCATCTCTTCCTGTTGAATGCTTCATGCATTTTATATGCTCCCTATAGACCATCAAGCATGCACTACCCACTAATTCTAGTTTATCTTTCTTCTCCAATGACCAGTGTGTTTTCCTTTTCTCTTTTATCTGACCCTCTCTTTCTTCTTTTTGGAATAATTGCTCACTACTTACAAAGAGTGCCTTGAACTAAATCTATAATTCAAGCACTGATTTTTAAACAGAATCCAAGAGTTGTATTTGAGGCTGGTCTGATGGTGTATCTGCCATATGCCATTGAAATAATCCATTGTTTATCACTGTTGTGTTTTGTTTTTATACAATTTTGTACTACTTGGGTGTGATATGGCACTGTTAGCTTATCCACTTTGAAATTAACCATACCAGCTGGAGAAGTGTAATTTAGAGGGGTAGCACATGGATATGTGAATGATGACATCTTGAGTGTGTTCTGAGGGTGTCTCTTATGTTTCTGTATATCCTAGTTTCACCCAAATAAAGCATGAAAATTAGTATACATATCCATACCCGCTCCCGTACATATGCATACAAATGTTTGCATTGTTTAGGTTTCTCAGAAATGTCAAGAGAATGAAAACAATAGTAAATGGAATTCCTTTAAATCATAGCAAGTGTATGGTATTTAAATATATTCAAGCATGGAATGGTATCTAAATAATATCTGGGTGGTTATTTCCAATATTCTTTTCCACAATTTTGCCTCATTTTGCTGTCGTTTGTTTCTCTGCCTCCTTCCTTTCATTTTTCCTTCCTTATTCTCCTTCATTTACAAATATTTACTGAACATCAACTGTGACCCAGAAATTTCTATGATGAATATGATAGTCAAGGAAATGTTTTATAGATGGGACACACATATAAAAGCACATGCATAATGAAAGATCTGATTTTTAATAGTAGAAAGTTTTATAGAGAAAAGTTGTTGTATGATAGAGATAGACGGGTGACACTGGAATAATTATTTTCCTATAGAAAGTCAAATAAGATACCTCTAAGGAGGTAGCATTTGAGTTGACATCTAAATGATAAAAACCACCCAACCACAGTGGGACTGGGGGCTCGGTATTCTATACAAACAGCATCTGTGAGCTTTTGTGGGGTGCAGGGAACATAAAACAATCCAGGAACAGTTACTGAGGGAAAAGCAATAGGACATGAGTTCAGAGAGGTAGGCAGAGTTCCGTTCACATATGGTGAGGAAGGTCATGGGGAATGAGTTAGGTTTTATTTCAACTGGAACAGGAAACGATTGGAAAGTTTTAGGCAGCAAAGTGATATGGTTTGACTTGCATCTTAAGAAGATCCTTATGGCTGCTGCATACCAAATGATAAGGGCAAAGAATGGAAGCCAGAACTGGGAACACTGAAATGCTTTGTCCTAGACTACAAAGTGAATCACAGAACTAGAACTTTTTTCTTCCTGACTCAAAGTCCAGGTCTCTGTATTATCCCCTTGTGACCTCATCATTTTATACTTATTTTTCTATTGTCTTGTCCTCCAGACGGGATCTTCTTTCCTCTCTTAACTCTTCTAGCAGTTACTCAATTACCTTTAATTTATTTTTCTTGACCTTGCCTACTTATGGAAGCATGTTACACTGTTTCTATTAAGGTATGCCCTTTAGCGAGGGTATGTTTTGTGCATCTGCTGCATCTTTAATTAAATGTTAAACTATGGTTCTAGGATAAAACTGAACAGATTAATACTCTTCCTGCTAATAGAGAACACTGAGAAATAGGGCAGTCATAGAGAAACACTAATTTTTAGTGCTTACAAGTGCTCTATATCAATGGCATCCACTGATTCTATTTACTTTTTCCAGGGAAAAATGATTGCTTGTATAAGATAACTCTCCTCTAGAGAAACGTGGCATAATACATGTATAGTTTAGAAAGTGGAAATTTTAGATGAAAAATAGATATCATGTAGCCACCTTATTTTAAAGTAGAACAAAATAAAACTGCTGCCAACATCTATAGTAAAAAAATTAATTTTTCTCCTTATCTTGCTTATCCATTTAGTTCTTAATTCACCAAATCTTTATGGAATAATTTGTGAGTGCTAGAGATGAAAGCCCTCACCTACCTTTGACTTCTGAAGTGCTAATCTTTCTCAGTTTGTCCATTTCTTATTTTTCTGGATAATTTCCTTTCTTGACTTATGTATTCTTGCAGTTTAGTTATGGTGTTCTTGCATAGCTCTGCCAGAGTGAAGATTTTCATCCTGACCCAGGCATTGAACTTGAGTCTCCCACACTGCAGGCAGACTCTACCAACTGAGTCATCAGGGAAGGAAACAATGTTAAATGTCAGTCTTACTGCTAGTTCTGCTTGTGATTCCTTTGTCTTCAAGTTATAATGATGATGCTTCTTCCAGTCACTGGTTCTGGACTTGAAATCCTTTTTTCCCTCTGATAAGGACACTACGTTAGAATCCTACCCTTGAACCATAATTTCACATCTGGGTCAGACTTCTCTGCACATTCCTTACTTTAGACACTTCTGTCTTGCGTTCACTTCATCGCATAGGATATCATTCAGGTGTCGGACAGTACTTCCTGCCTGTGTAACCCAGGAGAGATTCCAGCATCTTTTCTGTGATCTGGCACTTACTCAAAGGAACTCACTACAAGCGGCTGGTTTTCCAGTCCCTCCAGATGGCGCTATTGGTAAAGTACTCGCTTGCCAATGCAGGAGACATAAGACACGCAGGTTCGATTCCTGGGTTGGAAAGATCCCCTGGAGAAAGGCATGGCAACCCACTCCAGTATTCTGCCCTGGAGAATCCCATGGACAGAGGATCCCGGTGGGCTACAGTCCGTAGGGTCACACAGAGTCTCACATGACTGAAGCAACTCAGCACACACCCATGCATGCATAATATACACACTGGCATTTCTAAGATCCCAAATAACTTTCTCTTTGGCATATTCAGTGGGCATTCATCAGCGGTCCCAGTCTGTTCTGATTTTTTGTGTACTTGTCTTCTCTAACCCAGTGTTTTGCTGGTTCTCCTCTCTTCCCTGCTTCTTCCATAGACTTCTTCCATATGACTCATCCTTTAAAGTCAGTGTTTCTCAGAATTCTATCCCTGAATCATTTGTCATTTCAAATACCTAGTGGAGAAGGCAGTGGCACCCCACTCCAGTTCTCTTGCCTGGAGAATCCCATGGACGGAGGAGCCTGGTGGGCTGCAGTCCAGGGGGTCGCTGGGAGTCGGACACAACTGAAGTGACTTGGCAGCAGCAGGCAGTGGGAAATCTTGTCCTCTCTCTTATTACACCCCAGCCTTAATCCTCATGCTCTAGATTCATATATCCAGTTTTCTGTCAATCACTCATCAGCTTCTTGATGATACTATCTCAGAAACTGAATGTGTCAGCTTCTCTCAAAATTTCTCCTTTTGCTAAATTTCCTGTTTAATTAACATCCTCTTCCACAGTTCTGTATCTACACGATGATAGATTCTGATAATTTTAATGCCTAAGTACTTCGTGCCTTTTTCTGTTCCTTCCTTTTGTCTCCACTACCTCCATTCTGACTAGACCATCAAAGTGGAAAGAAAGTGGGAAGTGTTAATTGCTCAGTGGTGTCTGACTCTTTGTGATACCAGGGACTGTAGCCCGCCAGGCTCCTCTGTCCATGGGATTCTCCAGGCAAGAATACTGGAGTGGGGTGCCATTTCCTCCTCCAGAGGATCTTCCCAACCCAGGGATTGAAATGATCTCCTTACTTGTCTTCCTGCCTCTAATTTTTCACCTTCAAGCCCATCCTCTGAAGAACTGATGCAAAATTCTATTTAAGATGTCAATAACACTCTACAGACTAAATTTCAAACTCCTTTGATAATACATACAAGTTATTCATGATCTCACCTGTCCAGCTTCATTGCTTACAATCACTTCCTGGAATTCTGGTTCAGCAAAACCAAATTACTTATGATTTTCTACAACTTTTTTCCTCATATTTGTGTCTTTGGTCCTGTGGTCTATTTACTTGGAGACTTCCCTTCCCTTACCTGACTGGTTTCCCCCTTTTATCTGCCTTCATGACAGCCATCTGCTATTCATCTTTAGTTTAATGTCATTTCTTCTAGCATAACCACTATAACACTGGCATACCTGTTCAGCCTCCTCCTGCCATGCTGAGTTAGATGTCCTCCAGCTCTACTCCAAGGTACTGTGGGCATATCTGTATTGTCTTAGTTTTCTATTTATGTGTCATGACTTATTTTGCATTCTCAACAGTACCTGGCTTACCACTAATCACAAACATGACTCAGTAAATACTTACGTGTTGCTCAGTTTTCAAGTAAGCTCTTTAAAGAGACAAGATGAATGCTGTTATTTTCCTGGCATTAGTTTTTCCCATTCTTTATTAATTCTTGAGAAAATTCTTTCCCATCCTTTAGAAATTTAGGATTTTCTAAATTTTTTACTAAATTCAGTAAGTTTAGCAGCTTACTAAATATTTTGGGAATGGTTGTATTGGGAGATTTATTTTTTTAAAGAAGACAGTTTCAGAAATTTTGAATAAAACCAAATCTTTCAAATGATATAAATTTTGTTTCTTTTCTAAGTTTGTGTTTTCACCAACTATAGTTAATAAATATTCATCAAGAAGATGACTATCTTCTTTTTGAAAATTATCTTAATTTAAAGGAATTAACAGGATATACCTTTTCTTGAAATATTTATTTTTATTATTAATCATGCTACCAATTCATTGCATGATCCTGATCTTGGATAATTTTCTTAATGTTTGTTTTTTTTTTCTATTAACTACTAATTCCTCCTAATAATTATTAAGGCTAATAGGACATCCAACTTAGAAATTATGTAATAGAAGCTATTTTTAATAGTATATCATGATTAACGTATACAGTGAGTATGTAAACCCTCAGTTTTTAATGTGATACTATTTATTTATTAAATATTGTTTTCAAAGCACTGCCCTTGAATGTTTT
>SJYA01001910.1:392787-463959 GCA_006410615.1 Neotragus moschatus | reverse complement strand
TTGGTGATGGACAGGGAGGCCTGGCGTGCTGCGATTCATGGGGTTGCAAAGAATTGGACATGACTGAGCAACTGAACTGAACTGAACTAAACTGAAAGTGTCTCATTCATGTATTGTTATTACACAATACCTCATGTCTTAGTTCTCAGGTTCCCATTAGGAATTTAAACATCTATTCTCACAAGGATTATGTATTATTTGATGATGTGAGGCATAGTAACAAGTTATTGTCATTGGAACATGAATAAAACTTTGTGTGACAGTTGGTATTAAGCCTAGAGTATATTATTTTCTTTCACAGGATATTGTCCGGATGCCATAAAATAATTAGCAGAAGCTGGGAATCTGCTTTGAAAGATATATTCCTGCCATTTCTATGGAAACAATCAAATTGTCAGTGGAAGATCTTTAGTCATGAATAAAGTTAAGTTACAGATTCTGCGTTAGTGTTTGAAAGCTGTTAAAAACTTAAAAAAAATTGTTCTGCTTTCTGAACTTGTATATTCTTTCTGTCTTCAATGCAAGGTGTGGACAGGTTTCTGAGTAGAGGAATCAGAGCCCTTTCATAAATATGTATACTTAGAACCACAGTTGACATGTTTCTCCTTTCTACTGATCACTAGGTTCTGTGTTTTTGAGATGTCCATTGATTGTGAAGATTAGCTTCAAGTAAGCTAAAATTTAATATAATGTGATATGTTAATTATATCTCAATAAAAATAAAAGCAGAAGAGCAACANCTGAGTAGAGGAATCAGAGCCCTTTCATAAATATGTATACTTAGAACCACAGTTGACATGTTTCTCCTTTCTACTGATCACTAGGTTCTGTGTTTTTGAGATGTCCATTGATTGTGAAGATTAGCTTCAAGTAAGCTAAAATTTAATATAATGTGATATGTTAATTATATCTCAATAAAAATAAAAGCAGAAGAGCAACAACTTGGATAAATATGGTTGAGTTTTACAGGACATAATTCTGTCAAATAATCTATGTTTTATTCTAATTAAAAATTATGGAGTAAATTATTGCTTACCTGTTACCTGATGACACTGTCACATAAAGATTTTCTATTTCTTTTCTTTTGTTTTAATAGAATATATGAAATTAGAGCATCTTTCAACCCAAACAAGTAATTCAAGTCATTGAGCTTAAAGTATAAAAGAGTTTAAAAACAAAAGCAGCAGAAAAAGCAGTTCAGGACCCAGAAGCATTGGTATCACCTGGAAGATTGTTAGAAAGTCCCCATCTCTGGTATCGTTTCAGATCTAGTCAATTGGAATTTGTCTTTCAACAAGATTCTCAGATGAGTCACATGGACATAAAAGTAGAGAAACATATGTACATAGAAAGTTGAGTTCTCTTTATTCTCTTAGAGAAAAATCCCTTCAGTGATAAAATGGGGACAGTGGGCCAGTTGTCCCACAGCATTTTCTCTTCTGCTCCTAGTCCCTGCTACCTTAGATTTTTAAATACCTTCTATAAGCTTTTTCTGGGAAACTCATTTCTTAAATCTCTATGGAATTTTTTAGTCCTATGAGATTCTGTTCTTAATCTAGTTTTAAATACATGTTATACTTTTTTTTACTTCTTAAATATTTCAGTGTCTCTGTTTCTCAGACTTCTTCTTTATTATTTTTTTCCTATAATATTGTGATATTTGGGAGAGAAGAAACACTATACAGGAGAGCTCAGAAATCATATGGAATAGGCACTCTCCTAAATGATTCTTTAAAATATGGTAAACAATTAAAAATATTAATTATCATTATGTTTTTCTGCTTGAAAGTTTTTTACATTTATTTATTTTAATTGGAGGTTAATCACTTTACAATATTGTGTTGGTTTTGCCAGACATCAACATGAATCCACCACAGCTATATTTAATAATAATTCAGAGGTTAATGAAGTGAATAATGTTCTCTTTCAGTTTCTAAAGTAAAAATTTTAGAATTATGCATTTTACCTTGTCAACTCACATTGTTTCATTGTGTTTGTTTTTAAACTTTAAATTTATTTGCTTTTAATTGAAGGATAATTGCTTTACAAAATTGTGTTGGTTTCTGCCAANCTAAAGTAAAAATTTTAGAATTATGCATTTTACCTTGTCAACTCACATTGTTTCATTGTGTTTGTTTTTAAACTTTAAATTTATTTGCTTTTAATTGAAGGATAATTGCTTTACAAAATTGTGTTGGTTTCTGCCAAACATCAACATGAGTCAGCCATAGCTATACATGTGCCTTCCCTCTTGAATCTCCCTCCCTTGTTGTTGCTTTTTAATTGCTAAGTCATGTACGACTCTTTTGTGACCCCATGGACTATAGCCCACCCTCCAGACTCCTCTGTCTATGGGATTTCCCAGGCAAGAAGACTGAAGAGAGTTACCATTTCTTTCTCCAGGGGATCTTCCCAACCCAGGGATCAAACCCACATTTCCTGTGTTGGCAGGTGTATATTTTTCCACTGAGCCACCCAGGAAGTCCTGTCAACTCATATATAAATAATAAATTTGCAAAAGTGTCAGTTTCACTGAATTCATACCAAAGTTCTCTTTATAAGACAGTGATATATTGAAGCAAAATTATGTAATAGATTTCTTAGATTTTGACTGTATGTTCCAAATTATGTCAATAATTTAAATCTTGATTTTGATTTTTTTTTTGTAGACATGGCTAAGTTAGGCATGAAACTTTGTTGGACAGTCCACCTAATAGAAAAGTAATGATAATTTTATTAACTTTCTGTATGATTTGACTGATATGTTCTAGCTAGAATTCATGTTCTTTTGTTCAGGTATTCCTAGAATTCACTCATTGATCACTTATTGCTTGTAAATGCTTATTCTGAGTAAAACGTATGAATCAGTGCTGACCATCACTGCTTTCCAATTCTTGTCCTAGGAAAAAAAGAAAGCCTCAGACTGCTCACAGGTTTTGGTCATGGTTTGGGAAATGATTTTGGGACATGTTATAGATTATTTGTTATAATATTGAAACAATTAATTTTATAAATTAGAATAGTTATCCTTCGAATGGGAGAGCCAAACTAGCTTAAAACTCACCATTCAAAAAGCGAAGATCNTGCTCACAGGTTTTGGTCATGGTTTGGGAAATGATTTTGGGACATGTTATAGATTATTTGTTATAATATTGAAACAATTAATTTTATAAATTAGAATAGTTATCCTTCGAATGGGAGAGCCAAACTAGCTTAAAACTCACCATTCAAAAAGCGAAGATCTTGATATCCAGTTCCATCATTTCATGGCAAATAGATAGGAAACAATGGAAACAGTGACAGACTTTATTTTCTTGGGCTCCAAAATCACTGTGGACTCTGACTGCAGCCATGAAATTAAAAGATATTTGCTCCTTGGAAGAAAAGCTATGATAAACCTAGACAGCATATAAAAAGCAGAGACATTACTTTGCTGACAAAGGTCCATATATTCAAAGCTATAGCTTTTCCAGTAGTCATGTACATATGTGAGAACAGGAAAAGAAAAAAAGGCTGAGAGCCAAAGAATTGATGGCTTCAAACTATGGTGCTGGAGAAGACTCTTGAGAGTCCCCTGGACTGCAAGGAGATCAAATCAGTCAACCCTAAAGGAAATCAACCCTGAATATTCATTGGAAGGACTGATGTTGAGGCTAAAGCTCCAATATTTTGGCCACCTGATGGGAAGAGTCGACTCATTGGAAAAAACCCTCATACTGGTAAAAATTGAAGGCAGGAGGAGAAGGAGGTAACAGAGGATGAGATGGTTGGATGACATCATTGACTCAATGGACATGAATTTAAGCAAACTTTGGGAAATGGTGAAGGACAGGGAAGCCTGGTTTGCTACAGTCCATGAGGTCACAAAAGTTGGACACAACTTAGTGACTGAACAACAACAACAAATCCTTCTAACAATGTTCCTAAACCTCTAGCTGTCAGATATACTTTATTTATCTTTTAAAGAGAGGTGCAGTTGAAATTACCTGGAAATGGCTTATAACATTAGGTATGATGAGGGGCATATATTTCACTTGTAAATAGCCACAGTAGGAAATAGCTTCAAATTATTATTCTGGAAAAGTACTTCTGCTTCTCAGTCTTAAATATGCATACAGATCACCTAGGGATCTTGTTAAAGTACAGACATTTATTCTCTATTTCTAGGTTGCAGCCTGAAATTCTATGTTTCAAGAAGTTCCCAGGTGATTACCAGTACCACTGATACACAGACCACACTTTGAGTAGGAAGGCTAAAGAGCAGTAATTCTGAAGAGGGATCCCCATGAAAATATTCATGTTAATTAGTTCTGGAGTAACTCTGATGTAATCAGGTTTGATAACCTCTGCTCTAGACAGTAAGTAGAAGCCTTCACTATCCCAATCAAAATTTTTAGAGTTCATTAAAAGTGAAAAAAAGCAAAGACATCAAATCTAACATCAATGTTCTTCTGAAACATTTGCTTTGCATAGCATGGAAAAAGCCAATTTACCTCACTGAAAACCCCCTTCTTAAAGTGACTTTAATCTCATCATAGAGCAGGGTGTTATTCTCTTGACCTCATGGCATATAGGTATAGATATATAAAGACTGGGATCGCCTTATGGTAGCATGACATGTTCCACTGGGAAGACATGACCCTTACTTCTTAAGATTAAATTGCTTTGAAGCACAAAATGAATATTCTACAAGATACACATGTGATGTTAGAGGGTGTACCTTAATGGAAGAAAATAAAAAGTATACTTATAAATATCATGTATCTATTTATAAATACCATATATATAGCATGTCATAAATATAGTATAAAATATAATATATAAAAGGTCTGATGCATTAGATTTGCTTTTTTATGGGCAAATCCCTGAAGGTTTCTTTTTCCTCAAAAGCCTTGGTGGAAAATTGCAATATTGGCAGAAGTTTCTAAAAAAAAATCTTTGGAGGCGATTTACTTAGACTACATACAGTCCAAAAACAACAGAGAGAGAGATGTTCATGCAGGGCCTGAATGCAGGTAGCTACCTTAATTAACCCATTGTCTCATCTCCAAGATTGTTGAAAGAGGAGAGGGCAACTCAGAAAAGGGGCCCAATTCACTCCTGCACATTCATTTTAATAAAGTTCACAGAAAGGTGAAGAGCTTCATAATTATCAGCAGAGTTGGGGAAGAGATGCAAATAAGCCCAAAGTCTGTATCCAGGAAGCCCAGCTTCAAAGTCTTTAGAACTTTGAAGTTTTGAGGGTTAATTTTCAGATAGAGAACAGCTGCAAATTCACCCAGAGGCAGTAGGCAACCTCTTATGGACAATTTGGCCAGTTTCTATGAGAAATCCAGACTTACCAGATAATGATACAGACTTGAAAATCAATAGACCCATTTCTACTTTTATAGCTGCTTTGATCATAAAATATCCTCCAACAACTATTAGAAGCAGTCAGTCAATACAATTCCAACTTGACCTCTTCATCGTAACTATGTTTTTCTAGTTGACCTAAGATAAAATGGATGGGTCATATGTCCAGAAAAAACTTAAAGGTTTTCCATTTTTGACCCACAGAAATAAGCCAATTTCTCCTTTGCTTTTACTCAAAAATAGATTTTTCTTCTATTAAGACCCATCCTCCAACATCTAATGTGTATTTATTTAGTGGAATCATCTTAACTGTGTATTCAAAGCAATTTTATAGAAATAAGAACCCTATCTTTAGAGTGGTAACAGGTCTGCTACAATAATTCCTAAGTCCCATCTTCTGAGGTAAGAGAAATAAATCAATCAAACGGCAAAAATTCTGATTCAGAGCAGTGAAATGTTCCTCACAGCAGATTGTGTTTTCCAGTGATCATGGAAACCCTTTCCCATCTCACACACTTTCACAGTGTGAATTTGATGCCTCTTCCTACTGGGAGGTGGGATTCTGTGGAGCCTATTCTGGAATTGGGTAGCTTGTGATGCAGGATGAAGCCATGTGACTTCTAATGACAGGTGATATAATTTCTTCCTGATTCTTTTGGGGCAAATGTTCTTGGAACACAGCTGCCATGCTCTGAGAAAACCCAAGCAGCCACAAGAAGAGTATAAGTGCCCAGGCTGACATGTGAATAAGTGGCCTTCTAATGATCAAGCCTCCAGCCAATAAGTCACTCCTAACTTTTGAAGGTTCCCCGTTAAGCCCTCACTCAGACATCACAGAACGGAAACACAACACCATTATCCTCTTTCCAAACTCTTGAGTCACAAAATACTTGAGCATGATGATATATTGCTTTATATTGAATGGTCTACCATTGCTAATGACAATGCTAACTGGAAAAGTCATTTTCTGTAAAACATACCCGATATAGACAGAATGTATTTACAGGGAGATGGTTGACATTTACTGTGTAGAAGCTTTTCTATTTCTTCACAACACTTTAAAGTTAAATCAAAGATTATTGTTGTTGTTCATTCACCCAGTCGTGTCTGACTTTTTGTAACCCATAGAATGCAGCAAGCCAGGCCTCTNTACAGGGAGATGGTTGACATTTACTGTGTAGAAGCTTTTCTAGTTCTTCACAACACTTTAAAGTTAAATCAAAGATTATTGTTGTTGTTCATTCACCCAGTCGTGTCTGACTTTTTGTAACCCATAGAATGCAGCAAGCCAGGCCTCTCTGTCCCTCATCATCTCCCAAAGTTTGCCCAAGCTCATGCCTATTTGCATCAGTGAGGCCATCCAACTTCTGATGCCCTCTTCTCTTTCTGCCCTCAGTGTTTACCAGAATCAGGGAATTTTCCAAAGAGTCANTGAATCATGAACTTTCTGATATTCAGGCTGGTTTTAGAAAAGGCAGAGGAACCAGAAATCAAATTGCCACCATCCGCTGGAACATGGAAAAGGGAAGAGAGCTCCAGAACTTCTATTTCTGCTTTATTGACTATGCCAAAGCGTTTGACTGTGAGGATCACAATAAACTGGAAAATTCTGAAAGAGATGGGCATACCAGACCAGCTGACCTGACTCTTGAGAAACCTATATGCAGGTCAGGAATCAACAATTAGAACTGGACATGGAACAACAGATTGGATCCAAATAGTAAAAGGAGTATGTCAAGGCTGTATATTGTCACCCTGCTTATTTNCAGACCAGCTGACCTGACTCTTGAGAAACCTATATGCAGGTCAGGAATCAACAATTAGAACTGGACATGGAACAACAGATTGGATCCAAATAGTAAAAGGAGTATGTCAAGGCTGTATATTGTCACCCTGCTTATTTCCCTTATATGCAGAGTACATCATGAGAAATGCTGGGCTGGAGGAAGCACAAGTTGAAATCAAGATTGCCAGGAGAAATAGCAATAATCTTAGATATGCAGATGAAACCACCCTTATGGCAGAAAGTGAAAAGGAACTAAAGAGCCTCTTGATGAATGTGAAAGAGGAGAGTGAAAAAGTTGGCTTAAAGCTCAACATTCAGAAAAGGAAGATCATGGCATCCTGTCCTATCACTTCATGGCAAGTAGATGGGAAAAGAGTAGAAATATTGGCTGACTTTATTTTTCTGGGGTCCAAAATCATTGCAGATGGTGATTGAAGCTATGAAATTAAAAGATACTTACTCCTTGGAAGGAAAGTTATGATCAACCTAGACATCATATTCAAAAGCAGAGACATTACTTTGTCAGCAAAGGCCCATCTAGTCAAGGCTATGGTTTTTCCTGTGGTCATGTATGGATGTGAGAGTGGGACTATAAAGAAAGCTGAGTGCCAAAGAACCGATGCTTTTGAACTGTGGTATTGCAGAAGACTCTTGAGAGTCCCTTGAACTGCAAGGATATCCAACCAGTCCATCATCAAGGAGATCAGCCCTGGGATTTCTTTGGAAGGACTGATGCTAAAGCTGAAACTCCAGTACATTAGCCACCTGATGCGAAGAGCTGACTCATTTGAAAAGACCCTGATGCTTGGAAAGAATGAGGGCAGGAGGAGAACATGACGAAAGAGGATGAGATGGTTGGATGGCATTGCCAACTCAATGGATATGGGTTTTGTGTGGACTCTGGGAATTGTTGATGGACAGGGAGGCCTGGCTTGCTGCAATTCGAGGGGTTGCAAAAAGTCGGACACGAATGAGCGACTGAACTGAACTGAACTGAATATTGACTGGTTTGATCTCCTTGCTGTCAAAGAGACTCTCAGGAGTTTTCTCTAGCACCATAGTTTGAAGGCATTAATTGTTTGGTGCTCTGCTTTCTTTATGATCCAACTCTCACAATGGTTTTGACCACTAGGAAGACCATAGCCTTGNATTCGCGGGGTTGCAAAAAGTCGGACACGAATGAGCGACTGAACTGAACTGAACTGAATATTGACTGGTTTGATCTCCTTGCTGTCAAAGAGACTCTCAGGAGTTTTCTCTAGCACCATAGTTTGAAGGCATTAATTGTTTGGTGCTCTGCTTTCTTTATGATCCAACTCTCACAATGGTTTTGACCACTAGGAAGACCATAGCCTTGACTGTGTGGAACTTTGTTGGCAATGTATATCTCTGATTTTCCACACACTGTCTAGGTTTCTCATAGCTTTCCTGCCAAGAAGCAAATGTCATCTGATCTCATGGCTGCAGTTACTATCCACAGTGATTTTAGAGCCCAAGAAGCAGAAATATGTCAGTATTTCCACCTTTCCTCCTCTATTTGCTATGAAATAATGGGGCCAGTTTCCATGATCTTAGTGTTTTTTTTTTTAATATTTAGTTTTAGCCAGCTCTTTCACTCTCCTCCTTCACATTCATCAAGAGACTTTAGTTCCTCCTTGCTTTGTGCCATTAGAGAAATATATGTACCATCCACAATCTGAAGTTGTTGATGTTTCTCCCTACCCCATCTTGATTTCAGCTGGTAACATATCCAGCCTGACATTTCTCATGATGTGCTCAGTATATAGATTAAATAGGGCAGCAGCAGACAAACATATCTTACTCCTTTCTCAATCTTGAACCAATCAATTGTTTCATGCAAAGTTCTAACTGTTGCTTCTTGACCTGCATGCAGGTTTCTCAGGAAACGAGACAGGTAAGATGTCTGGTATTCCCATCTCTTTAAGAATTTTCCACAGTTTGTTATGATCCATACAGCTTTGGTGTAATTGATGAAACAGAAGTAGTTTTTTTTCTTTCTTTCTTTTTCTTTTTCTTTTTTTTTTTTTTTTACAATTTCCTGGCTTTCTGTATGACCCAGCAAAGGTTGGCAGTTTGATCTCTGGTTCCTCTTCCTTTTCTAAATCTAGCTTTGACATCTGAAAGTTCTTGATTCACATAGTGCTGATGCCTAGCATGCAAGACTTTAAGCATAACCTTACTAATATGGGAGATGAGTGCAATTGTTTGATGGTTAGCACATTCTTTAGTAGTACCCTTCTTGGGACTTGGCATGAGGATTGATCTTTTCCAGTCCTGTGGTCACTGCTGGATCTTCCAGATTTGCTGACGTGTTGAATGCACCACCTTGACAGCATCATCCTTTAGGATTTTGAATGGTTCTACTGGAATTCCATCACATCCACTAGCTTTATTAACAGTAGAGCTTCCTAAGGCCCATTTGATTTTCCCTCCAGAATGTCTGACTCTGGGTGGCAGGCCACACCATCATAGTCTTCCAGTTCATCTGGATCTTTTTAATTCAGTTCTTCCATGTATTCTTTCCATCTCTTCTTGATCTCTTCAGCTTCTACTAGGTTTCTAATATTTATGTCCTTTATTGTGCCCATCTTTGGGCAAAAAGTTCCACTGATATCTCCGATTTTCCTGAAGGGATCTCTAGTCTTTCCTCTTCTGTTTTTTTTACTTCTAGTTTTATACACTGTTCCATTGAAGATGGCCTTTTTGTCTCTCCATGTTGTTCTTCGGAAATCTGTGTTTAGTTAGATATACATTTCCCTTTCTCCCTTGCTTTTTGCTTCTCTTCTTTCTTTAAGCTTGTTGTAAGACCTCTTCAGATAACCACTTTGCATTCTTGTTTTTTCCCCCTCTTTGGGATAGTTTTGTTCGCTGCATCCTGTACAATACTATGGACCTCTACCCATAGTTCTTCACACACACTGTTTACAAGTTTCAACACCTTGAATCTATTCATTACCTCCACTTCATATTCACAGAGGATTTGATTGAAGTCATACCTGGCTGGTCTAGTGGTTTTCCCCACTTTCTTTAGTTTAAGGCTGACTTTTGCTGTGAGAAGCTTATGATTTGGGCCAGAGTCAGCTCCAGGTCTTGTTTTTGCTGACTGTATACAGCTTCTCCATCTTCTGCTACAAAGAATGTAATCAATTTGATTTCAGTATTGGTCATTTGGTGATGTCCATGTGTAAAGTTGTCTCTTGTGTTGTTGAAAGGGGTATTTGCTATGACCAATGCATTCTCTTGGCAAAATTCAGTTAGCTTTTGCCCTGCTTTATTTTGTTCTACAAAGCCAAACTTGCCTGCCACTCCAGATTTCTCTTTAACTTCTGCTTTTGCATTCTAATCCCCAGTGATGAATAGAACATTTTCTCTTGGAGTTAGCTCTAGAAGGTCTTTGAGATCTTTAAAGGACTAGTCAACTTCAGCTTCTTCAGTAGTTGGGACATAGAATTGTATTACTGTGATGTTAAATGGATTGTCTTGAAAACAAACTAAGATCATTCTGTCATTTTTGAGGTTGCACTCAAATACTGCATTTTGGACTCTTTTGTTGATTATGAGGGCTATTCCATCTCTTCTCTGGGATTCTTGCCCATGGTAGTAGATACAATGGTCATATGAATTAAGTTTTCCCATTCCCATCCATTTTGGTTCATGGATTCCTAAGATACCAATATTTATTCTTACCATCTCCTGCTTGACCACATCTAATTTACCTCAGTTCATGAACCTAATATTCCATGTCCCTATGCAATACTATTCTTTGCAGCATCGAATTTTACTTTCATCACCAGACATATCCACAACTGAGCATCATTTCTGCTTTGGCCCAGTCACTTCATTCTTTCTGGGACTATTAGTAGTTCAGAGATGATATGTTACCTCATCTTTTGACTATTAATTGTATAGACTGATCAGACAAAACAGTGACTACAGTCAGTGGCCCCCAAAAGCTGTTAGACAACCATTAATCTTAGGATTTATCTCACCTCCAATATGGTTTTACTGATAATAAGCTACAAGTGCAGAGTGAATGCATTTACAAATCAAGATATTTGAGATTCCAAGCAGAACCAGACTTTCTCTCTGTGAGTGTAGGCATTGCCTTGGCTAAAGGATGGGCTAAGCTCTGACAGAGTACAGTGTCTTCTTGGTCTGTTTTCTCTCACAGTCTTTATCCAGGACAATGACTGCCAAAAAGGCCATCAGGACTTATTCAATGCCTGAGGTTCACATGTTATAGATAGACCCAAATTGTCATGTGATTGGGAGGAGCTATTATAAAACATTGATTTTTGTGTTTACATTTAGCTCCTTATGGATCAGCATGGAGATTTCTCTGGCAGGACTTGTTCGTTCACATCTGTGGAGCATCAGTGCACAGATTGTCTCTTCCCCAGAGATTGAGACTGGTGAGGATGTTTGGATAAAAATCAAAGGACTATTTTGGAAACCTTGAAAAAATGTTTAGGGACATCTTCTCTGGGCTAACACAATCATCAGTGAAGAAGATGCAATAGGATACAGAGAAGCTTAGAAATGTGTTTGAGAAACAATGGTAATAGTGTTTAGAAGTTCACTGCTAAAATTTGAATGGTTCTAGATGCTTAGATGGTTCTGGCTAATGTCAGAGGGGAGTGGTTTTCATAAAAGCACCAGGTGAACCTTTAAGGAAGAACATGAATGAGGAAAAGAGGAAAACTGGAGCATTTATAAGTGCCTCACAGAATCACAATAACTAAAATATGGAAGAAGTCTGGGGCTATAATGGGAAAGGATTTGCTATATGTGGACCCATCCAAGATATGGTGCTAAGACTTTTTTTTAACATATCTATCAGCTCTTTTCTTCTTTAAGAGCCCCATGCTCTGCTTTGCAGTATTTGCAGATACCTGGGCTCTTGAAACAGTGGGCTTCAGGAATCTGTTTGCACGGGATTCAACAAAATTTTAGAACAGGTCCAAGTATGTTTGATTATATATTATATATATATGCAAGCAGTTGGCAACTTTGATTGACCTTGACCTCCAGGGACCTATCTTCACTAGCCAATGAAATCAATTCTTATTTGATTGGCTATGCGGTTATACGCATGCATTCGCTGCATTTCTGATTTTCCAGAACTATACACAAGAAACATTTTATCTAGAAGCTGATTTACTGAAATTATAGTCTCTAGGCCATTTCCCTGTCTCCTTATTCACTGGTTTTGTAGATTAGGAGCTGGAAATTAGAAATGCAAATTCTTGGCAAGCCTTATCTGAGATTTACCTTAGAAATCCTGGGGGTGGCCTCAAATTGTCTATGTTTTAACAAGTCATCCAAGCGATTCTAGCACATTTCAAAGTATCACCATCTTAAGGTCATACGTGTCCTTCCACCAGCCCAGGTAACTGATGGATTGGTTTTAAGGGAAAGACTAGGGGCAGGTGGGCTTCCCTGGTGGCTCAGGAGTAAAGAACCCACTTTCAATGCAGGGGCCTTGGGAGATGCAGGTTGATTTCTGGGTTCGGAAGATTCCCTGGAGGAGAAAATGCAACTCACTTTAGTATTCTTGCCAGCATAATCCCATGGACAGAGGAGCCTGGCAGGCTACAGTCTGTGGGGTCACAAAAAGTAGGACATGACTGAATACACATGCCTGCACCAGGAGCAGGTTCATCAGCCTTTCTTTCTCTGTGTCTATCATATTCAGTTCTAAACTTAAAATCCCAGATTGGAAGTAAAAACAGTTGAGTCTTTCTTTTCGTTCAGTTTTTTAACAATCCTAATTTCCTTTTAGATAGTGTGGTTTCATCTGACTAAGGAAGGGAGAGGGTCAATAAAGAAGAAGTATAGAAAACAAAAAACTTTTAGATATGACCTTAACATGTCTTAGGATAATATTAGATTGTGTAGCCCATCTAATTTAATATCTTTTTAATTTTAACAGTTATATCATGTAGGGGGGGTCATATAACTTTACATAGGCAAAAATGAGTAAAATAAATTTTGCTATGCTTTGTGCATATTCTGTATAGGAGATATTGATAATTAAGATGATACTAAAGATTTCTTTTTATTTTTGCTAGGAGCTATATTCTTGGTCTAGAAATGATAAATCATTTGTCTGAGTGCTTCTATACTTCTAGAATATGTAAGAATATAAATGACTCTAAGAATAATCAAACTGAGTTACTATATCTTTGAGGATCACAACTATTTCAGTTTCTGTTAAAAATATGTCAATGCTTCTTTCAAAGTTGGTGCAATGACTTGTGGGCTTCCCTGATGGCTGTTGAAAAAGAATCTGCCTGCAATGCAGGAGACCTGGGTTCAATTCCTTGGTTGAGAAGATGCCCTGGAAAAGAGAGCAGCTATCCACTCCAGTATTCTGGGCTGGAGAAATCCATGGACTGTATAGTCCATGAAGTCACAAAGAGTTGCACACGACTGAATGACTTTCACTCACGACTTTCAGTTCAAAATGTTTATGTTCTTACCATATAGGAAAGAAAACCAGCTGTGTTTTTGCGTTCAGTATCCTTTACTCTGTCATCCCTGTCTTTCCTTTCTTCCTTTAAACATATTTATACTGCTTCTACTTTATTAAAATAATATAGAATGAGATAAAATAAGATTTTTCTCTCTTGAACTC
The DNA here is from genome assembly GCA_006410615.1 of Neotragus moschatus. Taxonomy (NCBI): domain Eukaryota; kingdom Metazoa; phylum Chordata; class Mammalia; order Artiodactyla; family Bovidae; genus Neotragus; species Neotragus moschatus. The sequence goes on along the minus strand of SJYA01001910.1, from coordinate 450,160 downwards.
TGTTCTGAGACTTCTGTCTCTGCATCTTCATTGAAAAGTCTTCATGTAGGTTATTTTAAGTTTGAAGAAGGAAGCCCATTTTGTGAAAATAGCATCTTATAATTTTTTGATTCTAAATAACATTTCAGTAATTAATGTTGCAGATTTAAAAGCTGCATTATTTTCAAACTGTCAAGTTCAATTTTGAAATCTTGTTTTTAACTCAATAAACTTTTATGTGAAAAATTTAATCACCTGCATTAGTTAATTCACAAATATTCAATTAACTAAAGTTTATCATAATAAATACTTATAATAATTCAATTTAATACCCTTAAATAACAGGCAGGTCATGGTGGAGAGGTCTGACAGAATGTAGTCCACTGGAGAAGGGGGCAAACCACTTCAGTATTCTTGCCTTGAGAACCCCATGAACAGTATGAAAAGGCAAAATGATAGGATACTGAAAGAGGTACTCCCCAGGTCAGTAGGTGCCCAATATGCTAATGAGATGGCTGGATGGCATCACTGACTTGATGGAAGCAAGTCTGAGTGAACTCTGGGAGTTGGTGATGGACAAGGAGGCCTAGAGTGCTGCGATTCATGGGGTCGGAAGGAGTCGGACACGACTGAGTGACTGAACTGAACTGAATTTAATTATTATAACTATTTAAGTAATTTAATTATTATAATTAATTATCACGGTAATTAATATAATTAATTGACATGTTCTTAATAAATTAATCATTTAATTAAATGCCAATAGATGGCTAAAAAGAACATGGAAAGATGCTCAGCATCACTGATTATTAGAGAAATGCAAATCAAAACTACAGCAATGTATTACTGAAGGCCACTCTTCACACCAGTCGGAATGATCATCATCAAAAAAATCTATAATCAATGTTGGAGAAGGTGTGGAGAAAAAGGAACACTACTACACTCTTGGTGAGAATTCAAATTGTTACAGCAATTATGCAGAACAGTATGAATGTTACTTAAAGAAACCTGAAACTAGGGTTAGCATATGATCCAGCAATCCCAATCTTGAGCATAAATCTGGAGAACACCGTAATTTGAAAGATACATGAAAACCAGTGTTAATTGCGGCACTATTTACTATAGCCAGGACATGGAAGCAACCTAAGAGAAATGGGTTGGAAAAAAGTGGTACATGTATACAATGGAATATTACTCAGCCATAAAAATGAATAAAATAATACCATTTGTACCAACATGGATGGATCTAAAGATTGTTATACTGAGTGAAATAAGTCAGACAAAGAAAAATATCATATTATATCACTTATTTTTGGGATCTCAAAAAAGGGTACAAATGATCTTATCTACAAAACAGGAAAAGAGGTGCAGATATAGAAAACAAATCTATCCTTAGCCGGGGATAATGAAGGAGGGATTAATTGATTGGAAAATTCAGATTGCCATATTAACAGTACTATATAAAATAGATAACTAACAAGGGCTTACTATTTCCCTCAGTTTTTATAATGGCCTATATGGGAAAATAATCTAAAACTGTATAGATATATGTATATGTATAATTAATTTACTGTACACTTGAAAGTAACACAATATTGTAAATCAATTATACTCTGATAAAATTTTTTAAGAAGAATATTTACCCCATAACACTGCTGTGAGGATTAAGTGAAATAATATCTGTAAAATAGTAGCAGTGTCAGGTAGATAGCAAGCTCTCAATAAATGCTAATATCATTATTAAAACATTTTTTAACATTGAAAACCTTTAAGCTTTTTAAACTATAATCAGCCATACAGTAAATTTATTTATGAAGTAATTCTTTGAAGTTTATGAGCTCAAACTTATGAATACAGTAAATTAAGTTCTTTTAAGAATTCTATTATTGTTTAAAAACAATTACATTTTCAGTCAGTTCAGTTCAGTTCAGTTCAGTCGCTCAGTCGTGTCTGACTCTTTGTGACCCCATGAATCGCANCTGTTGCTTCTTGACCTGCATACAGATTTCTCAGGAGGCACGTCAGGTGTTCTGATATTCCCATCTCTTTCAGAATTTTCCACAGTTTATTGTGACCCATACAGTCAAAGGCTTTGGCATAGTCAATAAAGCAGAAATAGATGTTTTCCTGGAACTCTGTTGCTTTTTTGATGATCCAGTGGATGTTGGCAATTTGATTTCTGGTCCCTCTGACTTTTCTAAAACCTGCTTGAAAGCTAGAAGTTCACGGTTCATGTATTGTTGAAGCCTGACTTGGAGAATTTTGAGCATTATTTTACTAGTATGTGAGATGAGAGCAATTGTGCAGTAGTTTGAGTATTCAGGTTTGACTGAAAAAAAAATCCATTATGGTTATACAGTGGAAGTTACAAAGAGATTCAAGGGATTATATCTGATAACGTGCCTGAAGAAATATGGATGGAAGTTTGTGACATTGTACAGGAAGCAGTGATCAAAACCACCCTCAAGAAAAAGAAATTCAAAAAGGTTGTCTGAGGAAGCCTTATAAATAGCTGAGAGAAGAAGAAAAGTGAAAGGCAAAGGAGAAAAGTAAAGATATATCCATTTGAATGCAGAGTTGCAAAGAATAGCAAGGAGAGATAAGAAAGCCTTCCTCAGTGATCAGTGAAAAGAAACAGAGGAAAGCAATAGAATGCAAAAGACTAGAGATCTCTTCAAGAAAATCAGAGATACCAAGGGAACATTTCATGCTAAGGTGGGCACAATAAAGGACAGAAAAGCTGAAGACATTAAGAGGTGACAAGAGTACAAAAAAGAACTATACATAAAAGATCTTAATAACCCAGGTAGCCACAATGGTGTGATCACTCACCTTGAGACATCTTGGAATACGAACAAATGGTCCTTAGGAAGCATCATGGCGAACAAAGCTAGTGGAGGTGATGGAATTCCAGTTGAGCTATTTCAAATCCTAAAAGATGATGCTATTAGAGTGCTGCATTCAACATGCAGGCAAATTTGGAAAAACTCAGCTGTGGGCATAGGACTGGAAAAGATCAACTTTCTTTTCAATTCCAAAGAAAGGCAATGACAAAGTATGTTCAGATTACCATACAATTGCACTCATCTCACGTGCTAGCAAAGTAATCCTCAAAATTCTCCAAGTTAGGCTTCAACAGTCCATTAACCAAGAACTCCCAGATGTTCAAGCTGGATTTAGAAAAGGCAGACAAACCAGAGATCAAATTGCCAATATCTAAAAAACAAGAGAATTCCAGAAAAATATTTACTTCTACTTCATTGACTACACTGAAGCCATTTACTCTGTGGATCACAACAACTGAGGAAAATGCTTTAAGAGATGGGAATAACATACCACCTCACCTACCTCCTGAGAAATCTGTGTGCAGGTCAAGAAGCAACAGTTAAAACTGCACATGGAACAACAGACTGGTTCCAAATTGGGAAAAGAGTAAGAAAGGCTGTATGTTGTCAACCTGCTTATTTAACTTCTATGCAGTGTACATTATGTGAAATGCTGGGCTGGACAAAGCACAAGCTGGAATCAAGATTGCTGAGAGAAATATAAATAACCTCAGGTATGCAGATGACACCACCCTTATGGCATAAAGTGAGAATCTAAAGAGCCTCTTGAGGAAAGTGAAAGAGGAGAGTGAAAAAGCTGGCTTAAAACTCAACATTCAAGAAATGAAGATCATGGCATACAGTCTCATCACTTCATGGGAAATAGATTAGGAGACAATGCAAAACAGTAACAGACTATTTTCTTGAGCTCCACCATCTCTGATGATAGTGACTGCAGCCATGAATTTAAACAATGCTTGCTCCTTGGAAGAAAATTTATGACCAATCTAGACAGCCTTTAAAAATCAGAGACGTTATTTTGCCAACAAAGTTATGTCTAGTCAAAGCTATGGTTTTCCAGTAGTCATGCATGGATGTGAGAGTGGACTGTAAAGAAATCTGAGCACTGAAGAGTTGACGCTTTAGAACTGTGGTGTTAGAGAAGACTCTTGTGAGTCCCTTGGACTGCAAGGAGATCAAATAAGTCAATCCTAAGGGAAATCAGTCCTGAATATTCAATGGAAGTACTGATGCTGAAGCTGAAGCTCCAATACTTTGGCCACCTGATACAACGAACTGACTAATTAGAAAAGACCCTGATGCTGGGAAAGATTGAAGGCAGGAGGAGAAGGGGATGATAGAGTATCAGATGGTTGGACAGCAACACTGGCTTATTGGACATGAGTTTGAACAGGCTCTGGCAATTGGTGATGGACAGGGAAGGCTGGCTTCCTGCAGTCCATGGGATCACAAAGAGTCAGGCAGGATTGAGTGACTGAACTGAACTGAACTGAACTGAACAAGAATGGACAAAACCAATTTAAGTGATAGAAGTCCAGGTAATGATTAAACTTGGGTCAAGCATACTGTCAGTTGGATGTGCAAAGAGGACTTTAGCATCCGGTAATGTTTTGTTTTCCTGCTGCAGATACTGGTTCAGTTTGATTAAAAAAAAAATCATCAAACTCAAGTATATTCTTTATGGTATGTACATCCTACTGCAGTGAAAAGCATAAAGTGTACCCATGGAGGGATCCACACTTATATATGCAGAGCCTAGTTTAAGATCATATATATCTGTGGTTCTTAGTATTACACACATTGTACAACAACATAATTTTATTTTTTAAAGCTCAGTAATTTAAAACACACATCAAGGACTTGATGGTTTTATATCTTTTATCTAACGATAGCTACAATGCACTAAGAGCATCCTCTATGTGAGGACTACTTCAGAATCAGTGAGATTAAGTCAAAGGATAAAGAGTCTTGAATGGCAGGCCTAATATCCACACCCAGATCTGATTCCAAGGCCCACATCATATGAAACACCTTCTATAGATCACCTACATTTATTTTCTAGAAAAAACAATTTTTTATTGTTTATAAAGATATTTAATTTTCCAACAACTGGAGATAACCAACATTACTATAGATCTTTATGTTTCAATTAGCCTCTGACAAAATTTACAATATATCTTTTCCCTCCTTACTACTAACTAACTGGTTCCAAAATGGGGAAGGAGTACAAAGTTGTGTATTGTCTTATTTAACGTATATGCAGAATATATCATATGAAATGCCAGCCTGGATAAATCACAAGCTGGAATCAAGCTTTCCAGGAGAAATATCAACCTCAGATATGCAGATGATACTATCTTAGTGGCAGAAAATGAAGAGAAACTAAAGAGCCTCTTGATGAAAGTGAAAGAGGAGACTGAAAGAGCTGGCTTAAAATTCAGCATTAAAAAAAAAAAAAAGACAGCTAAGATCATGGCATTTAATCCCATCACTTCATGACAAATAGAAGGGTAAACATTTGAAGCAGAGACAGATTTTATTCCCTTGGGCTCCAAAATTACTGCAGACAGTGACTGCAGCCATGAAATAAAAGATGCTTACTCCTTGGGAAAAAAGCTCTGATCAACCTAGACAGTATATTATAAAGCAGATAATTCACTTTGTCAACAAAGGTCCATCAAGTCAAAGCTATGGTTTTTCCAGTGTTCATGTTCAATTGTGAGAGTTGGACCATAAAGTAGACTGAGCCCAAAGAATTGATGGTTTTAAGTTGTGGTGCTGAAGAAGACTCTTGAGAGTCCCTTGGACTGCAAGGAGAGCAAATCAATTATTCCTAAAGGAAATCAACCCTGAATATTCATTGGAAGGACTGCTCCTGAAGTTGAAGCTCCAGTCCTTTGGCCACCTGATGTGGAGAGCCAGATGATTAGAAAAGACCCTGATGCTAGGAAAGATTGAAGGCAACAGGAGGGGGTAGGAGAAGAGGACAACAGAGGATGAGATGGTTAGATAGCATCACTGACTCAATGAACATGAATTTGAGCAAACTCTAGAAGACAGTGGAGGATAAAGGAGCCTGGCATACTACAGTCTTTGGGGTTGCAGAGTCAGACATAATTTAGCAACTGAACAACAACAAGAACAGTAATGCTAAGTATGCAGTGTTTTTTTTTTCTTTTTTCTTTTTTTAAATGGGAAACTCTTATTTCTTGCATTATGCTTCAAACAACTGGAGGATCTCAGTTCTCCCAAATTAATGAGCTTAAGTCTTATTCATGGGCCATATGAGCTCTGGATCTTTCATTTCTCATTATCTTAGACCTAGAAAGAAAGATCAGCTTCTATCCAGGACATTATTGTGCTCATGGCCAAGGGTACATATAACAGATATACAAATGACTCTTCACCCCTCTTTCAATGTAGCATAATCATTTTTTCCCGCATTTCATTGGCCAAAGCAAGTCATGTCACCAAATCTGACTTTGGTGTGATGGGCCCTTTAATCTCCCCATGGGGAGATGTACCTCAAAATAATAGGCCTCAAGAAGATACTAGGCTTTCCTGGTGGCTCAGAGGTTAAAGCGTCTGCCTCCAATGCGGGAGACCTGGGTTTGATCCCTGGGTTGAGAAGATCCCCTGGAGAAGGAAATGGCAACTCACTCCAATATTCTTGCCTGAAGAATCCCATGGACAGAGGAGCTTGGTAGGCCACAGTCCACGGAGTCTCAAAGAGTCGGACACGACTGAGCGACTTCACTTTCACTTTCAGATACTAGTATCAGCTACCAGATAAGGAAGTTTGATCCTCTCACATAAAGGAGCAGAAAAAATTTCAGAACACCACCACAGGCCACAGCGAGCATTTTAAAGCGCTATTTAACTTCCACTATATGAATAAGATTATTTATTATCTATTAACCAATAAAGAGACAGCTGTATTGTTTTTTACTTTATTGTTGTTGCCAATAATGGTTACAAATGTTTCCACAAAGTCATTTGTATGAATTTCTCTAAGGTAGACAGCTGGAGATGAATTTTCTGAGTAGTAGTTTCATAGGTATCTTCCCACTTCAGTAGATCTTTACAAAGTTTTCTCTAAAAAGTACAAATTCACTTTCTTATCAGCAATGTATAGAAGTTTCAGATTCTCCACAAATTGTTCAGTTCAGTTCAATTCAGTCACTCAGTGATGCCCAACTCTTTGCGACCCCATGAATTGCAGCACGCCAAGCCTCCCTGTCCATCACCAACTCCTGGAGTTCACCCAAACTCATGTCGATCAAGTTGGTGATGTCATCCAGCCGTCTCATCCTCTGTTGTTCCCTTCTCCTCCTGGCCCCAACCTCTCCTATCATCAGAGTCTTTTCCAAGGAGTCAACACTTCACATGAGGTGGCCAAAATATTGGAGCTTCAGCTTTAGCATCAGTCCTTCCAAAGAACACCCAGGGCTGATCTCCTTTAAAATGGACTGGTTGGATTTCTTTGCAGTCCAAGGGACTCTCAAGAATCTTCTCCAACACCACAGTTCAAAAGCATCTGTTCTTCAGCACTCAGCTTTCTTCACAGTCCAACTCTCACATCTATACATGACCACTGGAGAAACTATAGCCATGACTAGACGGACCTTTGTTGGCAAACGATAATATGCTATCTAGGTTGGTCATAACTTTCCTTCCAAGGACTAAGTGTCTTTCAATTTCATGGCTGCAATCGCCATCTGCAGTGATTTTTGGAGCCCCCAAAAGTAAAGCCTGACCCTGTTTCTACTGTTTCCCCATCTATTTCCCATGAAGTGATGGGACCAGATCCTATGATCTTTGTTTTCTGAATATTGAATTTTAAGCCAAGTTTTTCACTCTCCTCTTTCACTTTCATCAAGAGGCTCTTTAGTTCCTCGTCACTTTCTGCCATAGGGTGGTGTCATCTGCATATCTGAGGTTATTGATCTTTCTCCCCACAATCTTGATTCCAGCTTGTGCTTCTTCCAGCCCAGCATTTCTCATAATGTGCTCTGAATATAATTTAAATAAGCAGGATGACAATATACAGCCTTGACATACTCCTTTTCCTATTTGGAACCAGTCTGTTGTTCCATGGGCAGTTCTAACTGTGGCTTACTGATCTGCATATAAGTTTCTCAAGAGGCAGATCATGTGGTCTGGTATTCCCATCTCTTTTAAAATTTTCCACAGTTTATTGTGATCCACACAGTCAAAGGCTTTGGCATAGTCAATAAAGCAGAAATAGATGTTTTTCTGGAACTCTCTTGCTTTTTCCATGATCCAGCGGATGTTGGCAATTTGATCTCTGGTTCCTCTGCCTTTTCTAAAACCAGCTTGAACATCTGGAAGTTCACGGTTCACGTATTGCTGAAGCCTGGCTTGGAGAATTTTGAGCATTACTTTACTAGCATGTGAGATGAGTGCAATTGTGCGGTAGTTTGAGCATTCTTTGGCATTGCCTTTCTTTGGGATTGGAATGAAAACTGACCTTTTCCAGTCCTGTGGCCACTGCTGAGTTTTCCAAATTTGCTGACATATTGAGTGCAGCACTTTCACAGCATCATCTTTCAGGATTTGAAATAGCTCAACTGGAATTCCATCACCTCCACTAGCTTTGTTCGTAGTGATGCTTTCTAAGGCCCACTTGACTTCACATTCCAGGATGTCTGGCTCTAGATGAGTGATCACACCATCGTGATTATCCAGGTCATGAAGATCTTTTTTGTACAGTTCCTCTGTGTATTCTTGCCACCTCTTCTTAATATCTTCTGCTTCTGTTAGGTCCATACCATTTCTGTCCTTTATTGAGCCCATCTTTGCCTGAAATGTTCCCTTGGTATCTCTAATTTTCTTGAAGAGAACTCTAGTCTTTCCCATTCTGTTCTTTTCCTCTATTTCTTTGCACTGATCACTGAGGAAGGCTTTCTTATCTCTTCTTGCTCCAAATCTAGAACATATGCTCTTATAAGCTGTGTTCCATCACAGTTAAGTGTGAAACCTTGCTTCAAAATATTGCTCACGGTTACTTTTCAGAAGGTCCATCAGAGGACCATAGGAGTAATTGGTAGGCAAGTGACTGAGGAATGCCAATTAGAGAACTAAGCCTTGGGTGCTCAAAGTGCTTCTCTAAACACTTGCATTCCCCATGATATTTAGGAAGGACACTATTAACAGTGAGTGTGAATGATAGTTGCTCAGTCCTATCTGACTCTTTGCAGCTCCATGGACTGTAGCCCACCAGGTTCCTTTGTCCACGGAATTCTCCAGGCAAGAATACTGGAGTGGGTTGCCATTTCCTTCTCTAAGGGATTTTCCCAACCCATGGAATTGAACATGGGTCTCTGGCATTGCAGGCAGATTTTTTTTACCATCTGAGCCACCAAGGGAAGACTACTATTAAGAGACATTTCTAAGCATAAAGACCGGTCAATTTAAAAAGTACCAGCAGATACTTGCTTGACTTTATCCTACAATCTATAGACAATACATTAGAATATATAATGAATCCATACACCTTTTCCAAAGGAATACCCAAGACAGAAGTAGCAATAAAGTTATAAATGATAATCATCAATCATACGCAATATTTTAGATGAAGTTTACCTCTCTCAAAGAAATGAGGATGGGAATAAAACATGCTTTTAACTTTGCATGAAAAATAATGTTCAGTTCCATGTTGCTGAACATAGTTCTGTTTTTGCCAAATAAATCCTCTACTTTAAATTACTGTCTGAATGCTTTATTAAAACTCTGCCTCTGGTGTTTGTTTTAGAATCTGTAAGTTTTGTTGCTTCCCTGCTAGGCTTCCCTAGTAGCTCAGACAGTAAAGCATCTACTCGCAACACGGGAGACCCAGGTTCAATGCTTGGGTCAGAATGGTGCCCTGGAGAAGGAAATGGCAACCCACTGCAGTATTCTTGCCTGGAGAATCCATGGACAGAGGAGCCTGGTGGGCTACAGTCCACGGGGTCATAAAGAGTCGGACACAACTGAGTGCCTAACACACTCTTTTGTTGCCGCCTCCTGATCGCTGTCCTCTGAAGACTCTATCTCTTTCCCACTCTCCGCTGACACCTTGGTTGCCCTTGGAAGTTGCGCTATCCTTCCCCTGGTCCTTCTTGCTCTGACTGCTCCGCAGCCACAGAAAATTGCCGGCACCGGGAATCATGCCATCTTCCTGGACTTCTGTTACTGGTGCAGTAGGATGTCAAAGCAAACACCCTGCTTTCCTTCGAGAACAACCATTCCCTTCCCTTTGGCATCAACATCCTCACCCAGGAGCTCTTTAAATTCTTTCCAAGCAGAACTAATGTTTGGCATTTCAATCAAGCACTGCAGATCATGGTCACAAAGCCTGGATTGGAGTTGCTCAAGGAGCGCTGGTCCACTGACGTGGCACCGGAGAAGTGGGCCAGGGCTGCTGCCAGGGCTTCCAGGGCTCCCTGCTCCCCTATCAGGTTCATCGGCTGACTGCTCAAAGTGACCAATCGCAGCGGGAGGCTCAGAGTCCAAGAGCCTAATGGCATCTTTGCTAGAAGCTTTTATTATCTCTGTTGCAGAATGAACACCCGTTCGCTTAAATGTAATTCCCATTTTTTTCTCCATTTCGGCTAACTGGTATTCTTCTTTGTGCTAGGAAAAGCAGATGCAAATCCCTATCATTCCAACTCTACCTGGTCACCCAGAACAATGAACATAGGGACTCCACATCCTTTGGCAGAGAACTTTGAACAACCAGGTGAACCTCAGGAATGTCTAACCCATGTGCAGCAATATTGGTTGGAACCCAAACTCCAAAATCATCATTTCTAAAACCTTTCCTGGTAATTTCCCTTTGCTTCTGTGGATTGTCTCTGTGTAATGACTGGGCATATTGCCTTACGGCCACATTCTGCAACAATTCCTGGGCTTCTTTCTTCATTTCACAAAATACAATAGTGTGCCCTTGAAAACCACTATCTCCAATAACTGTGGCCCTCTGAGTCCAGTGGCACTTGATAGACAGATGCTCCACATTTATTGCCGTTTTCTGCATCTGTTTACCAATCAGTTCCATTTGTTCAAAATATATAGATTTCATGTATTTCTTAGCAACATTAAACAACCAATGGGGGCAAGTTGCAGAAAAAAGTAATGTTTTGGGTTCTCTTCTGAATCATTCTTGCATGCCATGGATAAAATCTCTTCCACTTGATCAGCAAAGCCCTTGTCCAACATTTGGTCAACCCATCCATGACAACACACTTAAGTTTGGTGAGATCTAGCTTGCCATTCTGCAGGTGGTCTTTTTTAAAGTTAATTTATTTTTTAATTGAAGAATGCTTGCTTTACAGGATTTGGTTGCTTTCTTTCAAACATCAACATGAATCAGCCATAAGTATACATATATCCCTCCCTCTTGAACCTCCCTCCTTTCTCCCTCCTCATCCCACCCCTCTAGGTCGATGCAGAGCCCCTGTTTAAGTTTCTTGAGACATATAGCAAATCTCATTGGCTATCTATTTTACATACGGTAATGTCAGTTTCTGTGTTACTCTCACCACACATCTCACCCTCTCCACCCCTCTCCCCACGTCCATAAGTCTGTTCTCTATGTCTGTTTGTCTGTTTCTCCATTGGTGCCCTGCAGATAAATTCATCAATACCATCTTTCAAGATTCCATATGTATGCATTATTATATGATATTTATCTTTCTCTTTCTGACTTACTTCATTCTGTATAACAGGCTCTAGATTCATCGACCTCATTAGAACTGACTCAAAGGTGTTCCTTTTTAATGCTAAATAATATTTCATTGTGTGTGTGTACAACTTCAGTATCCATTCGTCTGTCAGTGGACATCTAGGTTGCTCCTATGTTCTAGCTATTGTAAATAGTGCTGAATAAGACCAGAAACTGTAAAACTCTTAGAGGAAAACATAGGCAGAACACTCAATGACATCAATCAAAGCAAGGTCCTCTATGACCCACCTCCTAGAGTAATGGAAGTAAAAAAATTAAACAACTGGGACCTAATCAAGCTTAAATGCTTTTGCATAGCAAAGGAAACTATAAACAAGGTAAAAAGACAACCCTCAGAATGGGAGAAAACAATAACAAATGAAAGAAACTTACAAAGGATTAATTTCCAAAATATACAAGCAGTTCATACAATTCAATCCTAGAAAAACAACCCAATCAAAAAGTGGGCAGAAGACTTAAACAGATATTTCTCCAAAGAAGATATACAGGTGGCTAACAAACACTTGAAAAGATGCTCAACATCACTCATTATTAGAGAAATGCAAATCAAAACAACAATGAGATATCACCTCACACTGCAGAATGACTATCATCAAAAATTCTACAAACAATAAATGCTGGAGAGGAAAGAGAACCCTCTTGCACTGTTGATGGAAATATAAATTGATATCACCACTATGGAAGATAGTATGGAGATTCCTTAAAAAAAAAAAAAAAAAAAAAAAACTAGGAACAAAACCACCATATGACCCAGCAATCCCCCTCCTATGGATACACCCTGCTGCTGCTAAGTCACTTCAGTCATTTCTGATTCTGTGCAACCCCATAGACGGCAGCCCACCAGGCTCCCCCGACCCTGGGATTCTCCAGCCAAGAACACTGGAGTGGGTTGCCATTGCCTTCTCCGATACACCTTGAGGAAATCAAGATTGAAAAAGACACAGGCAGGTGATCTTTGATACGACCTGATGTCCCAACCAGGATATCAATCCCATTCCTCATGCATTCAATTTGCCCTCCGTAGGATGTTCCACCATAAAAACAAGCCGTTGCCAGCTTTTTTGTGATGTCACTGAAGTCTCTCCTTACTTGACTTGCCAACTCCCTGTGGGTACAAGAACCAGTACCTGAGAGGCAGGGCCTCTCTTCCGGTCTTGCAGTTCTCCCTGAAGTTTTTCAACCAAAGGGAAAGCAAAGGAGAATATCTTTCCGGTTCCTGTCCATGCCTGTGAAATCAAATCCTTTCCACTACAGACTTGGTGAAACGTCTTTGCTTGTATGGGAAACAGGAAGGTCACTCCACGGGCTTTGAGAAGTTTAATAGTTTCTTCAGATGTGGGAAAATTAGAGAAAGCTCCTTTTTTTTGCTCCATAGTCATTTCCTGCTCTAACTCACTGTCTTCTTCACTGGTAGCTTCCTTGGATTTGGAGTCAGATCCAAATCAGGGAATCTATTCTTGAAGTTGGGATTTTTCTCTCCAATTTCTTCATTTATTTCTTTTTCTTTCTTCATCTTTTTGGGCTCAGGTGCACTGACTTTTCCTCAGAAGGCTCTTCATTTTTTATAACTTTTTTTGGTTTTAAGAGAAACAATTGTCTTTTCACACGGCTCCTTCGATTTTTCTGAACTTTTGTTTTTAGGAGAAATAATGTCATCTTGAGATGGCTCCTCTTTCTTTTTGGCCTTTTTGGATTTAGGAGAATTCATGTCAACCTCAGAAGGCCCTGCTTTCTTTTTAACCTTTTTAACTTGGGGGAAGGAAATCATTTCTTCCTTTTCTTCTGCTGCCTCTTCAGTCTTATGAGATTTTGGCTTCTCTTTTTTACCTTTCCTCTCATTTTGCTTTCCCAGCATCTCCGCTTTTTCCATGGCTGTGTCTGACACCAAGTCCGCATCACTAAGAAGTTTCCTCGGCATCACTCAGCACAAGTGTACACCAAGTGGTCTTGTCTATTGCATAGACAGGAAGAGACATGGCCATTTTTGATTAAAAGAAGAAGAAAGCCAAGCCCATGACAATCCTAGATATGATCTTAGAACAGAAAAAGGGTGCGAATGAGACAGAGAAAAATTTGAATGAGAGTGAATTCTCACACTGTTGTAAAAGTTCTAGGCCCCACAATAATGAGATCATCTGATTCCACAAAGGCACTGGGAGTCCCCAGGGAATCTGACTTTGAAGGACAGTGGGACTGGATTGCAGAACTTCCACAGGACTAGGGGAAACAGAGCTTCTTGGAGGGCACAAACAGAACTGTGTGTACACCAGGACCCAGGGGAAAGGAACAGTGAACCCATAAGAGACAGAGTCAGACTGGCCTGCGAGTGCTTGAGGGTCTCCTGCAAAAGAGTGCGTCCACAGTGGCCTGCTGCCGGGGCAGGGGAACTGGCAGAAACAGCCTTGGGAGGTGAGGTTTGGCATAAGTCCTTTTGGAGGTCACATTTAGCCAACTGCATCTACAATAGCTTCAGAAAGATTAAAATTTAGCAAAGGAGGTGGAAGATCTGTACATTAAAAACGATAAAACCTTGATGAAAAAATTTAAGAAGACAAAAATAAATGGAAAGATATTTCATGCTCATAGACTGAATAATTAATATTGTAAAATCTCCATACTACTCAAAGCAATCTACAGATTCAATGAATTTCCTGTAAAATTCCAAAGGCATTTTTCTCATAAATAGAAAAAATAATCCTAAAATGTATATGGAGTCACAGAAAGCACTGACTATATAAAGGGATACTGAGCAAGCACAAAGCTGGAAGCACCATACTTCCAGATTTCAAATTATGTTACAAACTAATAAAAAGTATATTTCATAAAAACAGGCACATAAGCCAATGGGACAAAATAAAGGGCCTAGATAGAAGCCCACATATCTATGGTCAACTAACCTTCTACAAAGGTCTCAAAAATACAATAAAATGAGAGGAAAGGATAATCTCTTTAATAGAATGTTGGGAAAATTTGATACCCACATGCAGAAGAATGAAATTGGATACACAAAACCAACCAAAATCAGATTAAAACCTAAATCTATCATCTGAAACCACAAAATTCCTAAGGGGGGCAGAATATGAGGAAAGGGCTCCATGACACGGTTCTTGGCAATGACTTTTTGGATGTGACACACAAAGGCACATGCAACAAAAGTAAAAATTAACAAATGGGATTAAAGAAAAAACTAAAAATCTTTTGCATGACAAAAGCAACAATCAGCAAAATGATAAGACAATGTACAGAATGGGAGACTATATCTGTAAACCACGTCTAATAATTGATTTTATCCAAAATATATAAGGGATTCTAATAACTCAATAGCAAATAAATAATCCAATTTTAAAAATGGAAAGAGGCCCTGAATAGGTATTTCTCACAAGAAGAGGTTAACAGGTACATTAAAATGTGTTTAATATCATTAATCATCAGGATAATGCAAATCAAATCCATAGTACCTATTGCTTCATAGTTATGAGAATGATTATTATCAAACAAAAGATAACAAGTGTTTAGAAATCATATGTTGAAAAATAAAGAGCCCTGGTACACTATTGGTGGGAATGTAACTGGTACAGGCTTTATGAAAAACATATGGAGATTTCCTAAAATACTGAAAAACAGAATTACCATGTGATCCAGCAAGGCCACTTCTGGGCATTTATCCAAAGAAATTAAAATCAGGATACCTGCACTATCATATTCATTCTAGGACTACCCACAATTGCCAACATATGGAAACAATCTAATATTCATTGGTGAATAAATGGATAAAGAAAATGTTATACACACACAGACATACACATAATGGAATATTACTCAGCCTTAAAAAATAAAAAAATTCTGTGATTTGTAACAACTTGGATGGAACTGGAGACATACGCTAAGTGAAATAAGACAGAGAAAAATAAAAACTGTATCATGTCACCTATATATGGAAACTGAAAAAGTCAAACTTCTGGAAGAAGAGAATAGAATGGTGATTGCCAGGGGCTGGTAAGAGGAGGAAATGAAGAGATGGTGGTTAAATGGCTCAAAGTTTCAGTTATGCCAGATAAGTAAATTCCAAAGATCTGTTCTGCAGCATACTACTTATAGCTAATGATACTTTATTATATCTTTAAAATTTGCTAAGTCTGTAGATATTAAGCTCAGACCCTAAAAATTCCTCAGAAAACTACTAGAACTGATTTTAAAAAAAATGAAAGCAAAGTAGCAGGATACAAGGTTAACATACAGAAATCACTTGCATTTATTTACACTAACAATGAAATATCAGTAAGGGAAAGTAAAAAAGAAATCCATTTTAAATCACATTTAAAAAAACTAATGACCTAAATGGGGAAAGAACTTGAATAAATTACTGTGTATATGTATATATATATATATATATATATATATATAACTGAATCACTTTGCTGTACACCTAAAACTAACACATTTTATTAATAAATCAACTATCAGTTCAGTTCAGTTCAGTCGCTCAGTCGTGTCCGACTCTGCAACCCCATGAATCGCAGCACGCCANGCCAGCAAATTTGGAAAACTCAGCAGTGGCCACAGGACTGGAAAAGGTCAGTTTTCATTTCAATCCCACATATTGTTACTCTATGCAGTAATACAACATTCCACGTGTTGTTATCAGTTATCTTTGGAAACTTTGTTCAGTTGCTCAGCCATGCCCAACTCTGTGATTCTATGGACTGCAGCATGCCAGTCTTCCCTGTTCTTCACCATCTTCTGAAGTTTGTTCAAACTCATGTCCATTGAGTCAGTGATGCCTTTAAACCATCTCATCCTCTGTCATCCCCTTCTCCTCCTGCCTTCAATCCTTCCCAGCATCAGGGTCTTTGGAAACATTACAAAATGTCAAATCTGAGTGACAGTAACATATTTATTATTTGTTCTTATATTATTTTTTTTACAATTGAAACATTTCCTAATTCTTAATTAATTAACATTTTGCAGGAATATTATTAAATTAATGGAAAAAAAAAGAAGTTTCATAGAAGCAGATTGATGTAAAAATATTCCCACGTCTATTTTCATTACTTTGGAAAACAGTACAGATATAGAATTTATATAGAGAATGATATACAAGTTTTCTTCTGAATATTCACATATAACCTTCAATTTTTTCCTTCTCTAGCCACTAAGTATATCTACAAGTACAAATAGCTGATGAAAAGAAAATTTCTCTGTTGACTTTCAAATACTATTGGTCAGTCAGTTCAGTTCAGTCGCTCAGTAGTGTCTGACTCTTTGCAACCCCACGAATCGCACCACGCCAGGCCCCCCTGTCCATCACCAACTCCCGGAGTTCACTCAGACTCAGGCCCATTGAGTCAGTGATGCCATCCAGCCATCTCATCCTCGGTCATCCCTTTCTCCCCCTGCCCCTAATCCCTCCCAGCATCAGAGTCTTTTCCAATGAGTCAACCCTTCACATGAGGTGGTCAAAGTACTGGAGCTACAGCTTTAGCATCATTCCTTCCAAAGAAATCCCAGGGCTGATCTTCAGAATGCACTGGTTTGATCTCCTTGCAGTCCAAGGGACTCTCAGGAGTCTTCTCCAACTTCACAGTTCAAAAGCATTGATTCTTCAGCGCTCAGCCTTCTTCACAGTCCAACTTTCGCATCCATACATGACTACTGGAAAAACCATAGCCTTGACTAGATGGACCTTAGTCAGCAAAGTAATATCTCTGCTTTTGAATATGCTATCTAGGTTGCTCATAACTTTTCTTCCAATAGGAAAGATATTATTAATTGCTTCATCTCCCATTTTCCTCGACCCTTTGGAGCTACTTGAAGTCATAAACAATTTCCATATGTGCCAGTGTTTTTGTCTTCCATTAAATGCTTGCTTCTCTCTGCCTGAAGGCTGCCTCTGGTTCTAGAAGGATGCTTGACTCACAAGTAGTAACAGGAAGTGCCAGGATGTTGATGTCCCCAAGAGCCACCATTCAACTAACACGGGGTAAGGTTTCCTGTATTCTTGAACTTCGTGAGGACTGAACTCTCCAGAGTGTTTGTTGGAGGATTCTCAAACAAAGTGGGAGGGACTGAGCCCCAGTTGTAATCACGGTTACCTGCCCCATGAATACACCCTTATTGGTCTCCTTCTGTTCCTGCTTCACTCTTCCCCTTGCCATGGTTTTTATGAATCACTCTCAAATAAACCACTTGTGTATGAAGTCTAGTTTGAGTCCTGCTTTGGGGTTATGTGGGAGGAAAAAAGCATTTTTCCTCTGGCTTGGGGCTTATAAATTCGATGAACAAAAGGAGGGTTAGCAAGATAAAAATAAACAGAAATTAACACCTGCATGGCACATACATATGGGAGAACTCAGTGATGAGGAACTCAAAGTGATTATAACTTAAGCTTATATAATATCTTAGCTGCTGCTGCTGCTAAGTCACTTCAGTCATGTCCGACTCTGCTTGACCCCATAGATGGCAGCCCACCAGGCTCCCCATCCCTGGGATTCTCCAGGCAAGAACACAGGAGTGGGTTGCCATTTCCTTCTTCAATGCATGAAAGTGAAAAGTGAAAGGGAAGTCACTCAGTTGTGTCTGACTCTTCGAGATCCCATGGACTGCAGCCCGCCAGGCTCCTCCATCCATGGGACTTTCCAGGCAAGAGTACTGGAGTGGGGTGCCATTGCCTTCTCCATTATATCTTAGCAAAGAATAATAAATTTGTGAAGTACTGATAAGACAATGGAAAGGGACTTTGAGCTTTAAGATTGAAGTTGTAGGAAGGTAAAGATGATGCAGGAGAAGGAAATATAACATCCTCAGACACACCAGAGTCCACGGGATGAATGGCTATTTGAGGGTCCCTGGCTTCAGACAGATAGAAATTCAAGAGTGAGGAGAAGTAGAGTGAAAGCAGATTTACTCAGGGAGGCATACACTCCATGGACAGAACATAGTTCATCTCAGAAGGCAAGAGCAGCCCAGGGTGTGGGATTGTTGATTTTTATGGACTGGGTAATTTCATATGCTAATAAGTGGGAGGAATATTCTTGCTGAAGTGAAGGGACTTCTAAGAATTGAGGTGAAGGGACTTCTAAGGATTGAGTCACTGTCCACTTTTTGGCCTTTTATGGTCAGCCCTGGGACTGTCATGGTGTGAATGGGAGTGTATTTTAGTATTCTAATGAAGACACTATGATCATACTATGTTCAAGCCATGCTTGATGCCATCTTGGTTTTAGCTGATTCGGGCCAGTTTTTATTGTATTGTGTTTTTCTCAAATGCTACCCCCTCCCATTCTTTTAACAGCTGTGCCTGGCACACTTCCTTCCTGTCTCGAGTATATGAGGAAACTAATAGAAGAAGTTCTTTTAGTAAAGTTTGTTATGTAGATTCCACTAGTGCCATCTCTGGGCTTAGAGTTCACAGTTGTTTCCAGTAACTAACTTTTGTCTTTCTTGGTAGAGAAGAAAGAGAGGATGTCTTTATAAATTTATGTTCATTTTTAAACAAATAGAAGGGCAGTGAGTTTTTCTTGTACCTGCCTCTTCTCAAATGTCTTCAGATACAAATATAGGCATACCTCATTGCACCGTGCTTCACTTTATTGCACATGTAGAAGAAATCTATCAGCCCCATTTTCCCAAGAGCATTATTTTTTAATTAAGGTATATACATTGTAGTTTTAAACATAATGCTTTCAATTTAGTACAGTATAGTATAAATAAAACTTTTATATGTAATGGTAAATAAGTTAAAAAATCCATATGAGCTCTTTTATTGTGATATTTTCTTTATTGCAACTGAACCTGCAGTAACTCCGAGGTATGCCTGTAATCAATATATAAGTGTATTTTGAGATGGTATGTCTTGCTGCTCTTCAAGGATTACCCTGTGTAAGAAAGCAAAGAAATTTAAGTCTTAGTGAAACTGATGCCTTCCCCCAATTCCCACCAAGTCCTCCATCTTTTCAGAATTATTCTGTCTTTTATCTGATGAAAAATGTTTCTGAGGATTTCTGAAGGAGTAGAGGGCTTGCAGCCTTCTGAGTCAGTGTGCCCTGTAGCCTAAATCCCTGTCACTGGCTCAATACAAGCTTTTAGGTCCTCTGGCTACAATCTTTTCTCACCAGCCAGCTCTGCCCACAACGGTCAACACAGTTCATCTCTCCTGAAGAACTCATCACATAAGCCTCTTACATTTAACAGTCTTTTACTGAATCTTCAAGTTATTGCAGTGGATTATATGAAAGAACAAGAAATTCCTTAAAATTGAGCACTGGACCTTCCTGTCCTAAAAAAATCCATTAATTCTTTCCAGTCATGGGAAAATTTTATAGGTTACATTTGTCTTAATCTTATAAGTCCTTACTCCAGACCTTTTCCCCCTGCTTTCTATTTGCTTGATTCCAAAACCAAATTCCTGCTATTTACTTTGATTAGAAGTTTAGCCCAGCCCCTAATTTAAGTCTTCTGTTATTCTTGTATAGCACTAACTCCTTAAAGTATTTTTCCAAACAAAAGGCTGTCTAATCATGCTCTTTGCCCCTGAGCCACACAAAGCACAGGCAGGACTTTTAAAATGGCATGTTTTTCTTAATATAATTCAAATTATTCTGCCAATTTCACCCTTTGTTTGGAGAAGGGGTACAGCTTAAATATTCATTCTCCTCTATTTCAACCTAGAGTTTGAGGGTTGATATTTATTTTTATTTTAGTTGTATTTAACTGCAACAATACCATGGGGTACTCTTTTATTTACTTATTTATTTTTTCAGTATGTGGTTAATTTATTATTATTATTTTACTTTACAATATTGTATTGGTTTTGCCATACATCAACATGAATCTGCCATGGGTGTACACGTGTTCCCAATCCTGAACCCCCTTCCCATCTCCCCCACAACACCATCCCTCTGGGTCATCTCAGTGCACCAGCCCCAAGCATCCTGCACCCTGCATCGAACCTAGACTGGCGATACTCTTAAACAAAATGCTTCAGTGCTTCATATCTTTATGATCTCCACGATTCAGGATAGTTTCAGTTTCAAGTGTTGGAAACCAAACCCAATATATCTTAAAGGAGAAGAGGCACAACATTAGCTCACATAATAGCAAAACCTAGGGACAGACTTTGGGTACCTCTAGATCTAGGGCGTTATGTATTTGTAGGACACAGTGTCTATCTTGGTCTCTCAGTTTTCTTTCTTCTGTGTTGACTTCATTTCCATTCATGTCCTTCCAATGTTTTGGCAAGGTGATGATGAGCCTGTATCCTGTCAATTTGGAAACCTTGAAGGAAAGAGAGCTCCTTCCTGATATCACCAAAAAAGTCCTGACATTTTCTCTAATTATTCAAAGTGAATCATATGTAAATCTAGAAATCAATGACTATGGCCAGGGGAGCCAAATAATTCTCATTTCTGGAAGTGTTTTCAGGGTGGGAAAGGTATTGGTTTCCATAAGTTGCTATTGTTCTTATAAATGAGGAATGGATACTGAACAAGGTAATGCAACCCATAGAAGTCTTTAATGGAGAGTTTTAAAGTCTGCTCGGAAAACCTAACTGCATTTTCCATTATTTATTCAGAAGAGAAAGGAAAAAAGTGAGAGTTTTTATCAAACAAAAACATTTAGAATAGAAGCTTCTTTTAATTGGTTGCTCATTACTAGAAGCCAGTTAATCACAGTTTAGGATGTGGAATTTACCTTTTTCTTTCTTTTTTTTTATATAAGGATTGCTGTAGTATTACTTATAGGTCTTTTGCCATCCTTTGATACCTATTTACTAGCAGAAAGGAGTACTTTCTATTTTAAATTCTAATTCTAAAGTCACATTTTGAATAGTCAGCCAGAAAGTGATAAAGAAATATGTATTTTTCACATGTTTAGGATGTTCCTGGGGCGAAAAAGCAGACTTATTCCTGAGCCAATTCTCCGGAGAGGGGTTTACTTAAAAATAATGTGTGAGACTGTGCTTGACTATATTCTTCACAATGTAGAAGAGAGAAATTGCTATGGCTTTGAGATGTTAAGGAAGATTTAATGGAGAAGACAGTTCCTGCCTTTAAAAGTAGGTAGAATTTTATAAAGCAAAGGAGAAAAATATGATTTTGAAGTTTAAATTAAATGATTATCTAGGAACTAATTTCAGAGCTAAACGTGCAAAATAATAATAAGATTTTTTAAATTAATTTATTTTAATTGGAAGCTAATTACTTTACAATATTGTAGTCGCTTTGCCATACATTGACATGAGTTAGCCATGGGTGTACATATATTCCCCATCTCGAAACCCCCTTCTACCTCCTACCCCATCCCATCCATCCCTCAGGGTCATCCCAGAGCACCAGCCCTGAGCACCCTGTCTCATGCATCAAACCTGGACTGGCAATCTGCTTCACATATGATAATATGCATGTTTTAATGCTATTCTCTCAAATCATCCCCCACTTGCCTTCTCCCACAGAGTCCAAAACAGTGTTCTATACACTTGTGTCTCTTTTGCTGTCTCACATTTAAGCAGTGATTTCAAACTTTATAATGAATTTTGATGATATATTTCTGTATTATCTTGCCTAAGCATTTATCAAAGTGAATTGAATAAAAATAAATATTAATTTATTTATTAATAAAATATTAATTTATTATTTACTTACAAGCTTTCAGGCTGCATTATTTTGTTGATGATTAAAGAATAGAAGATTTTAAAACACATATTTCTTGAATAGTTCATCATACAACTCTGGATTGGCATCTCTAGAATTTTGTCCTCAGAATGTCTCAACCAATGATACCAATGATGTCTTTTAACTTTCTGTTCTTGATCATGTTATTTCTTGCCTGGTTATTTGGTTGTTTGGAAAACATAGAACACAAAGTGAAAAGCAACTGAAAGATTTAATAAAATCCTAATCACTGGGTTAGCTATAGGGTCAAGCAATTTAGGATATGCCTACTTTAGGACAATCTACTTTAAGACAAACTCCATAAAGTAGAAAAGCAAATCATAAACACTGGATTAAACCATAAAATAACCAGGCCTGCATATATCTAGCTATCAGTGGTTCTGTTAATAATGTTAGTAAATCCACCTAATACCAGTTTCAAAAGATGGTGATCTTTTTCTCAAATATTTCTGTTGTTGTTCAGTCACCAAGTCATGTCTGACTGTTTGAGATATCATGGACTGTAGCATGCCAGGCTTCCCTGTCCATCATCATCTCCGAGAATTTGCCCTAGTTCACATCCATTGAATCAGTGCTGCCATCCAATCATTTAATCTCTCATGCACTCATCTCCCAAGTTTCAAGTCGGGTTTAGAAAAGGCAGAGGAACCAGAGACTAAGTTGCCAACATTCTCTGGATCATAGAGAAAACAAGAGAAATTAAAAAAAAAAAATTCTACCTCTCTTTCATTGACTAAATGAAATTCGATCTCTCTTTCATTGCTAAAGCCTTGCTTTATCAGCAGCAGAGCTTCCTAAAGCTCACTTGACTTCACATTCTAGGATGTCTACCTCTTTATGGATCACTGCCTTGTCATGGTAAAGGGGCTTGAATAACTCAATGAAGCTATGAACCATGCTATGTAGGGCCAACAAAGATGGATGGGTCACTGTGGAGAGTTCTGACAAAATGTGATCCGCTGGNTAAAGCTCACTTGACTTCACATTCTAGGATGTCTACCTCTTTATGGATCACTGCCTTGTCATGGTAAAGGGGCTTGAATAACTCAATGAAGCTATGAACCATGCTATGTAGGGCCAACAAAGATGGATGGGTCACTGTGGAGAGTTCTGACAAAATGTGATCCGCTGGAAGAGGGAATGGCAAACCACTCCAGTATACTAGCCATGAGAATCCCATGGACTATATAAAACAGCAAAATGATATGATACCAGATGGAGAGTCACCCAGGTTGCAAGGTGTATGATATGCTACTGGGGAAGAGCTGAGGACAATTAATAGCTCCAGAAAGAATGAAGTGGCTTAGCCAAAGCAGAAACGATGCTCAGTTGTGGATGAGTCTGGTGATGAAAGTAATATCTGATGCTATAAAGAATAGTATAGCATAGGAACCTGGAATGTTAGACCCATGAACCGAGGTAAATTGAACATGGTCAAGCAGGAGATTGCAAGACTAAACATTGACATCTTAGGAATCAGTGAACTAAAATGGACCATTTAATTCAGATGACCATTAAATCTACCATTGTGGGCAAGAATGCCATAAAAAACATGGAGAGGCCTCATAATCAACAAGAGTCTGACATTCAGTACCTGGGTGCAACCTCAAAAGCAACAGAATGATCTTGGTACATTTCCAAGGCAAACCATTCAGCATCACAGTAATCGAAGTCTATGCCCCAACCACTAATGACAAAGAAGCTGAAGTTGATCAGTTTAATGAAAACCAAGAAGACCTCCTTGAACTAGCATAAAAAAATTTTGTCCTGTTTATCATAGGGATTGGATTGCAAAAGNGTACATTTCCAAGGCAAACCATTCAGCATCACAGTAATCGAAGTCTATGCCCCAACCACTAATGACAAAGAAGCTGAAGTTGATCAGTTTAATGAAAACCAAGAAGACCTCCTTGAACTAGCATAAAAAAATTTTGTCCTGTTTATCATAGGGATTGGATTGCAAAAGTAGGAAGTCAAGAGACCCCTGGAGTAACAGGCAAGTTTGGCCTTGGAGTACAAAATTAAGCAGGGCAAAGGCTAACAATTCTGCCAAGAGAAGGCACTGTCATAGCAAAAAGCTTTTTCAGAAACAGAAGAGACTGCTTTACACATGGACATCACCAAATGGTCAATACCAAAATCAGATTGATTGTATTCCTTGTAGCAGAGAGTGGAGAACTGTATACAGACAGTAAAAACAAGACCTGGAGCTGATTGTGGCTCAGATCATCGGCTTCTCATAGCAAACTTCAGGCTTAAATTAAAGAAAGCAGNGACAGAGGATGAGATGGCTGGATGGCATCACTGACTCGATGGGAGTGAATCTGAGTGAACTCCGGGAGTTGGTGATGGACAGGGAGGCCGGGCGTGCTGGGATTCATGGGCAAAGAGTCGCACACGACTGAGCAACTGAACTGAAATGAACTGATGGTATCTTTGTTTTATTCTAATGTTTACGTATTCTTTGATCAAATATCTGTTTGAGAATTAAATTGAAATTTTTAGCATGTTTGTTCTTTCTCAACCCAAAGAATATCCTTATGTGTTTTTTGGTGAATTCAGGTTCTCATTTTAGTGAACTCACTGGGGACATGGGTGTACTAAGTCACTTCAGTTGTGTCCCACTCTTTGAGAACCTATGGACTGTAGCCCACCAGGTTCCTCTCTGTCCATGGTATTCTCCAGGCAAGAATACTGGAGTGGGTTGCCATGCCTTCCACCAGGACATCTTCAGGATCCATGGAATGAACCTGTGCCTCCTGTGTCTTCTGCACTGGCAAGAGGGTTCTTTACCACTAGCGCCACCTGGGAAGCTTCACTGAGGANCACCAGGTTCCTCTCTGTCCATGGTATTCTCCAGGCAAGAATACTGGAGTGGGTTGCCATGCCTTCCACCAGGACATCTTCAGGATCCATGGAATGAACCTGTGCCTCCTGTGTCTTCTGCACTGGCAAGAGGGTTCTTTACCACTAGCGCCACCTGGGAAGCTTCACTGAGGACAGGCAGAGCCTACAGAGGCTTTCCCTGTAGCTCACCTGGTAAAGAATCTGCCTGCAATGCAGGAGACTGGTTCCATTACTGGGTCAGGAAGTTTCCCTGGAGAAGGAATAGGCTACCCACTCCAGTATTCATGGGTTTCGCTGGTGACTCAGATGGTAAAGAATCACCTGCAGTGTAGGAGACCTGGGTTCAGTTCCTGGGTTGAGAAGATCCCCTGGAGGAGGACATGGCAACCCACTCCAGTATTCTTGCCTGGAGAATCCCTGTAAACAGAGGAGTCCAGTGGGCTACAGTCTAGGGGTTGCAAAGAGTTGGACATGACTGCGTGACTAAGCACAGCACAGCATAGGACCTACTGCAGAATATTGGATGACCAAAGATTTGGTTTCTAGGGGTGAGCACTCTTGACCCTTCCAATGGCCTGGCCATACATTAACTGTGCTCTAGTCCAGCACCCACTCTAAGTATTCTTGTCAGATATATCAGACTGAGATTTGTAGTAAGAACTTTATCCTGAAGGAAGAAAGCCATCTGATTCACATTCTGTTCAGCATTTTAGCCCCCAATTCATGGCAAAGGACTGACTTGGGTTGATTCTTATATATTCTTGTTTAGAGATTCTTTTCTTTCTTTCTTTCTTTTTTCTTTCTTTCTTTTTTTTTTTTGTACTGTGGCAAGGCTAGAAGGGGCAGCGGTAGTGGGAGCTTAGTGCTGCTTCTAAACAGTCCCTGGGTCTAAGCAGAAAAGGGACATTTCTTTTCAAAGTTAGCTTTTAATTAAGTGCCTGGATAATTACCCCTGAACCTTTCTAATTCCTGTTTAATTTTAGGGGTTCCTCTAATGTTTTGTTAGAAAGAACTTCTCATTGCCTCCATGTCCTTTTGCTCACTATAGTTTGGATTATGTTTTACTTGATTGGTTGTCTCCTTCCAGTCTCAAGACAGCCTCTATCTACTAGACAGTTCCAAAAAATTGCTGGTCTGAAGAAGATATCCTTTTTCTTTTCTATACCTATGGTTCATTTTTTCCCCCTTTTACATCTTTTTCTGTCCTTTCAGTAGCATGGGGGAAGAGAAAGGACATGTTCCAGACACATTTCATTACTAGATACTCTTCCCTCTTGAATTCCCTTAACATTGAAAACTTCCCCAATCCACTTCATCCAGACAGTTGCTACCTGGGTTTGGTCAAGATGCAGTTTATAGTCCTACATCCTCAACCTTCTGTAATGATTTTGCTCTGGTCGTTATTTGTATCTGTGTGTCTATTAGAGTGATACCTTAAGCTCTGTAATATGTTTATGTAGCACTAGGTGATAATAATAATGTTTAACATGCATCCATGCTTATTAGGTGCCAGGCATTTTGCTGTTTTATTTGCTAATTTTTCTGAAATTTTCAAGAAATATAAACTGCCCTAATGATTCATTTTACAAATGAGAAAACTGAAACTGAGAGCAGGAGCCAGGGTTGCATCTAGGATTCCAGAACCAGTACTTGTTAAATCTCTGTAATTTTCCTGCTCATGTACACTTACAATTATTTACCCAGGCTATATTTCTCCCAAGTATCAAACAATGAGCTGAAACACAAAATCTTTTGAAGTTTTCTGCACCAAAAAGCCAAACATTAAGTGAGAAAGCAAATTGCATGTGGGAAAAATTCCAGTAACTCAGCGTGAACAATAAATTGCAAATTGCCACATGGAAATATACCATAATGTCTGACAAATGGAATGATTTTTCTAGTGATTTTCATGAGAAAAAGTGTCATCCTTTTTTCTTTTGTTTATCTGGATCATTTCCTGATATTATGTTTAGCTATCAGGACATGATATCATGGATTTTCTTTTAAATTTAGAAATATGCATCAAGCTATGCTTCCCTTCTCATACTCTCCGGTCCCTTAGGGTCCCTCACAAGTTCTTTAGCCACTTAGAAGCTCTGAAGCAACTTTTCTATGCTATTAACTTAGAAAGTGAATAAGTCCCTGTCCTCTTCCCTCTCTAAAATTATCCTAACCCAATTATCTTTAACCAATGTTCTCCTGATGAAACAAATTCCCTACAGATTACTGTCTTAGTTTTCTCAGTCAAAATAAAGGTAAACCAACAAATGAACTAAAAGTCAGGAGCAATAGACTTGGAAGCAAAACTGTGGTCAAATCTTGTATCATCATTTATATGTCTCTGATTATGTTTCAAAATGATTTCATATCTCTGAGTTTTGTTCTCAATTTTTAAAAATGACAGTTAATATACTTAAGATTCTGACATTTTAGCTTAAATGATAGCACATGTAAGCTTCACACTAGAAACATCAGCTTAAGTCTAAAACAGAGTGTCTTCCCTGCAAAGCAAATACGGGATATGAAAGTGTTTCATAAACTAAGGTGTGACAAACACATACTAAGATAGTGGAAAACCAACAACTCTGAGAACAGACAGTTTGACCCAAATGTGTTCATTAAAGCATTGTAACCTGGACAAGTCTCTTGCTTATCTTAAAATATTATTTATTGATTGATGAATTGTTGTAATAAAACCATTTCAAAATCTAGATGGAGAGGAAAATTTGATAGACTGTGCAAACGAGTTATATGTCATTCTTGTTAAAACATGTAGCTTTCTCTTATTAAAACTTTTTGTGTTGTGCCTATACAGCTACCCAGAAGTTAAAAACACATGATTGCATATACATATATTTACACACACATGATCAGAGAGCAAAAGAGAGAGAGAGGAAGATAAAGAAAAACAACCTTTTCCCATATTCCTGTATATACTGAAAAAACCAATAGCAAGTGTCAGTAAAGATGTTAAGTTGTATAGATTATACAGAGTGAAGTAAGCCAGAAAGAAAAACACCAATACAGTATGCTAAGTCACTTCAGTCATGTCCGACTCTGTGCGACCCTATAGATGGCAGCCCACCAGGCTCCCCTGTCTCTGGGATTCTCCAGGCAAGAACACTGGAGTGGATTGTCATTTCCTTCTCCACCAATACAGTATACTAACACAAATATATGTAATTTAGAAAGATGGTAACGATAACCCTGTATGCGAGACAGCAAAAGAGACACAGATGTATAAAACAGTCTTTTGGACTCTGTGGGAGAGGGACAGGGTGAGATGATTTGGGAGAATGGCATTGAAACATGTATAATATCATATAAGAAATGAATCGCCAGTCTAGGTTCGATGCAGGATACAGGATGCTTGGGGCTGGTGCACTGTGATGACCCAGAGGGATGGGATGGGGAGGGAGGTGGGAGTAGGGGTCAGGACTGGGAACACGTGTACACCCGTGGTGGATTCATGTTGATGTATGGCAAAACCAATACAATATTGTAAAGTAATTAATGTCCAATCAAAATAAATAAATTTAAATTTAAAATAAATAAAGGTGAGGAAAAATAAAAAAAAAATAAAACCTCAATGTTTTTTAAAAAAAGATGTTAAGTTGTAACTTCCACATTTTCTTCTTATGGAATGCAAATAGTATAAATATTTAGAAAGCAATATGGCAATTTCTAAAAACAAGTACAAAGAAGCTTATAGCCTATGATGAAGCAATTTCACTTCAAGTTATGTATTGTCAAAAATACCTCTAAACACATGCTCAAGAGTGCCAGTTTAAAGGTATGCATTAAATCATTATTTAAAAGAGAATATTGAGTGAATAAAATGGATTGCCCAAGAATTCATAAGGATGCTAAGATATGTGTACATTTTTAAAGTGCATGGAAAATACAGACCAGACACAGGTTTCAAAGTATAAAAGCCTAAGTGGGATTGATATTCATGAGTTTCAGTATAGAAGTCTAGAAAAGAAATGGAGATATAAATTTGATGATTATTATACTAAAATAAAACATTGCATTATTTAAGAGATCAGAAGGTGACATGACAGGAAATGTGTCCAAATGTCAGCATTATTTATTATATCTGGGGGTTAGGTGTATGATGTTGATAATATCGGTCTCTGCATTCACCTGTTTAATGGCACAATCATGAAAACATACAAATAAACTAAGCTTTGAAAAACCTTCAGTTGCCTTAAATTCTCTCTGGACTATGGGCATGTAGGTGGGGGGCATGTTTGCATTTACTACATACGCAATTGTTGTTCAGTTGCTAAGTCATGTCCAGCTCTTTGCCACCCCATAGACTGCAGCATGCCAGGCTTCATTGTCCTTCACTGTCTCCCAGAGTTTGCTCAAACTCATGTCCATTGAGTTGGTGATGCCATCCAACACATGCAGTATGATTGTAGAAAGGACATGATATACATAGGCACACATGGTATGCCTATATATGCCATATATATTATGTACGCATGTGTAATACACACAGGACACTCATACTATTCATACCGTATGTACAATGAATTGTGCCCTGTGCTTCCCTCTAACTGCCAATTACTTTGCATCTNTTGAGTTGGTGATGCCATCCAACACATGCAGTATGATTGTAGAAAGGACATGATATACATAGGCACACATGGTATGCCTATATATGCCATATATATTATGTACGCATGTGTAATACACACAGGACACTCATACTATTCATACCGTATGTACAATGAATTGTGCCCTGTGCTTCCCTCTAACTGCCAATTACTTTGCATCTTTACAAAAGGCAAAGTTACATTAATTTAGAGAAGTCTTGGTCTTATTCTTGGCATCACAAAGTCACTTAGTCTTTTAACAGATTTTATTGACTTTTCTTACATAGTGTTATACTTTTTTCTCAAACCACTGGCCAGTGCAGGTCTATGATTATGCTTCAGTCTGCTTTGCTTCATTGTTTTCTGTAAAAAATAGGCTGGATACACTTTAATAACATTTGCTATTAACATATTTTTAACTTAAATCAGTAAATTAAGATATAGTGTAATCAGGGTATACTTGAGCCATAAAGAGACCAGAAATCTGCCTTTACATCTCATGGAAATGTCCTATGAAATGTCGAAAGTACACCCATTTAATTACAATTTCCTGTAACTTAGGGTGGCTTTTAGTAAATCTTATTCTTTTTGTATTTTGTTATAGCCTGACTTCTGGATTCTGTGATTTTATATCAGAAATAACTTAGATAAGATTATTTCCTTGAATTTTA
This sequence comes from Neotragus moschatus, assembly GCA_006410615.1. Taxonomy (NCBI): domain Eukaryota; kingdom Metazoa; phylum Chordata; class Mammalia; order Artiodactyla; family Bovidae; genus Neotragus; species Neotragus moschatus. The sequence continues at coordinate 419,797 of SJYA01001910.1, read as the reverse complement.
ACTCTCAGGATATGTGCAATCACATTCTTTTTCATAATGAAAAAATAAAAAAAAAACTCAAGAAACAAGTGGAACACAATTCCATCAATTCAAAATAATTACAAGGAGAATTGGTCTGAATCTGGAAACAAAGCAAATTTAAAAAGAGACACCATATGCTTACTTTCAGCTAGGGGCAGTAATGGGAACCCACTTACAACAATGTGCCTAAGCAGAGCTCCTGCTGAGCCCTTTATAATGAACAGAAAATGCTTTCATAGAACTCTGTTAATTATTGATGGTACAGCTGAGGTTTTTAAAGTGTGTAAGAACAGTGGGTTACTAAGCAAGTTAAAGACTCCTTTCCTGCCCCCCCAAATCTGATTTAAACCAAGGCTGTCTTTAAAAAGTACATTTCTCCTCTAGATGTTATGAATTCTGAAACATTTTTGCCAGATATAGAAAATCACCCATGTTCAAGAATCCACATGGAATGTTTGGGGTACTTTTCTGTAAATCTAAAAATATCAGGTTAGGTCACACACAGAAGGCAGGAAAAACTAACCTTTTTTAGGGAACTTTTTTTTCCTTCATCTTTTATCACTGTGAAACACGTGTGGAATGTAACAAAGAGTGCATAAGAGATAATCCTTTCTGAGTCCTAGAATATCTAAAAATCTCCAGTTTTGCCTTGATTAAAACTTAGGTTGATTTTAGAATTTAGATAAAAAATATTTTCTTTTGTCTAAGGTCAGTGGAAATATTACTGAAACATTTCCTTCTGAGATCCAGAGTTAAGTATGATTTCAGTCTGATTCTTGTTTACCGATGAGAGGTCAGTATTTTGTTTCTGGAAATTTTAATACTTTCTGCATATCCTTGGTATTCTGATAATTCATGAATTACTAAGGCATTTTAAAATATATATATTTTGTTCAGCAGTTTATGGCCATCTTAAATCTTAAGGCTTCTGCCATTCAGTATTCAGATCTAGAGAGATTAGTTTTTAAACATAATTTCCTTGGTTATTATTATCTCCATGTTTTGTTCTATTTCCTTTTTCAGAGATTCATTTTATCAAATGTTGGAATGCCTATATAAATCATATTTTGTCAGTTTTGGGTCATCTTCTATCCCGTCCTCTCTCTCTCACACACATACACACACACACAAAGGTAGACTTGCTCAAATTTATTTTTCATTCTTCTGTAGAATTACTTTTCTTTTCCTGTGAAGAACCATATTTTAAATTTCTAAGATCACTTCCTTGCTCTCTGGGTTTTCTTTGTTCATATTATTAGGGAACTGTTGACAGAACTCTCTTCTGCCTGGTCAGACACAATAATAACTTCTTGCATGAGTTGTCTCACAACAGGAGGCCCCACTGAACACTAACCAGGAGAATTTAGGAGGGGCCAAAAAGGAGGGAGGAACTGCCAGTCTGTAATATGTCTTGCCAACCTCCCAGAAACCCTCACACTAGAATGTATCTTGGCTGAGAGATGCAAGCGCCACCAGAAAGGACCATGAATCAGAGCAAATATGTGTACAAGCCAAAGACAACAAGCCAGGTTGTCTTATTGGCCAGAGACAACCTGGAAGGCTAAATCCACCACCACAAAACTTGAGACTGTGATCCATGTGTCAGAGCAGTTCTCCTGACTTCCCTTACCTGCTGCTCTCCACTGGGGCACTCTTTCTAAATAAAGTATCTTTCTTTGTCAGCATGTGTATCTCGTCGGACAATTCATTTCTGAGTGTTAGATAAGAGCCTACTCTCAGGCCCAGGATGATGTCCCTCTTCTGGTAACAATATCACATCATGTGCTTTTCCTGTTTTTAAGTGAAAAGATTATCTTTCTCAGACAGTCATACATTACATTTTGTTTTCTTTTAATATTTTCAGCAAATAAACATTTCACACATGCCAGTTTTTATTTGTTTGTTTTTGGATTTAAACAGTCTTTCCTATAGAGGAATGGGCTTCCCTGGTGGCTCATACGGTAAAGATTCCACCTACAATGATGGAGACCTGAGTTCAACCCTAGGTTGGAAAGATCCCCTGGAGAATGGAATGGCTACTCACTCTAGTATTCTTGCCTGGGGAATTACATGGACAGAGGAGCCTGGCAGGCTACAGTCCATGGGGTCACACAGAGTTGGACATGGCTGAGCAGCTTTCTCTTCACTTCACTTTGCAAAGGAATAATTCTACATTTGATAAGTGATGGTTGTGGTGAACTGAATATCTGATTCATATCTGTCTGTTTCAACTGGGTGCTAAAAAGACCTTACATATATACTTGTAGCCTCTTCTAATTAAATATAAAGAATATATTCAGTTCAGCTCAGTCGTGTCCGACTCTTTGTGACCTCATGAATCGCAGCACACCAGGCCTTCTTGTCCATCACCAACTCCCGGAGTTCACTCAGACTCACGTCCATCGAGTCAGTGATGCCATCCAGCCNTGGAACTCTGCATTCAGATGCTTATATCTTTCCTTTTGTCCTTGGCTTTTCGCTCCTCTTCTTTTCACAACTATTTGTAAGGCCTCCCCAGACAGCCATTTTGCTCTTTTGCATTTCTTTTCCATGGGGATTGTCTTGATCCCTGTCTCCTGTACAGTGTCACGAACCTTCGCCCATAGTTCATCAGGCATTCTATCTGTCAGATCTAGGCCCTTAAATCTATTTCTAACTTCCACGGTATAACCATAAGGAATTTGATTTAGGTCATACCTGAATGGTCTAGCGGTTTTCCTAATTTCTTCAATTTCAGTCTGAATTTGGTAATAAGANGATCCCTGTCTCCTGTACAGTGTCACGAACCTTCGCCCATAGTTCATCAGGCATTCTATCTGTCAGATCTAGGCCCTTAAATCTATTTCTAACTTCCACGGTATAACCATAAGGAATTTGATTTAGGTCATACCTGAATGGTCTAGCGGTTTTCCTAATTTCTTCAATTTCAGTCTGAATTTGGTAATAAGAAGTTCATAATCTGAGCCACAGTCAGCTCCTGGTCTTGTTTTTGTTGGCTGTATAGAGCTTCTCCATCTTTGGCTGCAAAGAATATAATCAATCTGATTTTGGTGTTGACCATCTGGTGATCTCCATGTATTAGTATCATTTAAAATTATGTTTTTTTTTCCACATCCAATTTCATTCACTATTCTTGTTTCTTTTCTTTCTTATTTAGCACTAGTTTTGAGACAGGAAGGATGCAGACAGGGCACAGCCATTAAAAGAATGGTACAGCCATTAAGAACAGAATACTATAAAAACCTGTTAGAACTTACTAGGCCCAAGGTGGATGAATATCTAACTTCTAATATGCCTTTGTCTCATTATTTATTCATTGTAATACATTAACATGTAAATGATACACACACAGTTCTGAAGCTAACCATAAAAGACCAAAAAGGGGACATTGTTCCAATTCATGGAAATTCCCATCTCTTTTCCAGGAGAGTTATAATATTCCTTTCACTTATTAGCTTATGAAATTACCAAGCCCTCACCTTGAGATGTCTCTCATCTTTTGAGATTGCCCACATTCTCTCTATGGAAAGTGTTTCTCCCAGAATGGTTCTCACCTGAGACCTGGACCATATACCCTGAGCTGCCACTCCCACCTTCTAAGACAGCTCACACTGTCTATGGAATGTGTATCTTTCTAAATAAGCCTGCTTTCACTTTACTGTGCATTGCTCTTGAATTTCTTCCTGCAAGAAGCAAAGGACCCTAACTTGGAGGACCATTCCAGGGACTCTTTTGAGACGTGGGACATGACCATTTTCTTGTGTCCTATGTTTACTTCAGATCTTCTGTTATATTTCATATACTTTTGAAATCCACTGTTAGTCCTTCTCATAGTCCTTTTGCATTAAAAAATTTATTACCATGATGAAACAAAGAGTGAACTATCTGGCTACTATTTTAATTTGCATTTTATACCTGATAGACTTTGTCTTGATATTTAAAAGATATAAAGAAAATAAAATAGCAAAGAGTCAGTATGTGTTACATATACATAAAATAAACTTTCAAAAATTTGATCAAGATAAATTTAACTAATATAAGGTTTCTAAATACATCTTATTTCATGAATATTTCTTAATCATGTTAGCCTCTACACATCACTACCTCTTTCAAGTTATTTTGATGTTTCATCTTGTGTAGTGTTAGCAATTTCTTTTTGCTTTGGAGGAAATTATGTCTCTTAATAAATTATATATGTGAAAAATAAGCCAATTAGTCATGATATCTATTTTTGCAAAGCCACATTAAAAGCCACATTTAGTGAACCTACAGTATGAAGTTGTATTAGTTGGTCTATGTATCATTTATCATTTAGCACAGCACACCACCTCCTAAAATGAGTGGCTTAAAATAGCAACTAGTAGCAAATATTATTTTACAAATGTTTTGGTAAACTGGGTGGCTCTGATGACCTGGACTAGTCTCAGCTAATCTTGTCTGGGGTCATTCATAACTGCATTCAGATGGTAAATTGACTCAGTCTACCAACAAAAAACATAGCAGAGTGTAACTTAAAAAAAGAAGTCATATATATGTACTTATGTTTGTATGCATTATTTTAATAATAAAAAATATAAGGGTAATTATTTTTCTTTCCAAACACAAAATATAAAAACCATATAGAAATAAACCTGGTCTGGAATAACAGAAAAGTGAGGAAGGAAAATCAGAAGAAAAATAATAGCACATGTAATATAGATGCATGAAAAAAAGCATAAATTCCTCACTATCTTCTCTAAACTCCCTTCACCAGACAAAACAACAAATCTGACTAATACATTTCTACATCCCTTTAGCCCCTGTTTTTTTTCAGTTGTCTGCAAAGGGGTTGACAACAGCTAAGAAACAACAGAAGAGAAATAAGTTTAAACAAGATGTTGAGAGTGTCAGCCCTCATACAATAAGCTGAAAAATCAAATTTATGCTATAGATAACCCAGAAGAAAAATAATAAGTAAAATTAAATTTAAAAAGAAAAACAAACAAAAACCCCACTATAGATTCATCAGTCAAAGAAAACTAAAGTAAAACATTAATGCTATCTAACTAGCATATGTGTCAGAGAAGGCAATGGCACCCCACTCCAATACTCTTGCCTGGAAAATCCCACGGACAGAGGAGCCTGGTAGGCTGCAGTCCAGGGGGTCGCTAAGAGTCGGACACGACTGAGCAACTTCACTTTCCCTTTTCACTTTCCTGCATTGGAGAAGGAAATGGCAACCCACTCCAGTGTTCTTGCCTGGAGAATCCCAGGGATGGGGGAGCCTGATGGGTTGCCGTCTATGGGGTCGCACAGAGTTGGACACGACTGAAGCGATGCAGCAGCAGCAGCAGCAGCTTATGTGTTTATTTTGATTGCCAGCATTTTCACATGTGGTAGAAAAGAGGCCAAACTTTAATTAGGATGAATTAGTTGTAGATCTTGTTTGGGGCTTGTCCTAATATTCATTCTGCTTTGTCCTATTTGATTTATTAGTAGCATATCGCTATTGATGTAGACATCCACAAATGGACAAAGAAAAAACAGATTCTCTAATCAGCAAAAATATAAGCTGCCCAGGCATGAAACCAACAAGGCCAACATTCCCTTCATGCCAGCCACTCTCCTACAAAGCCCTTCAAGGAGAGACAAAGTAGTGTGTGGTCATTGAGTAAAAAACACCACATTTTTCTTCATCTTCAAACAAAGTGAAGAAAGGATTATCTATGCACACCTGTAGCTGGGTTAATTTTTACTTTTCTCAAATGGCAACCCACTCCAGTACTCTTGCCTGGAAAATTCCATGAACGGAGGAGCCTGGTAGGCTAAAGTTCATGGAGTCTCGAAGAGTCTGACACGACTGAGTGACTTCCCTTTCACTTTCATGCATTCGAGAAGGAAATAGCAACCCACTCCAGTGTTCTTGACTGGAGAATCCCAGAGACGGAGGAGCCTTGGTGGGCTGCCATCTATGGGGTCACACAGAGTCGGACATGACTGAAGTGACTTAGCAGCAGCAGCATAATGTCTGCTAAAAATTTTGACAAAAATATGGTGATAGGCTCATTTGAAGATGAAGAAACTTCATATTCTTTCATGGACTCCATATTCAGAAGGTGAAGGACAGAGAAGAGAAATATCCTTTTGGGTCTTGATCACCAAGTGGCATTTTGCTCCCACTGTTCAAAACTGTGCAAATATATATATATATATATATATATATATATATATTAATCTCTCATTTGAATGAACTCTAGCCATGTATTTATACAAAATATTTTCAGACACGAAAACCAACATGTTTCATAAGAGGTAATCTCTTTTAAAATACCTCAAAGAAAGATGAGAGGCAAAATTATTGGCACATAATTAAGAATTTCTGAAGTGTATACTAAATAAACACAATCTGAATTCTTGAAAAGAGTGCAATTAGTGTGACTATAACAACTTTGTTTTCATATATGCGTATGTGGCTCACTATGAGAGCAAACTGGAGGATGTTCTGGATTCAAACTGGATTCTACAATGGGGGCCAGTTTCTTATTTTTCATAGATTTCATCCTCTCTACCCCTGCACACTTTAGTGTGTGACAAAGATTACTTGAGGCTAAGAAGAAAGCTTTTGTCTCCTAGAAGAATATTTAATCTGGGCTTAGAAACAAAACCTTTATCACTATTAATAAATTGCCAGTAGATAAAGCAAGTTTCAATTCTAGGACATATAAGAAGACAAGATTTAAATTCCTAAGTAGTCTGCCTTGTGCAATACTTTGCCCAGAGCTTATTTAAATAAATAAATTATTTTTCTGTTGTGAATGGGAAAAGATTGTATGCTCCTTTGAAAAAGGGAGGAAAGGTCAGAGATTTACTTGGGCAGAATTTGTCTACTTTGGATGTCAAATACAAACTTTTAGAAGAATAATTGAGTTGTTCTTAGTAAAGAAGAAACTATCAAGTATAATCTGCTTAATTCTTCAAGAAAGAATCATAAAGTTAATGGTCTTGGAAGGTATTGTTTAGTGCAGTCTTTAATATATGCACCAATAAACTCATTTATTCAATAAGTATTTGGTAAATGAATGCTTATTTTATTCTGTGGATATAGAGCACAATTAGAGTCTCTTTTCCACAAGTTTAGAAAATAAATGTGAAATTCATTCACCCATCCATTCATTTTTCACAAAAATTAACCTAGTGTCTACTATTGGAGAAGGCAATGGCACCGCACTCCAGTACTCTTGCCTAGAAAATCCCATGGATGGAGGAGCCTGGTAGGCTACAGTCCATGGGGTCACTAAGAGTGGACATGACTGAGTGACTTCACTTTCACTTTTCACTTTCACTCATTGGAGAAGAAAATGGCAACCCACTCCAGTGTTCTTGCTTAGAGAATCCCAGGGACAGGGGAGCCTAGTGGGCTGCCATCTATGGGGTCACACAGAGTTGGACACGACTGAAGCGACTTAGCAGCAGCAGCAGCAGCAGTGTCTGCCATGAAAAAAAAAACAAAACTGGAATGCTTTCTTTTTTCTTTAGAGGGGGCTTTAAGAAAACAAATTATCTATGAAACTAAAAAAAATTAGGTATATTGAGCTGGGTAAGATGGGAGTTGGCTTATCAGGCATAAGCTAATCCCTAAAAAATAACAAAACTATATGAATTCTAATGTGATTAGAATACTGGCAATCTGAAGGTTGGTCTTCCTTGGTGGCTCAGTGGAAAAGAATCTGTCTGCTGAGAAGGAGACACAGATTTGATTCTTGGGTCAGTGTGATCCCATGAAGAAGGAAAGAGCAACCCACTCCAGTATTCTTGCCTAGGAAATCCCACGGACTGAGGAGCTTGGAGGGGCTACAGTACATNAGATGATGGTGGCATATCAGGGACTCAGTGCTGGTTTCTGCTATTGATTGATTGGGTATCAGCAGGGGCTATAGTCAAATTGGCCTTGATAAGTAGAAATCCATGTTCCCAAACCTATATACAACCTCCATTCTCTGCCACTATGGATGCATTACTTGTGAGTCCATAGAGCAATGACAAGAATGTCTGGGGAAAGAGAATGACTGATATCCAAAGAATAGGTAATTCTATCCACTTAACTATTAAAATTCTTTTCTGTGAGGTCACATTTTAGTGGGCACTCACATGGGACACTTCCCAGGTGGTGCTAGAGGTAAAGAACCCACCTGTCAATGCAGGAAATGTAAGAGATGCAGGTTCAATCCTTGGGTCGGGAAGATCCCCTGGAAGAAGGCGTGGCAACACACTCCAGTATTCTTGCCGGGAGAATCTCATGGACAGAGGAGTCTGGCAGGCTATAGTACATCAGGTCGCAAAGAGTCAGACACGACTGAAGTGACTTAGCATGACACATGACATGGGACACAAATAACTTCACTTGTTTTCCTAAGAGAGTTCTTATATATATATATCTGTTTCTCACACTCTCTTGCCATCAATTTTCGAATCATTTTTATTACAAATCCCTGATCATCCAACCAAACCATTGGTCACAGTCCGTGAATCAATATATGTGTAACTGCATATCTGGTAATTTTTATGCCCAAACAAACAGTCAAGAGGTGCAGTGCTTGAAGTTCTGTCTTCTTACGGGATTTCCTTTCACAGTTATCCTTCAGAGATATCTCAGAAAGGAGCTGTAGTGCTACAGCTGTTGACTTTCCAGTGGTGCCTGCATATCATGCAAAAACAAGATCAGAATTTTCTGTTCCTCTGTCGACTGATCATAGGGAATTCCTTATGAGACCATAGGTGCAAACTGGAAGAGAGATTATAGTGTAAAAAAAATGAGGATCATAGGCATTTGGGCACATTTTTATGTATCTTGCTTGTGTCTTCAGGACATGCTGGAGTCTGATCTTCTACCTATATATCACTTCCATTTGATGACAGAGTGCTGCTGTGCATGCACAATTTAATGGCTCTGTTATCAGATAACACCATGTTCAGGTTGTGTAGTAACTTGCTGGCCCATGTTCAGTGTTCAGTGACATTAGTAGACCAAATGCCATTCCTTAAAAGAAAAGTAGTCATCTTCAGAGAACAGATGGACTTTGCTCCAAATCCTAAGGTTGTGTGCTGTGATTCAACGTTGGGCTCTGCCCAAGGCTCCACACAACATTTGTATCTCCTACTGACACTTCAAGCATCATTGGATCTGTTAGAACATATGGCCCAACTAGGAAAAAAGCTTGTATGGAGAGCTAATCTTGTTGCTGAGCCTTCTCTTGTTCTCAGCACTACAAGAAACTTGCAGTGTTTTTGGTCATTTAGTAAATGACTCAGTGTTAGAGCCAAGGGAGGGGTGTGTTTCTTCCAAAACCCTAAGGAGTCCAATAAAGTATTGTACCTCTTTTTTTTGGTTTTAGGAGAAGACTGATGAGACCTGGGTTTGATCCCTGGGTTGGGAAGATGCCCTGGAGGAGGGCACAGCAACTCACTCCAGTATTCTTGCCTGGAAAATCTCCATGGACAGAGCCTGGTGGGCTACAGTCCATGGGGTCACAAAGAGTTGGACGCTACTAAGCAACTAAGCACACTGAAAGCAGCTGGCCTGATGTGGCAGGTTCTCATATATTGTTGTTGATGCAATACCATTCTTTACACTAATAGGGAAATCTTCAAATGTCCAAAGCACCAGACCCCTAGCAAATAAAACTGAAGTAGAAGATTCATGAATTTTAGTTGGATTTTTCTTCTTCACTTTTTGATGTTGATGGAACATGATTTTCAACTTTGGATTCAGCCTTGCATACTTGAGGCAAATTCAACTTGGCCAAAACACAATTTTTTGTATGGATTACTGAACTTAGTTTGCCAATATTTAGTTGAACATTTTTTAATCTAAGTTTATAAAAGATACCAGTTTGCAGTTTCCCAATTTTCAGTGTCCTTGTGTGATTTTGTTTTTTGGGTAATGCTAGCCTCATAGAGTAAGTTAGAAAGTATTCCTTCTGTTTTTATTTTCTGAAAGATATTAGAGAAAATTGGTATAATTTCTTCTTTAAATATTTGATAGAATTTACCAATGAGTCCACCTGAATTTGATGCTTTTTGTTGTGAAAAGTTATCAGTTATTGACTCAGTTTATGTAACAGACATAGGGCTACTTAGAACATCTGTTTCTTTTATGTGTGTGTTTGGTAGATTGTGTCTCTTAAGGAATTAGTCCATTTCATTTATCAAATTGGTTGGCATAGAGTGTTCATAAAATTCCTTTCTAATCTGTTAATGTCTGTGGGATCTGTAGTGATGCCCTTCCCCTGCCTTTCGTTTCTGTTAGCAATTTGTATTTTCTATCTTTTTTCCTTGCTTAGCCTGGCTAGAGATTTATCAGTTGTATTGAAGCTTTTCAAAGAGCAGGCCTTTGGCTTCTTTGATTTTCTCTTTTATTTTCTTATTCCCATTTTCATTGAGTTCTGCTCTAATATTTATTTTTTTTCTGCTTGTGTCGGGTTTATATTATCTTTTTTTCTTTTAGTCTCCAAAGATGGAAGTTTAATTTTAGCTCTTTCATTTTTTATAATAAAAGCATTCACTGCTATACAATCTCCTTTAAGTACTGTTTTTGCTACATCCCATGCATTTTGATAAGTTGTATTTTTATTTTAAATTACTTAAAACTGTTAGAATATTTTTTTCTTTAGCATATATGTTATTTAGAAGCATGCATTTAGTGTCCTAATATTTTATGCTTGGGGGGATATCTTTCTATTAATTAATTTCTAGTTTAATTTCAATGTGGGCTCTCATTCTTTTAAATTTTTTAAAATCTGTTTTATAATCCAGAATATGATCTAGCTTGTTGAATGGTCCATGTGAGTTTAAGAAGTATGTATATTCTGTGTTTGTTGGATAAAGTATTCTATAGATGTCAATTAGATCCAGTTGACTGATGTTACTCTTCAGTTCAACTAAATCTTTACTGAATTTCTGCCTTTATAAGGAGTCAATTACAGAAACAGATGTGTTGAAATCACTAATTTTCGCAATGGAATTGCATATTTCTCCTTGCAGTGCTATCAATATTTGTATCACATGATTTGATTCTCTGTTTTAAAGTATATATTAATACATTTTAAAAGTTGTTGTTTTGTTGTAAAATTGACACTGTACCATTATGAAGTGTTCCTCTTCATCCTTGATAATTTTCCTTACTTTGAAGTTTGCTTTGTCTAAACTAACATAGTTACCCTAATTTACTTTTGATTGTTACCATGATGTTATCTTTTTCAATCTATTCTAATGTATCTGTGTCTTTTTATTTACCATTTTAGGCAACAAAAATTTGAGAATTATTTTTTATCCCTAAGTCAGCTTTGGTTTTATTTGATGTATTTTGATCATTTATACTTAAAGTGATTATTTATATAGTTTGCTGCTAAATTGCTTCAGTTGTGTCCGACTCTGTGCAACTCCATAGATGGCAGCCTCTCAGGCTCCCCATCCCTGGGATTCTCCAGGCAAGAACACTGGAGTGGGTTGCCATTTAGTTTAATTAGTATTTAATCATATTCATAACTATCTTCTAATCATTGCTCTTATTCTTTATTTCCTTTTAAATTTTCCTTTCTTTCCTGCCTTCTTCAGATTTATTTAGTCTTATTTATAAGTTCATTTCTCTTCACTTGACATTTTATATGTGTATATATTATGATGCAAATGACACTATAGCACTTTATGGAGAGAAACAGATACTGAATTGACCCCTCCATCTATTATACTATTTCTGTCATTTCCTCCTTATTCAAAAGCTACAATTACCAATCATTGCTTTTATTGTATTGAAGTTATCTACTAAATAAGGTAAGGATAAAAAATAAAAGTTTTATATTCATTTTCCCTTCTTTAGTACTTTTCATTTGTTTATGGAGATCTGAGTTTATGACATATCTTTTTCTTCTCTTTGGAAAACATCTTTTAACATTTCTTGCAAGGCAAGTCCTCTGGTAATAAGTCTCCCAGGTTTTGTTTGTCTGAGAAAGTGTATTTCTACTTTACATTTGAAGGCTAATTTCACTGAGCACAGAATTCTGGAGTCTTTTTTTTTTTTCTTTCAAAATTATAAATATTTCATTCTACTTTCTTCTTACTTGCATTGTTTGTAAAGAGAAGCTCAATGTCCTTGTTATTGCTGCTTATTTATAGGTTAGTTTCCTGTCTTCCCTCTCTTCCCCCCAAGCCCCCTCAGTGCTTTCTGCCTTCCTTGAAGATTATCTTTTTGTTTTTGTCTTTGGTTTCCTGTAGTTTAACTATATTATGTCCTGGTATAGATATTTTGGTAATTAACATGGTCAGTTTTCTCAGAGCTTTCTGGATCTGTGATTTGATTCTGCAATTAGTTTTGGAAAATTTTTATCAAGTACTAACTCAAATATTTCTTTTTTTTCCCTCCTGTTGTTTTAATTGTACATATGTTACATTTTTTTGAGTATGTGATTATCCAACAGTTCTTAAATAGTCTGTTATGTGTCTTTTCATTCTTTTCTCTTTGTACTTTAGTTTGTGAGGCTTCTGTTGACATATCTTCAAGATGTAGATTCTTTTCTCAGTTGCATCTAGCTTTTGCAAGATTTCAACGAAGGCACTCTTCCAATACTGTGTTTTGATTTCTGGTATCTTATTTTTGTTATTTCTTAGAATTTCAATCTTATATTTATATTATCTGTTTCTTGCACTTTGTCTACTTTTTCTATTATTGCTAGATCTCTTAGCATATCTATTAAAGGCATTTAAGATTCCATCTGATAATAAAATTTCTGCCATATCTGATGTTGTCTTGATACATGCTTGCCCCATCAGACTGTATTTTTTCTTATCTTTTAGCATGCCATGCAATTTTTTTGTTGTTGAAATATATACATGATATATTTGCTAAAAGGAACTTGCAACATTTAATGTGAGTTTTTATGTTTATGTGGGTAGAAATTAGGATATGCTTAATATTTTCTGTAGCTATGTGTCAGAGACTTAAATTTCTACTTTTCTGTTTTTCTACTTTTGTTTTTGTCTGTTAAAATTTTTGTTGTCTCTTTTAGGGTTTTGTTTTTGTTGTCTTTGATTTTCCCTTGAAGCTGTCTCTTAAACAGAGTAAGTTTTTGACTTCTTCTTACTTTTAATTCACTCATACTGTTCTGGAGGCCTGTTAACTTTCTAGTAAGATGTTAAGAGGGTACACATTCTATAATCTCATGATTAACTCTCCATTTTTTTTTTTTCCTAAGGGGCCATCGTCCCTGGACTGTGATTTTGGTTTGTTCCCTTCTTCTGCTGGAAGTAGGAGATTTTTCTTTACAGTGAGAACTTGCTTGTTTTCCTGGAGGTAAAAGCCATGAAAGTGTGGAGAGCTTTCCTAAGAATGGACTCCCACAGGGAGTTTTTAACCTCACAACCTACTCCACACTAACCCTCTACAGATTCCTCAATTGTAGCTTAATTGTTCCTAGGGGTACTGGCTCCAGCAATGGGTTTCTGGTCTTGGTTTTCAGATCCTGGTAAATTGTGATTTTCTGTAGCTTCCTCCATATCCAATTTTCCCAGTAGCTGACTGATCTATGATCTCAATTCTCTGAGGGATGTAAAAAGAGTTTTTGTTTTTCAGTTTATTTGGATTTTTTCTTGTTGTGAGTATGGGAATGACAGGTTCAAGTCTTTTAAATGTTAGTATGGAAACCAGATGTCCCAAGAATACCTTTTCAACAAGTGGTCTAAAATAGTTGGACATCTATAGGTAAACAAAAATGGACCTGAAGCTAAATTTGTTAACTTGTATGAATATTAACTCAAAATAGGTCATAGTCGTAATTTTTACTTGTAAAACTATTAAAGTTTTAGAAAAAATTCTTTAGGGCTTAACACTGGGCAAATAACTTTTAGACCAAACACCAAAAGTGCAATCAATAAAAGGGAAAAAAATGATAAATTGGACCTCAGTAAATTTAAAACTTTCCTGCTAAGATAGTAAAAAAACAAACGACAGACTTTATATTATCTGGGGAAAATGTTTGCAAATCACATATCTGGCAAAAGACTGCATCTAGAGTGTAAAAATAACTCTCAAAATTTAAAAGTAAAAACAACAACAAAAAAGTTCAATTAAAAAAAATGATCAAAAGATAGGAAAAACAGACATTTTGTCAAAAAGAATACACAGATGGCAAATAAACAAGAAGGTGTATAACATCATTATTTATTAGGGGAATAAAAATTTATACCACAATGTGATATTATCACACACTTATACTGTTGTAGCTATGCATTCTGGGAAACAAACTCATTCAGAAGGACAATGCAGATAGTGGAGTGCAGTTTATCACACTGGCAGGCCCAAGGCAGAGTCTCCTCTTAGCCAAGGACCCTGACCAGCATTTGTGAAAATTTTTTATACCCCACGTGTACGTATCTGAACCCACCACCCCAAATTCTTTGAGACTGACATAAACCAAGGAAAATATAATCCCAATAACCCCATTATTCATGTGATATGTGCTCATGTGCTCAAACAGTCAAACAATTAGCCAATAATCTATAAACCGGAGGTTACACTCTGATAGAGATAGAAAAATTTATGGCTTGTCTGGAGGAAGGAGTGATTAATGTATGTTTTCTCTTAGACGATGAGTAACCTAGATACAATCTTCAAGGTTCCCCTATCAGGAGGGGATCTTATCCTTCTGTTGTTGTTTTCATAGGCACTAAACACAGAGTTCGGAATCCATTAGAAAGGTGGCCAAGCATGAGCATGATCAGCATGAACAGGCCTAAGATGGAGTCCAGGCTCTATGAATTCCTTCTTCAATACAAACACAAATAAATATTTTTAAATAGTGATAAAACCAAATTCAGACACGGATGAAGAGAAAATGGGTCACACAGATTGTTGGTACAAAATGCAAACAGATAAAGCTATGCTTGCTTCCCTGGTGGCTCAGACAATAAGGAATCTACCTGCAATGCAGGAGACCCAGGTTTGATCCCTAGGTTGGGAAGATCCCCTGGAGAAGGGAATGGCGACTCTACTATTCTTGCCTGGAAAATCCCATGGACAGAGGAAATTGTCAGAGTACAGTCCATGGTGTCTCAAAGAGTTGGACATGACTAAGCAACTATCACTTTTATTTATTTATTTTTTAATGCTTGAAAAAGTTAAAGTCACTCAATCGTGTCTGACTCTTTGTGACCTCCTGGAATTCTCCAGGCCAGAATACTGGAGTGGGTAGGCTTTCCCCTCTCCAAAGGATCTTCCCAACCCAGGGACTGAACCTAGGTCTCCTGCATTGCAGGCGGATTCTTTACTAGCTGAGCCACAAAGGAAGCCCAAGAATACTGGAGTGGGTAGCCTATCCCTTCTCCAGTGGATCTTCCTGACATAGAAATCCAACAGGGTTTTTTTGCATTGCAAGAGTATGTCATTTTCTAACAAAACTAAACATGTACTTACTATACAACCCAGTGATTTCACTGTTGTGCTTTTATTCCAGGAAAGAGAAATTTATCTTCTTATAGGTATTTGTATATGAATGTTCATAGCAGTTTTATTTTTAATAGCTGAAAACTGGAAACAACTCAAATACTCTCCAACATGTGAATGGTTAAATAAATTGTGTTATATTCATACCATAAAATCAAGTTGGAATTAACAATGTTGGGAGAAATATCAGTAAAATATTTTATTATTTTACATATAAAACCAGTAATATATTTTATTAATAAAATATCACTTCATGGTAGGAAGTGAAGAGGAACTAAAGAGCCTCTTTTAAAAAATAATAATAATTTTTAAATTTTAACTGGAGGCTAATTACTTTACAATATTGTAGTGGTTTTTGCCATACAACGACAGGAATCAGCCATGGGTGTACACATGTGTTCCCCATCCTTAACCACCCCTCCCACCTCCCTCCTCATCCCATCCGCCAGGATCATCCCAGTTCACCAGCCCTGAGCACCTTGTGTCAGGCATCAAACCTGGACTGGCGATCCGTTTCACATATGATAATATACTCGTTCCAACGTTATGCTCTCAAATCATCCCACACTCGCGTTTTCCCACAGAGTCCAAAAGACTGTTCTTTACATCTGTGTCTCTTTTGCTGTCTCGCATATAGGGTCATTGTTACCATCTTTCTAAATTCCATATATATAAGTTAGTATACTTTAATGGTGTTTTTCTTTTTGATTTACTTCACTTTGTATAAAATGCTTCAGTTTCACCCACTCATTAGAACGGATTTAAATGCATTTTTTTGTTAATGGCTGAGTAATATTTCATTGTATATATGTACCACAGCTTTCTTATCCATTCGTCTGCCGATGGGCTTCTAGGTTGCTTCCATGTCCTAGCTACTGTACACAGTGCTATGATGAACATTGGGATACACATGTCTCTTTCAATTCTGGTTTCTTCAGTGTATATGCCCAGCAGTGGGATTGCTGTGTTGTGGCAGTTCCTAGTTCCAGCTTTTTAAGGAATCACCACACTGTTCTCCATAGTGGCTGTACTAGTTTGCATTTCCACCAACAGTATAAGAGGGTTCCTTTTTCTCTGCACCCTCTTCAGCATTTATTTTTTGTAGACTTTTTGATAGCAGCTATTCAGACTTGCATGAGATGGTACCTCATTGTGGTTTTGATTTGCATTTCTCTAATAAGGAGTGATATTGAGCATCTTTTCATGTGTTTGTTAGCCATCTGTATGACTTCTTTGGAGAAATGTCTGTTTAGTTCTTTGGACCATTTTTTTTTTTTTATTGAGTCATTTATTTTTCTGGTATTGAGCTACAGGAGCTGCTTGTATTTTTGAGATTAATTCTTTGTCTGTTGCTTCATGTGCTATTATTTTCTCCCATTCTGAAAGCTGTCGTTTGAACTTGCTTATAGTTTCCTTCGTTGTGCAAAAGCTTTTAATTGTAATTATGTCCCATTTGTTTATTTTTGCTTTTATTTCCATTACTCTAGGAGGTGGGTCATAGAGGATCCTGCTGTGATTTATGTCAGAGAGTGTTTTGCCTATGTTTTCCACTAGGAGTTTTATAGTTTGTGGTCTTATGTTTAGATCTTGAATCCATTTGAGTTTATTTTTGTGTATGATGTTAGAAAGTGTTCTAGTTTCATTCTTTTACAGGTGGTTGACCAGTTTTCCCAGCACCACTTATTAAAGATATTGTCTTTTCTTCATTGTATATTTTTGCCGCCTTTGTCAAAATAAGGTATCTATAGGTGTGTGGATTTATCTCTGGGCTTTCTATTTTGTTCCACTGATCTATATTTCTGTCTTTGTGCCAGTACCATACTGTCTTGATGACTGGAGTTTCATAGTATAGCCTAAAGTCTGGGAGGTTGATTCCTCCAGTTCCATTCTTTTTCCTCAAGGTTGCTTTGGCTAGTCGAGGTTTTTTGTATTTCAATACAAATCGTGAAATAATTTGTTCAAGTTCTCTGAAAGATACCATTGGAAGCTTGATAGAGATTGCATTGAATCTATAGATTGCTTTGGGTAGTATAATCATTTTCACTATATTGATTCTTCTGATCCANCAGGATTCCGTTTCATCTCTATGTATCACTTGAGAACCACTGATGTGTAAGAGTCGATATTTGTTTAAATGAAATATTACTTGTGATAAATCTCATGAAGAAAAAAAAAAAAAACCTACCTGGCCAGAGTTTCCATCTCCCTCACCAATCCGTTCCAAAGACTGAAAAAGCCGCAAGGAAAAGCTATATTTCCCTATGTGTGTATGCTGTCATGTTTGACTCTTTGCAACTCCATGGACTATAGCTCACCAGGCTCCTCTATGTGATTTCCCAGGCAAGAATAGGAGAGTGAGCTTACCATTTCCTTTTCCAGAGGATTTTCCTGACCCAGGGATCAGAACCGGTGTCTCCTACTTCTTTTGGATTGGCAAGCAGATTCTTTACCGCTATATCACCTGAGAAAAGCCTTTAAGTTTCCCTGTAAGGAACCTAAAAACCTCATGCTAAAGTCTGTTTCCTCTCATCCCTGCTGGCAATGGAGAACAGCTGGCACACATTCTCTTTCCCATAAGCCGGTCAACAAAACAAATGAGACAGCTCTACGTGTGTGTGGTGTCCTGAATAAAAAATATACAGAGAAAGCTGGTGAATTATCATTTCTAGTCAACAAATTTATTAATTTGTTTAAACTCTCAAGAGTCTGATCCCTTCACAGGCGTAGACTAAATTAATTGTGTTCTTATGTTAAAAATCTGTGACAGTGAGGCACGACCAAGAAGAGTACCTCTTTAATATCCTGTGGTGTGGGTGTAGTAGGAGGTGGTTAAACTGACTAGAATTCTTACTAAAGAATCAAATGAAGATGTTTTTAATGCAGTTTCTTGGAACCACACAAACTTTACAGTGAAGCTGTGCTGGTTTGTTACTCAGTTCCCACTGGTTTCATAGTGCATTATATTATTTTACAGAGCTGCTAAGAACTCCAGCATCCAAGATACTCATATTTTCTTTCATGCGGACACAACTATCACCAGAGTTTTGCATCCTTCTGAGTTACATCTGCTGTAAAATGAGTTTTTCTTTTTCTTTTAGTTAATGTTTGCTTAGTTTAAGTGGAATGGAGAGGGCAATGGCAACCCACTCCGATATTCTTGCCTGGAGAATCCCAGGGATGGAGGAGCCTGATAGGCTGCCATCTGTGGGGTCACACAGAGTCGGACATGACTGAAGTGACTGAGTCACAGCCGCCACCACATTTAGGTGGAAACAAACAATGGCTATTCATTCATCCTTTCTTGTACTGAATATTTATTAAGCCTCTATACACGTGAGTACAATGCAAGATCCTGAAGTAAAAATGGTAAGCATGACTGTCAAGATGTTAATACAGGAGAGAGAGAATCAGTGGATATTAGAAGCTGGTATCAACCTAGCCACAGCCAGATTCTACATAAATTGTGTGTAATTTCTTTGAACTCAATTTATGCATTATAAAATTGTGAGAAAAATGGTTTCTTCATATAGAGAGTAGATCTATTCAGTTCAGTTCAGTTCAGTCACTCAGTTGTGTCTGACTCTTTGTGACCCCATGGACTGTAGCTTGCCAGGCTTCCCTGTCCATCACCAACTCACAGAGTTTCCTCAAACTCATGTCCATTGAGTTGGTCATCCAACCAACTCAGTTCTCTGTTGTCCCCTTCTCCTTCCTCCTTAAACTTCCCAGCATCAGGGTCTTTTCAAATGAGTCAGTTCTTCACATCAGGTGGCCAAAGTATTGGAGTTTCAGCTTCAGCATTAGTCTTCAAATGAATATTCAGGACTGATTTCCTTTAGGATGGACTGGTTGTGTCTCCTTGCTGTCCAAGGGACTCTCAAGAGTCTTCTCCAACACCACAGTTAAAAAACATCAATTCTTCAGCACTCAGCTTTCTTTATAGTCCAACTCTCACATCTATACATAACTACTGGGAAAGCCAAAGCTTTGACTAGACAGACCTTTGTTGGCAAAGTAATGTCTCTGCTTTTAATACACTGTCTATGTTGGTTATAACTTTTCTTCCAACGAGCAATCATCTTTTAATTTCATGGCTGCAGTCACCATCTGCAGTGATTTTGGAGCCCAGAAAAATAAAGTATCTTGCAGTTTCCATTTTTTCCCCTATCTACTTGCCATGAAGTGATGGGACCAGATTCCATGCTCTTACTTTTCTGAATGTTGAGTTTTAAGCCAACATTTTTACTTTCCTCTTTCACTTTCATCAAGAGGCTATTTCTCCTTTACTTTCTGCCTTAAGGTGGTGTCATCTGCCTATCTGAGGTGATTGATATTTCTCCTGGAAATCTTGATTCCAGCTTGTGCTTCATAGAGCCTGGCATTTCTCATGATGTACTCTACATAAAAGTTAAATAAGCATGGTGACAATATATTGCCTTGATATACTCCTTTTCCAATTTTAAACCAGTCCATTGTTCCATGTGCAGTTCTAACTGTTGCTTCTTGACCTGCATACAGATTTCTCAGGAGGAAGGTCAGGTGGTCTGGTATTCACACATCTTTAAGAATTTTCCACAGTTTGTTGTGATCCACACAGTCAAAGGCTTTGGCATGGTCAATAAAGCAGAACTAGATGTTTTTCTGGAATCCTCTCACTTTTTTGATGATCCAAAAACTGTTGGCAGTTTGATCTCTGGTTTCTCTGCCTTTTCTAAATCCATCTTGAACATCTGGAAGTTCACGGTTCACATATTGTTGAAGACTGGCTTGGAGAATGTTGAGCATTACTTTGCTAGTGTGTGAGATGAGTGCAATTGTCCAGTAGTTTGAGCATTCCTTCCCATGGCCTTTCTTAGGGATTGGAATGAAAACTGACCTTTCCCATTCCAGTGGCCAATGCTGAGTTTTCCAAATTTGCTGGCAGCACCTTCACAGCATCATCCTTTAGGATTTGAAATAGCTTGACTGGAATTCCGTCACCTCTGCCAGCTTTGTTTATAGTGATGCTTCCTAAGGCCCACTTGACTTTGCATTCCAGGATGTCTGGCTCTAGGTGAGTGATCACATCACTGTGATTATCTGGGCCATGAAGATCTTTTTTGTATGGTTCTTCTGTGTATTTGCCATCTCTTTTTAATATCTTCTGCTTCAGTTAGATCCATACAATTTCTGTCCTTTATTGTGCCCATCTTTACATGAAATGTTCCTTTGGGATCTCTAATTTTCTTGAAGAGATCTCTAGTCTTTTCCATTCTATTGTTTTCCTCTATTTCATTGCACTAATCATGGAGGAAGGCTTTCTAATCTCTCCTCGCTATTCTTAGGAACTCTGCATTCATATGGGTATACTTTTTCCTTTTCTTTTCTTTTTCCTTTTCTTTATAGCATCAGACTTTACTTTCTCTACCAGACAAATTCACAACTGAGCTTCATTTCTGCCTTGGCCCAGCTGCTTCATTCTTTCTGGAGCCAGTAGTAATTGCCTTCCACTCTTCCCCAGTAGCATATTTGACACCTTATGACCTGGGAGACTCATCATCTGGGGTCATATATTTTTGCCTTTTCATACTGTTTGTGGTGTTTTCTAGGAAGAATTCTGGAGTAGATTGTCATTTCCTTTTCTTGTGGATCACGTTTGGGTCCAGAAATGACAGGTATTTCACAAACACTGAATTTCTTTCCTTGCAGTCTTCTGGAAGTATAGTTTTTTTTTTTTTTTTTTTTATCTCATTTATTATGTGATATATACAGCTGAGTCATCTTTACCCAAGTATATGGTTTTTCTTTTTGGTAATAGGAAACACTGCTTAAAATAAAAAGCTTTCTCCTAAATAAATTTCTTGCTGCTTTTATTACTTTAACATAATTTTATGCACAAATCCTTTGTTGTCCTAATGGGTAGAAATCAATTCAATCAGAAGAACGGAAGGCAGATTTTCAATCTGAATTTAAAGCGTTGACATTTTCATGATGTTATTGTTCCTAGAACAATAACTTAAAACCTTTTAGAGATAAAGCACTCCTAATTCTTTTTAAATCTTACAACTGATGTCAATTAGTGGTTATAGAAAGATGCTCACTAAGATATTTGATAACAATAATTGATAACAAAAGAAAGGAAATAGAAGGTCTAGTCGTGGGGTTTAAGTTATAAAGAGACTACATAATCTTATAATTTATGCACATAATTTGTTTTGGCTTCATATAATATGGCCTATTTAAACTGTACAAAATGTCATATATAAAAGAGAAAAGTGAAAAGTGAAAGTTGAAGTGAAGTTGCTCAGTCATGTCTGGCTCTTTGCAACCCCGTGGACTGTAGCCTACCAGGCTCCTCTGTCCATAGGATTTTCCAGGCAATAGTACTGGAGTGGATTGCCATTTCCTTCTCCAGGGGATTTTCCCAACCCAAGGATTGAACCCAGGTCTCCCGTATTGTAGACAGATGCTTTACTGTCTGAGCCACCAGGGAAGTCAGAGAAAAGAAGAATCAAATAAGAGAAATAGCTTTAAAACATCTTACATCAATATTTGATATAAATCAATGCAGATACATGACCCTTAAAACACATTTTTCTTGCACTTTAAATTTTTTTTTCTAATTGTTTATTGAAGTATAGTTGATTTACAGTGTTGTCTTAATTTCCAGTGTACAATAAAGTGATTCAGTTATATATATACATGCACATATACACTCATTTTCAGATCATTTTTCCATATAGGTTGTTACGAAATATTGATTATAGTTCTTATGGTATAAAGTAAGCTCTTATTATTTATCTATTTTATATATAGTAGTGTGTGCACATTACTCCCAAATTCCTACTTTATCTCTCCTCCCAACCTTTCCCATTTGGTAACCATATGTTTTATTTCTGTGTCTGTGAGACTATTTCTGTTTTAGAAATAAGGTCATTTGCATCACTTTTTTTTAGATTCCACATATAAGTGATATCATATGATATTTGTCTTTCTCTATCTGACTTATATCACCTAGTATGACAATATCTAGGTTTATTCATGTTGCTGTGAATTGCATTATTTCATTCTTTTTATGACTGAGTAGTATTCCATTATATACATGTAACCACATCTTCTTAATCCATTTATCTGTTAGTGGACATTAAGGTCACGTCTATATCTTAGCTATTGTAAATAATGCTGCAATGAACATTGGAGACTAGCACATTTATTAAAGTGACCTATATGTTTTGTCACCCGCAATCAATACTCATATAAAACAATGTGACAAGATTGCTTCCCAACTAGATTGCGGTTTCTAATTCAATTAATCACTCAGTATATAGAAGAGAAATTTTCCTTTAGTGTCTTTAATTCTCTTGAAGAGATCTCTAATCTTTCCCATGCTATAGTTTTCCTCAGTTTCTTTTTACTGTTCAGTTAAGAATGATTTCTTATATCTCCTTGGTATTCTTTGGAACTGTGCATTCAGATGGATATATATTTCTTTTTCTCCTTTGCCTTTCTCTTCTCTTCTTTTCTCAGCCATTTGTAAGGCATCCTCAGACAAACATTTTACCTTTTGCATTTCTTTTTTTTGGGAATGGTTTTGATCATTGCTTCCTGTACAATGTTACAAACCTCTGACTATAGTTCTTCAGGTAGTCTATCAGATCTAATCCCTTGAATCTATTTGTCATTTTCACTGTACAATCATAAGGGATTTGATTTAGGTTATACCTGAATGGCCTAGTGATTTTCCATATTTTCTTCAATTTAAGACTAGAAATCTCTTCAAGAGAATTAGAGATACCAAGGGAATATTTCATGTAAAGATGGCTACAATAAAGGACAAAAACGGTATGGACCTAACAGAAGCAGAAGATATTAAGAAGAGGTGGCAAGAATACACAGAAGAACTATATGAAAATGGTCTTAATGACCCAGATAACAATGATGGTGCGATAACCCTGATGGTTACCTAGAGTCAGATATCTTGGAGTGTGAAGTTAAGTGGACCTCAGGAAGCATCACTATGAATAAAGCTAGTGGAGGTGATGGAATTCCAGCTGAGCTATTTCAAATCCTAAAGGATGATGCTATGAAAGTGCTGCTGTCAATATGCCAGCAAATTTGGAAAACTCAGCAGTGGCCACAGGACTGGAAAAGGCTCTTCTTCATTCCAATACCAAACAAGGATAATGCCAAAAGAATGTTCAAACTACCACACGTTTGCACTAATTTCACATGCTAGCAAAGTAACATTCAAAACTCTCTAAGCTAGACTTCAACAGTACATGAACGGAGAACTTCCAGATGTTCAAGCTGGAATTCTGAGTAAACAGAGGAGCTAGCAATCAAGTTGCCAACATCCATTGGATCACAGAAAAAGCAAGAGAATTCCAGAAAAACATTTACTTCTGCTTCATTGACTATGCTAAAAGCCTTTGACTGTGTGGATACAACAAACTGCAGAAATTTCTTAAAGAAATGGGAATACCAGAGCACATTACTTGCCTCCTGAGAAACTCATTTTCAGGTCAAGAAGCAACAGTTAGAATTGGACATAGAACAAAGGACTGGTTCAAAATCGGGAAGGGAGTACATCAAGGCTGTATATTGTCACCCTACTTATTTAACTTATATGCAGTGTAAATCATGATAAATGCTGGGCTGGATGAAGCACAAGTTGGAATCAAGATTGCCAGGAGAAATATCAATAATCACAGATATGCAAATTTCATCTGCCTTATGGCAGAAAGCAAAGAGTTAACTAAAGAGCCTCCTGGTGAAGGTAAAAGAGGAGAGTGAAAAACCTGGCTTAAAGCTCAAGATTCACAAACTTAAGTTCATGGCATATAGTCCTTTCACTTCATGACAAATAGATGAGAAAATAGGTGCTATCATCTGCATATCTGAGGAAACAGACACAAACTTTACTTTCATGGGTTTCAAAATCACTGCAGATGGTGACTGCAGCCATGAAATTAAAAGATGCTTGCTCCTTGGAAATAAAGCTATGACATACTTGGACAGCATATTAAAATGCAGGAACAGTACCTTGTAGACAAAGGTCTGTACAGTCAAAGCTATGGTTTTTCCAGTAGTCATGTATGGTTGTGTGTTGGACCATAAACAACACTGAGCACAAAAAAATTGATGTTTTCAAACTGTGATGCTAGAGAAGACTCTTGAGAGTCCCTTAGACAGCAAGGATATCATACCAGACAATTCTAAAGGAAATCAGTCCTGTATTTTCATTGGAAGGACTGATGCTGAAGCTGAAGCTCTAATTCTTTGGCAACCTGATGCGAAGAACTGACTAACTGGAAAAGACCCTGATGCTGGGAAAAGTTGAGGGCAAGAGGAGAAGGGGACAATAGAGGTTGAGATGGTTGGATGGCATCACCGACTAGACGGACATGAGTTTGAACAACGTCCAGGAGATGGTAAAAGACACAGAAGCCTGGCCTGCTGCAGTCCATGGGGTCAGAAAGAGTCGGACACGACTGAGTGACTGAACAATGACAAAAGAGAACAGCTGATTGCATTCAGTAAAGCAAGAAGGACCAGAATAAGCAGGAAAACTTGTTGCCATAGAGCAAAAGTATTGTCATCGGTATCTGAAAGAATCAAAGAGCTAGCTCAAAAGGAATTTCTCATAGCCATATCATGAAGATGTCAGATTTCTGAAGAAAAACGAATTTTAAGAAGAGTTATAAGCTCATATTGATACTTGAAAAGGGCAAATAATATGAGGCTTGTTAGGGAAAAAAGATATAAATCTTTCCAGTAACATTAACAAATAATGTTTCATATTGGTACAGTTTAGCTAAATATAGCCTAGAATTTGTATCATAGATGTAGTACATATGGGTTTCTTTGGTGGCTCAGTTATAAAGAATCCACCTGGGATGCAGGAGATGCTGGTTGATTACTGGGTTGGGAAGATCCTCTAGAGAAGGAAATGGCAACCCACTCGAGTATTCTTGCCTAGAAAATTCCATTGACAGAGATGCCTGGAAGGCTACAGCCCGTGGGGTTGCAAGATGTGGACAACTTAGCAATTAAACCACACCATGTAGCACATATCCTTTTGTGTATACTGTATTTTTACACAAATTTGGTAAAATTTGTAATCATTTTGCAATTTCTGTACATTTCATTTATTTTAACATGTTTAAAAAGCTGTGGTGAGCTTATCAGTAACATTTCTAAATTGAATTTATTACACCTGCTTAAGCATTGTCCTTTTATTTTAAGGCTAATGTATTGGATATTTTTAGTATCTGAGAAAATCATATGGACTATATTTACAACTGTAGTTTGAAATGCTTGGAGGAATACTCAGGTAGATATTGCTAAACAGTCACATGATATTTAATCAAATAATTTTATGAATTCATTGAAATAGTGAAAATAATATTTTGGTTTTTTAATTTTTATTTTTTTATATTATAAATTTATAATAACACATTTACAGGAGACTTGAAAAATACAGATCAAAGTTATATATAGTTCCACTACATATTTCACTTATTTTTTAAGTAAATAAATTAAGGTTTTTATTTGGAGTTTTGATATAGAACTCTCGAAAATTAATAGAGAATACAGAGAAGTAGAAGGATATAGTAGGCCTGAAAATTACTGTGAATCAATTCAACATAATTAAGATTTATACAATTTTCACATAACAGTAGAATACAAAGTCTATTCAAGTTCCCATAGATTGAAAATTAGGAGATACTGGAATATATCCAGGGGCAAAACAACATTAAAAATTTCACGATCTGAAGGTATTGATCCCAGCTGGCACTAGTGGTAAAGAAACTGCCTGCCAATGCAGGTTAGATGTAAGACATGGTTCGGGAAGTGTCCTTGGAGGAGAGTATGGCAATCCACTCCAGTTATGTTGCTTAGAAAATCCCATGAACAGAAGAGCCTGGCAGACTGCAGTCCATAGGTGGCACAGAGTCAATCTATGAAGAGACTTAGCACATTCACGCAAAGGTATTGAAATCATACAGAGTTGGTTTTTTTTTTATCACTGTGGAAATATGTGACAAATCAATATAGAAAGATATTTGAAAATAACCCACATATTTTCAAATGCAATGTGACATTACCAAAAGAGATTTTTGACTTAGCTGTAGAAAGCCACAAAAGAGTTAGACTGAAAAAAACACAGAGGGTGATTGTGGAGGAGAAAACATTTAAATGCAAAATTAGTACCAAATTGAGGGATTAATGTTAAAGACTCTTTAAGCAAATCCCATGTATTTAGGAAATGACCACTTTTAAAAGATGGGTGTATCTAAGAAGCCACAATAAGAAAACTTGAAAACATTTGTGATAGAATAAAAATGAAAAGAAAATCTACCAGAATTATAAATTGCAAAATGTAGCTGAAACTGCTTAGTGCAATTAAATACAATGTAGAGTCTTGAATCAGGTATGAAAACAAATAATGGGCATTAGCACAAAATTTTGTGAAGTTTAAACAAAATTTGTACTTTAGCTAATAATACTGTATCACTTGTTAATTTCTTGTGTGTG